>RQTK01000204.1:89620-294025 GCA_003991915.1 Elysia chlorotica | reverse complement strand
TATTATTATTATTATTATTATTATTATTATTATTATTATTATTATTGTCATTATTATTATTATTATTGCTATTAGTTCTGTGCTTTGATGGAGAATGAACATACCGGGTATTTAAAAGTCATAAGCATACTATCAAAGTAAACCAAACTGAGAGAAGCACGTCGTTAACACATAATGGTGCTTGTGTATGCACACGAATGTGCTTTTTGCTAACTTTGGGGCTTATGTCGCTTAGATTCCTTTTACTGTCAGAATGTGATATGTGTAAAGTACATAGCTTGTATCACGGGTCTAGAGGCAAAATAATGTAACTGCTCCCTTTAAGTCTTTGCAGTTGAATAATAATTATGCCTCTGAATCTATGGTATGTACATTGATTTTTCAAAATTATGTAAATATAATCATTATATTTTCTGTTAGAGTAATAACGTTAATCTGTTTAACAACGCCTTTGCGGGTGTTAAAATAAAGCCTTTTCTCTGTCAGTTGTTTTCTTTTTCAAAATGCTGAAATATCTGAGATTATTGTTCCTTTTTTTTTTTTTTTTGACGAGCCTTAGAGTTTGGGGCTAAATTATTATAATCTTGCAACCGATGTTTGTTTGTTTTTTAGTATGAATTTCTTCCTTTTTTATGAAATGTCGATTTTTTTTATTTATGTATGATATTGGTATATATGATTGTATAAAAAGCCGATAATTTTAGATGAGAGAATACAGTTGAAAAGATCCTATCTACAAGTTTGTTTATTTTGTCATTGTTGTTGTTGTTGTTGTTGTTGTTGTTGTTGTTGTTGTTGTTGTTGTTGTTGTTGTTGTTGTTGTTGTTGTTGTTGTTGTTGTTGTTGTTGTTGTTTTGTTTTTTGTTTTGTTTTGTTTTTTGCCGGAGGGAGAGAGGGGGTTGAACAAGGTTGTGCCAATTTGTGACAAGACATTTTTTTTCTATTCTGTAAAACTTCTCTGTGTACCGGTATGCTAATAGCTTGAAAAAATCGCTTATTTTAGTTATTGTTGTTGTGTTGTTGTTGTTAATCAGAGCTGGTTCTATGGTTTCGGTTTGAATGATTTCATATGGTGATTCGTTTGGCGATAATTTATTGTGTAGAGTAAGAGATGGCAAGAATTTATATTTAGTGTACAGTAACATAAATAATTCATGTTTGCGCTTGTTTGTCTAATCTAATTATGGAAAGGAATACAAAGGGTTGAAGTGGATGGGAATAATAAGAAAATCGGAGGAGTGATAAAAAAAAGTGAAATCGTAAATTCTGGATCGCCAGAAAAGACGAATTAAAGAATATAAAGGCTGTGTACGTGTAGAAAAAGAGCTAAAACTTGACGTTATATGCACGTGTATATAGTAGAGAAAGAGGCGAAGCTGCAGATGAATGTGTAGAACAAAATGAATGAGATAGTGAAGGAAGCAAATCTGATAGGAGAATTGTCATGTTGATTCATATTAAAATGAAAGATATATGAGTGAGAGGGAGAGAGAGAGAGAGAGAGAGAGAGAGAGAGAGAGAGAAAGAAAGTAAGTTATGCTTACAGTTGAATTTGTTTAAGTGCCTGGTTATTCATGCGTGCATTAAATCACAATATTGAATTACTGGAGTTGTCTTTGGTTTCTAGCCGTAATTATAGAGTAGGGTAAATATAGAGTTGTGCGTTAAGGTGCCTGGGATAAAAAAAAAAAAAAACAATAATTCAATATAATAACTTCAAAATACGTTACAAGAGATTCAAAGTTTATTGTAAAGAGCCGATATATATACTCTTATGACATGCATGTCTCTAGTAGGAAAGACTACTTTGTAAAGCTATGCAGTCCCAATATCCATTTAATGTTTACAGATTATCGTTTCTTCGTTTCATATTTTGTTTTTAATGATTAGAAGGTTCAAGCTAAATGAAAAGTCACAAGACATTATCGCGACAATATCCGTAGCATTAATTATTAGTGCTTTTACAGCTGCGTCTGTAAAATGTAGATCAGGTCTAATTGTTTACCTCTTTCGGTCCATACCGAAGTTGTTTTTTGTTTGTTGTTTTTTTTTCTTTGGGGGGGGGCGGGCTTCGAGTGGGAAGATGTTTTGTTGTTTTTGCATATTAGTTCTACACCAACTACAGCTTCAGTGTCCTTATGTAATGTGAATAACTATAGAGCTTCTTGTTTATCCAATTTGGCATAATACACTGTAGTTAAAACTTTAATCATGCCGTCTGGGTCGACCAGTTCAATGATCTGGCTGAGGAGGAACGCATGTAGCTCGAGTATTGAGCGTTCAGTCACCTGTAGGTATTTCAGTCACACCGCGAGTTTCACAAGTATCCGTAAATAACTTTTACATAGGGAGAGGGAGGGAGGGAGCTGATACAAGAGATACAATGTCTGCCTCCCAATCGTGAGGTACATGTTCTCGGTTTGAACCCAAAATCGGAGGAATAGTTATATTTGTTGGGTTTAGTCCCCTAATGGTTAGGTCGGTGTCAGCACATGCTATTAATGAGGCTGGGTGAGCCAGTAGTCCTGGTATCCACGCATTGTATCATGTGTGGCAGCACGTGAAATTGCCATGTGTTTATTATTCGTTTTGTTTTTTTAATTGCGTTAGTCTTGGGTTTTCCCGCGGTTTAAAAAAAAACTTCATCAGTTATAGAACGATTAACTAGGACTAGGAGAGACTTTCTATGCTTCTTCGGTGGAAACTTGATATATTTAATCCCTCTGGGCCGGGGAAAACATTGGAATTGGAAAGCATAGGTTTTACTTTATCCAGGTTAAATTTGATTTACCAAAGAATTAAAAAAATATATTTATTAATATGAATTAGGACCTTCTCTTTATCTGATAAAGGATGACTGGTTCTAAGGCTAGAAGGTCCAGTTGGAGGTGGCTATAATTGATTCTACAGCCTAGATTCTTTGGAAAATCTAGCCAATCGGAGATAATTTTTTGCGCGTTGTCCAAAGTTAATGATAAGCATTTTACGAAGTAACCACGCAGTTTTGAATCATGTCCATACAATGTAGGATCATCTATGTCTCACATAAAAGCTGAAAGTAGATTTTTTTTATTCAAAATAGACGAGCCTCTATGAGTTGAGTCAATTTTTTATCGTTCATAAAAAAGAGTATAGGCTAACTTTTCACCATCTGTTTCAAGACTCAAAATAATCTCAGAGTATTTTCATGTTCTCTCTCTCTTTTTTTTTAGTAGGGGAAGGGGTATTTCATACATCCAGTCGTCTGTATAATTATAGTGATGTTTACATTATTTAAAACAGTAAAATGGATAGGCGAGACAAAACATCCGTTTAACTTTGTGTCATGGGAATTGTTCTGGGCTGTTGCAATGTGATTCGTATACATCTGTTGTAATAGTGGTATGGTAGATTTAGTTGTCATAGTGGTGTGGTAACGCGCGCGTGTTCAAATCAAAATTCCGTCACACGATCAAGCTCCATTTTTTTTTTATATTGGTTGGGTCGGTGTTGGTGATGTGATTGACTGAAAAAAAAATTCCCAACATTCACGTTCCGTCTCTGTGTGGTAACGCCTAAAATTTAGGGTCCCGTCGCCGTATAAGAAACCTATAAGACTTTAAAATAATAGAAAGACGAAGTCTATCTGGACACAAAGTAAAATTTATAGAGCTATGAGTATGAATCTCCCATTACTTCGATCGCTAAACCGCCACTGACACTCGTTAGGGTTGGTTCGAATTAATTTGCTTTATTCTACTTAGTGAAATCAGAAGATGAAAAAAAATTAACTTTTTTAGTTGACTGAAACTCTGAGGCAATTGAGTCCACCTGTACTAAATGTCAACGTTTCCAATTCTTAAGTTGGTGATGGTTTCAACATATTTCAGTACCAGTATGATAAGGTTGACAGGAACTGTTTTGTTTGAATTAACAATACGCATAACTATGCATTGTAGAGGAATCCACAAATAGCCCATAGATCTATCTTGCGAAAAGAAGCATAAAATTATTAATTTTACGCTACTGTTTTTGGCTATCTTTTCACTGTTCACAGACTGTTCCAAATCGGGCATTGTTAGTCTGAAAAAATTAGACGTACATTTAGTTCAGCACGATACTGTCATGTGGTCTTTGAGAATTTTTTTAAACAAACGTTAAAGAATGTTTCTAAACAGACGATGAATTAAGATAATTATAACTTATAAAATAATGTTACGGTCTTACAAAATATCATGTATCCTACTTCAAATATAGTATTACTATTAGTAACGCTCAACTGAACTCTAGACAATGTGTCCCTAAATATAGAAATCCAGTATTGTGGAAACATAAAAATTACTGTGTACTTGTTCTTTTGGTTAGTAGATTCAAATTCATATGTCTGCCTTTTTTGTTTTTCATCTGTATAGTTATGACTTGCTTTTGAACACTTCAAAAAGAAGAAAAAGGTAAGAAAAAGAACGCGTCTTTTTTTCGTTTGTTAAACGGAATTTCAAGATTTTAACTTTATTATGGAAAGAGACTTGCTGAAATTGCACCTTTATAGACAAGTAGACAAATAGATTGAGGATGGAGAAGCTAAATTAAAATTAATTAAGCCGTAAGTACAACGTCGCCGTAACTTACGAGTCGTCGTAAGTCTTCTTATTGGCATATATTACGACGAGTTGTAAGCTACATCGACGGTGTACTTATGGCCCAATATTATGTTGGGAAAGACTTGCACTTAAAAGTTTGTATGTTCAGATAATATTATCTCGACAATCATACATGACGAAATGTTGACTTGAGGGTGAAAGGTACATGATATACAGTGTTTGATGAAAGAGACTTTTTCTTAAATATGTATTAGTTACATTTTTAGACAACCAAAACTAGTAAATTAAAACTTAAATAGTATTGCGTATTGAGGGTATTGGTGGCTCCATTGCTTGTAGAATGAACAAAAATACTTACCCAAGTAAAGTTAGTGATTTTGTTTGTTGTTATTTTTTGTTATTAGATGATGGAAAGGGTTGATACAAAACATTGTATTTTGTTGTAACATGTTTATTCTCGTACATTGTGTAAGTAACTTGAAATTCTGAATACCTGAACAAAGTTTCTATTTTCATGCAACTTGGTTAAATCACATTATGAGGAAAACAGTGTAAAGCCTAAAAACAAAATTGTGATCTTCGCTGTGATTGTGAACATTTATTGAATGTGAAGGTTTTGTCTGTACGCCATGAGCTATGAACTCATTCAATCATTCAACCATTGATAAGTTTTAACTATCAACTTACGAGCGTACTCTTATTACACGATTATTATAATTATTATTATTTATAATTATGGCAACTTTTTATTTGAACGATCAAGTACATAATTATGTGTATGGAAGAATATGTCGTAGGTGGATTTGTTTTAAAAAATCTTGAATAAGACAATACAAGCTCTGTTAAATCTATTTACTGTTATTACTTAATGAGCTAGAAATGTTTCTGTATGCTTTGCGCTTTGCTTGAGTCTATTAGATTTTAATTGTGCTTTAAAGAAGAATGTGATATGAATCCAGACTTTGAATGTTCATTGACTCTAAAATTGTTTATTGGTGCATTAGTTTGTACATGTACTTTTTTTTCACTTTGCAATGAATGTTACAAAATCTCTGAGTTTTTAGATACATACAAGTTATTGAAATATATAATAATAATGATAATAATATTAATAATAAAAAAAATAATAAAAACATGTATACAAATAAAACTGTTCGATTTCATTTCTCTAATGCACTTATTAATCATCAATTTGTGCCATTCAGTCACCAGTTAGTAATCAAATGATGGTCAACAAGCTTAAAAACTGATGTTTTAATTATCCTTCTGTCTGAAGATGATGTATGGATCACCTTGCTGACTCAAAAAATGCACAATAATTGGAAAATTTCAGATATTATTATCTATATTAAAACACAAAAAAATGGCTACTTATTTCCCACAGTAAACTTTAACAATATAATATGCCGAGATACATATTCTTACAGCCAGGGTTCAAAGACTTGAAATCTGCTTCATTACATTATAATAACAAGATCAAAACAATGGTGTTCAGATTGATGTTTATACCCTCAGCTTTAATTCATCACGTTTACTCATTTTCCTTATACAAAACTTTTTAACTCAACGACTTTCATACCAGAATGACTCTCAGCCCAAGGTGTCAGGGCCTGTATATGTGTACTGTTTTTGGTCACAAAAAGGGATTAAAGCGGGAAGAGCAGTTCTGCTAAGTAATATAGATTAAAATTAGAAGCCTACGTGATAATATTATCGCCAAGCTCATTCCACATTTACCTCAATTAATGTTTGTATGTTTTGAGAAAAACAAGAAAATTGTTTTTCTCAACAAAACATAGCTTTCCAAATAATACAGAATGTAGCAAAGGAACAAAAGTGATGCTTGTTGTAGACACCTAAAGCCTTCAATATTTCAACCGATCCAAAATATTTATACCCTAAGAAATGACTTGGGCAATTGTGGAATGAGCGTGAAAATATACTGGAAGACACCAGCTTCTTTCTTTCCCTCAAATTCTAGACTATACTCTGATTTCTACAACCCAGCAAAAAAAGAATTTTGCTTTGATTTATCAGAAAATAAAATACTTTACAAAATGAATGTATCATATAGATGAATGATACAGATAAACAGGCGGCTATATATTGGTATACAGATTTGAAATTAAGAAGTTAGGATTCCCGTGGAATTTACCATATAAATGTTGATAAAGTGTTAAAAGTTTGTCGCTGTATAGATTTTAACACAAACTCTGCCATAACATTTTGTTCAAAGCAATACATGCAAGTTGCAGTTGAGGAAAGCTGTAAAAGAGTCAGTTCTATTGTGTAGTCTTACGATACTCACACAAAAGTGTATACATTTTTCTTTGTATAAAAAAAAATATATGAACAATAACTCCTATGAACAACAAAAAATTCAATAATATCCATTTTAAAAAATGTTCAACTCAGATTTATATTACATGTACTTTGTTTTATTGAAGCAAATAGATATAAACAAAGCAAATAATGAATGAAAAGAAATAAAATGTAGCTATACAAAATATTCAGGAAGAATATTCTCCAGCAAATGGAACAAAAACAGTTTGGCCCATCAAATTACAAAGTATGAGAGATTTAATACTATTTTATATTGTGTTATTACAAACAAAGATATATAAATCAAGTATTGTTCAAAACATTGCCATGTTATTCTTTTATATTTTTATCAATTAAAGAGTTTAATTATTGAATTCTTTACTTGGATCTTTTTCAACAAAAAGAAATAACCTTTGAGCAGCACTTATTTTTAAATAATTGCCACTATTTCATCATAGTCTTTATTTGGTCCTCTGAAGGCTATTCTTTGAAGTAGCTCAAGACTGAACAAAGAAAAGTTTACTTACGTAATGAAGAAAACAAGAAAAATTTTCTTTCAAATGGAATTATCCTGACAAATAACTATAAAAAGCAAAGAATAACTATGATAGAGAATTTTTCTACATCTCATTTTATGTAACAGTAATTGACATTGATACTTTTAAGTTTCCATCTAAGAAGATGTAGCTTTATAACTCACTCCAACTAAGAACCTTCAATGTCTCTAAAACAAAATTGTTTTCTCCTTATTTTCCATGTCTAACTCAAAACACTCGTTTTTCACTTATACATGTATTTACCCTATGAGCCTGCTATTTAAAGTTGAAAATATTTTCTCAATCTCCAAAGTACTTTTTGCTTTCCAAGGGAGTTGAGTTTAAATCATTACCCAAAGCCGCACACATATTAAAAAAAATGTCTTTTCACATTTATGCGCAGAACTGAAAAAGCAAAAGAATTCCTTATTGCCCTTTGCAGCACATGATAAAAGCTATGAAATTTTCTTAACTTTTTCCGGCCTCAAAGAATAGTAACTTTTGTTTCAATTCATCAAATATGTTGGCTTCAATGGTTAAAACAATATAAAGACAAGGCATACATTTCAATAGCAATTTAATTACAGTATTTACATTTAAATTTTTTTTTAGCGAGTTTAAAAAATTGAAGGGCTAAAAGACACTAGGAGTTAGTGAGCCCGCTTGATTGAATATGTCTAACCCTTTGTTGATAGCATTCATGTCTTTTCCTTTACTTTTTTAACTTAAAAAGTGCAAAGAAAGTCAATGGATTTCCATGTGACAACAAGATCAGTTGTGGCTACCTACATCAAATCCAACAATAGTGATCCAAAGTTTTTTTTCACTAAAAAAATTTAACGAAAATTGAACTCACTACCTCATTAAACCCTGACCTACCAACAATTTTTTTCACTGAAAGTCTGTAAAATTACTGAAGATTGGCATCACTGCCTATATGTGCCATCGTAAAGCAATACTAGTTATAACTCATTTCCACAAGGTATGAAATAACAAGTTTTATCTCATACATGTTAAAGGCAGAAGTTTATTGACCAATGACTAAAGCCCAGGCATGACGTAAGCCACACTGTCCAAGGTCTGGCCGTGAACCAACGGATCACACCCGTCCATGTGCGGCACCTGCTGAGTCAGGCACAGGAGAGGCCCGCACGCACACAGGAGGGAGTCCAGGAGCACTGACAGGCTGCCTTGCACTGCTATCATACCCTGGGGAGAAACAGTATCAAGTCATCTCTCACCTGCCACATTGCTTAGAGAGTTATGTGTTATAATAATTGCAAAATCTTTTCTGCCTTTCAATTAATGAAAAAGGAAACTTTATTATTTTCAGCTGGTCATATATTTGAATGGAAACTATAAAGTTAACCAACAAGCACTATGACTAAATTCAATTTAACATTTGATATGGAGAGTTTTGAGATATGGTAAGATTTTTTTGTCTTTTTCAATGAAGACAAAGAGGACTGAACAACTTTTAACAGGTCCTTTTCTTTTTTCTCTAATCGTTTGAATTGACACATTTTAAGAAATATTTGACTAAGAGAGTATTGAGTTAGCAAACATTATGACTAAATTTTCTCTTAACTGGACTTAACCAAGTTCTGAAAAAAGCACTCTTCAATTACCATAAAACTACAGACAACTACTGAGTGATAAGTTGATGTCACTTGGGAGCTAGTCTTAAGACCAATACATGCAAAAATCAACATATCATTTAGAGGATAACACAAAAAAGTGGGCTTGGGGTCAAGGATGAGGATTTACCAACTTCTTAGAGTTCAAAAATTTATTATAAAAAATGAATGCACTGCCATGTAGTTAGATTGCAAACAATGCATTGCCCATGAAGAGACAACTTAAATCACCAACCTTATGCTCCTGCAGCCTCATGCCTATGATGCTAAGGGACTCCCCTAGAAGCTTCAGGTGAGCAGCAACATCAACTGGCTCAATGCTGAAGTTGAGCTGAAAAAAAAGAGAAAGAAATGGAAAAGATTATGTTATATACTTTAAATAAATTGAGAACATAAGAGTACAAGGCATAACAAGAGAAGTTTATCTTAAAAACAAACACCAGTTTGGAAATATCATAAAAATTATGTTGTTTGTTCACAACTTAACTTTTTCTGTTAAAACATTCTAAAACATTGAATACATCACAATTATGTCTACAACATGCTTACTAGAGATTGTATTGGTTTGGTATGTCCGATGTCAGCAACCAGGTTATGCAAAGGGGATACCTGGGGCTTGACCGATCATGTTATATTGGCATCAACACAACCAGTAAGGTGAAAAACAACCACCAGAGCGGCCCTCAAACTGAGTCAAACCCTCACCTCCTGATTTGGATGTCAAATGCTCTAACCCTAGCGGTACCACACCCCCATTACTTGTTCCTTTAGGAAAGAATCATGTTATTTACTGGAAATCTTTCTATTATCATTAACCCAAATTGGAATCACAGAAACTAGGCCTACCTTTGTGGGGCTCTGGGGAGACTCAACAGGTGATCGGTGGAGAACATTGATGTAGCGTATCCCAGAAGCCGTCTGTGCGGATCCTGCTGCAGGAGTGGATGCCCCAGCCGGCGGCAGGAGGGTGATGCTCAGTCCCTCCTTGGAAGCGGCAGCTTTTCCAGTGGAGATAAGGTTGGAGCCTCTCTTCATCCTCCTCTGCGCTTTTCTACGCCATTGCTGATTCGGATAAAAAAAATTTAAAAAAAGAAAGTCCTGACTTAGACTTGAACTTTAACGTGTTTGTGATAGTTCTCTTATGAATTTACATCTTTTAGTTTTTCTTTAATATGTTCCCTATTCATTTTTTTTTGGCTTTTGTTGATATACCCCCTAACAACTTTGATGACCAGTTTGCTGTCAATAAGTTTGTGAGACTTTACAGCCTATTAGAATGACATTACAATCAGCTCCAATTTTTACATTTTTAAGTGAATAAATTCCATCTCAAAAACTATGAACAAGAAAAATACACATCCTCTGTACTTGGTACTGGAAAGAAATTCTTTATCTTTACAATTGGAGAATTAGGCATCAGTTTTCCTGTTTCCATCACAGGCCTTTAATCCTATTTTTTTTTATATCTAGGCTAAAAGTAGCAGCAATTAGTATTCTTCAGTCTTTTCAAACATTGCAAGAATCATGTTGACATGGTAACCAAACAGCAACATTTTAACTTGTGTCTAATTTGCCCAAGGCCACACCATAAACATATTGCTTATAAATTACAAAGACAACCATAAGAAAAATGATTTGTATACACAAAAAATCAATAACAATT
Source organism: Elysia chlorotica (assembly GCA_003991915.1). Classification (NCBI taxonomy): domain Eukaryota; kingdom Metazoa; phylum Mollusca; class Gastropoda; family Plakobranchidae; genus Elysia; species Elysia chlorotica. Next base: position 283,287 of record RQTK01000204.1, on the reverse strand, counting down.
TTCCAACCCAAACCACTCCAAGTTAAACAAAGGGGCCTTTGATTTAAACATATGTCTCTGCACATCATTAAAAGTATTTACCAGTTTTTGTTTAGTTGATAAAGTCTGCCACATCTCTCCAAGTTTCTTACTTATGCCAGCAAACTCTGCAAAGAATACAAATTGAATGATGAATGAAACTAAATGAAAAATAAATGACAAAATTTCACTTACAATTTTGTTATTGGTAATATAAAAAAAAATGTACAATAAAAATATGAGCCGAGTGTTATCACTTCTTCAGCTAATGCATTTCTAGTAGTCCACTTCCCACAAGTAAAATGAATACGGCAGACATATTAAGCTGAAAGTACTATTTTACAAATTATGAAGTGTCTAAGGAATTTAAAACGTAAGCTAACGAGCTGAAAACTTAGGAAAATATTCATAAAATTTGATAGAGCATTTTTTTAACTTGAGGTATATAATGCATCTGTTTTAAAGCAACTATGCTTATTTCACTCACATGTAACAAAAACATGTGGGAGCAATTGAAAACATGTTCAGTATGTCAAGCTATCCAATGCATGGCGTTTTCAGGTTTAAAAACTACTTTTTGCCTTTATTTCTAGTAATTAATATACTTTTCTTTACAATAAGATAAATGGATCTAACTTATATCAATTTCATATAATGTACAGAAATTCGCATATTATCACTTTAAGTAACTTAAACAGGACAGCATTTTTTTTCTGTATGCAGGCATTAAAATTAAATCCATTCTATAATAATAATAATAATAATAATAATAATAATAATAATAATAATAATAATAATAATAATAATAATAATAATAATATGATGTTCATGATCGATTGATTAGACTGAAAATATGGAATTTTCTTCTAAGTCAACAATTTTTAGTTTTCTGTTTAGTTAAACGTGGGCTGTAAAAGAGTCTTTTTTTTTTTACTTAGCTCATAACCCTACTTGCTTACCAATGCCAGGGTTTTGATTGACTATGCCTGGGCGGTGAGTGTTGCAGAACAGCATGTATGCAGTAGGGGCACGTTTCGACAATTTTTTCTCTTTGTCCTCCTCCTGATCATTTTGAAAAAGACCAAGGCATTTAGTAAGTTTTATTGTAAGAAGCTCTCAGCGCGCTAAGTTTGATGCAACTGGTACCTTCACTTACTAAGTTCGTCTTAATCGCTAAGTAAGAACAACCCTGTCGTACATCCCTTAAGACAATAACGTCAGTGCATTGCTTTTCTTATATCTCAGCACGCCATAAAAGCAACAAATCCGCCATGTTAAAAGAATCTTGACTCAATCTTTAAAATACGCCTAATAAACAATAAAGCAATAACTTTACATACAAAAAGCTTTTTTAGTCATTTCTAGTCTATATTAAACTTATTTAGTGCATTAAACATTACAGAATGTGCATGCGGGTCCAGTTTATTATATGATATCTGAGTTCAGCAAACTAGGATGATAAAATTATATTCATTAATTTTAATGAAAAAGAAAACACACAAAAAATGTTCTTTAGCAATAACTACTGTTAATTATAGAGTTATGAGGATTTGGATTTTTTTTCATATTATTATCTTGATGAATCTTTTTAGCATATTTTGAAATATCTAAAAACAAAAATTAAAAAACACAACTGACAAAATCAGTGACAAAAACAAAACACAAGTAAAAACAAATCAACTTGACTTTCATTTTTCAACTGAGTTACTTTTTCAGTCACCTTATGTTTATATTGAAGTCAGTTTGGCTAAAGCAACATTAACAAATAGAATACTTTAATTAAAAAAGTATACCATACCTTTGTATCAGTTTGCCCTTTCAAAGATGCTGAAACATAGGGTAGAAGAGATTTGCTATTCAGTATCACTGCATTCACATGCACAATCATGACAACATAACTTCAAGTAAAATGCATTTTGTATCAAGGGGCTTTTTGTTTCAAATTACATTTTTTTCTTTTTTTTATTGAAACCTGTGCAGTAAAACCAGGACCTTAATTCATGGTTGATCGACACTGTGTCAAGGGCGTGTGATCAACTGTCATTTTTTTTTTTACTTGTTGATTCAAAAATTTGGTCAAAGAAGAAAGAAGAAATTGTGTAATGACAGTTGACACTTTTTTGAGTGAAACAATTTTGACAAACAGAAAATATAGGTCAATACAGTAGGATCTATTCCAGATAAACCTCTTTTGGACAGTCTAAAAGTTTATTCCATCTCAAGTATATCTGAAACAGTGAATTTTACATTACAAAAATGAAATTGGTGCCTTGGAAGGAGTTTTTTTTTTAAGAAAAGATAATATATCTTAAACAGGGTTTATTTTAAGAGGATTCCAATGTATGTGTGCACTTACGTTTCTTCTTCCTTAAAGATTTTTTTTTCTTCTTTTCAGTCTCTGCTATGACTAAATTAGATTCTTCTTCTGCATCGTCGATAAATAAGTCACCCTCACCTTCTGCTACTTCACCAGGGCTGATAGAAAAAATGGGATTTAATTTGGAAATATTTTAAAGGGTGAGTTTAGAATACAACAAAAACATTTTTTTTAAAGAAAAACAATTAATGTCAGAAATTTTATTTTTTATTTCTTAATTATGTAGCTTAATTGATTCCAAAAACTTGCTTTTTATTTTTTAATGGACACTTCGAATTTTTAAATATCTCTCTTTTTTGTTTCTTTAAGAATTTTTCTTAAAATTCACCTTTGCAAACTCAGCAACTTATTTTGCAGCTCAAAACAAGCAATTCAGAACTTTTCCCCATTAGTTGAACATACAAGTAAATCACATCCAGGATGTGCCCTCTTTCCAGATTTAATAGTGGATGGCTAATGACTTATAATCGTCATAAACTTAGAGATTGTTAAATTTGCTCAGGATTATTTAGGTCCATATTTATTGACATTTGTTTCAGAAAGGAGTATTATTAACACAATTCTAGTTAAAATACATTATGATAAAAAAAAATTTTAATCCTTTACAAGAAAATTAACAAAGGCACAGCATTATCAAACTTTCACTTAAGTTTTATAATAATAATCCTTAATGATGCTACATTTTACCTTGGCCCGCCAGTTCTCTTCATTTTTTTCTTCTTTTTGATTGGCTTGCTAAGCTCAAGTAATTCTGCAAAATAAAAAATAAAATAAAAATTTAAGTAAATCAGTTTATCACCAACCATGCCTCCAGGTAATGATTTCATTTTAATATGAATCTTAGAATGGTCTAAAAATTAGTCGATAACAACATACATGTAGCTGTTTAATTAGCTAATCAATTAATACAGGTTTAAGACAATGCAAGCTTTATCAGCCTAAACAGGTGGCTAGGTACCTCAGTCATCAAAGGAAAAATTGGCCATTGGTTTACTGGTGACCAGAGCTCATAAGGTTAAACATTTAACATCACTTTCAAGAGCAGGACTATTCATACAAATGCTGAAATCTTACTCCTACTGATTAGAGGGAATTTTTCAAAAGCTTAAATGTCATCTTTGAACATACATTGTAAGGTATGAAAAACCTGTTTCGTGGAACATAATATCCTTTTCTTGTGTATTCTATGTGCTTCTTCTTCTCGTACAAAAATTATTGGTGACAAAAAGGTAACTATCGTTTAATTTTTTTTAATCAGAATTGATGAATAAAGGTCATGTTTCAATTGATCAACGATAGATAATTATATAATTTTACCTGGAGCAGGCAATTTTGTGACCGCTGATATTGCCTCCTGGATCAGTTTCTCTTTCTTCTTAGATGACTTTTTATTTAGTTTCTTCGTCGTTGGTGAGCTTGAGTCTTCTGGCTCTGTCTTCAGCTCTACTTTGGTGGCTGAGGCAAGATGCTGGGATTCTAGGGAAGCCAATGCTTTACCCTTTTTCTTCTTTCCCTTCTCTGCCATGGCTTGTGTATTTGCCTTTGGATTCAAGGTGACTTGAGCAGACTGTGGATCAGAGCTGGCAGATATCCTCATCTTTAAACTTGCCATGCTGGTTGCACTTTCCTCATCATCGTCTTCATCATCTCCCTCAGTCGGTGAGGACAGGTCCAGCTTTTGTCTTGCATATTTTGATTTGTCAGCCTTGCCTGACTTCTCCTGGATGTTTTTAGACTTTTTCAAAATTGATTTTTTTCCACCGCCACCAACCAGCTCTGTACCAGATTCTACTAGACCGAGTGAAGACTTGGATCCAGAGGATGGCGAGCTAAGTAAATACTTGATGACGCTCTGCGGCTGTTCTGATTTCACTACTACTGGTGCCGTTACAGAGTCCTCCGAATCTTGTGAGTCATGATCTTGTATCTCTTTTTTTATGACTGCTGCTAGAGCATCAGTGGCGTTCTCTACTGGTTTCACCTGCAAAGGATTTCTTTTTTATTCAGTATTGTGAGAAACATCCTAATCATGGAACAATTTTGAACCCTCCAACCCAAGTTTTAGGAGCCTATTAAGCCCATCTCAAATTTTTTGATAGAAGAAGTGCTAAATTCAGTCTTACTCAAATGTATCATGTATATATTCCTAACAAAGCAAGAAGAAGAAACCAAATAAACAAGATACAATTGTGCAGATCTAAAACATGTAGATATTTCTGAAGGTGGGATGAATGATTTTTTGAAAAAAAATACAATAATTATTATAAAAGTATAGGGAAATTTTCTTAAACTAACCCAACACACTATGCTAGAGAAGAAACATGATTGCTTTTTCAAAGGATAACACTGTGCACCTCCGACTCAGTGAACTAGCTCAACCTACACTACATGTACCTTGATGGTGTTGACCAAAGCCACCACTCTCTTCCCCTATTTCCAAATCACACATATACATCACATGTCATAAAAGCTTTATACCTTTGAAACTAAATGAAAAATAAATGACAAAATTTCACTTACAACTTTGTTATTGGTAATATAAAAAAAAAATGTACAATAAAAATATGAGCGTGAAATGAATACGGTTACATCTTAAGCTGAAAGTACTAATTTACATATTATGAAGTGTCTACGGAATGTAAAACGTAAGCTAACGAGCTGAAAACTTAGGAAAATATTCAAAAAATTTGATAAGCATTTTTTTTTACCTTGAGGTATACAATGCATCTGTTAAGCAACTATGCTTATTTCACTCACATGTAACAAAAACATGTGGGAGCAACTGAAAACATGTTCAGTATGTCAAGCTATCCAATGCATGGCGTTTTATTTATATATATATATACATATAATAATTATTATATCATATCATATCGACTTGACCGCCGTTTGTTGGCTGACACTCCGATTCCCGGATAATTCCCCCCTCCCACATTCGGCTCCTCATTTGTCATCCTGTATCTTGACCCTTTACTCTCTCTACACTACACAAAAGTGTTGCATGTCATGTCAAGTCATGAATAGATTGTAGGAGAACTATTATTCTTTGACTTTAGATCAAAGATAGTTTACTAAAGACAAAGAAGAATAAAAATCTGAGATTCATTATATTTGTTCGTTGAACAAAGGGTTTTCTATGAGTCCCAGCTTGTTAGAATCAAGATGTGCGTACTAATAAAGTATCAATCTAGAAAAATGCTCACTGAATTGACCAAAATGCCGCTGGTTTGCACGGGAAGGAAATGAGACACAGGCTTGTTAAGCTGGGCAGTGAGGGCACTGCCAGACTTGGTGCTTTTAGGAGGGGTTGGGGTCACAGAAATGGGTGCTTGCATCAGGTTTGTTGCCAGGGTTGATTTAAGCAATGCTGGAGTTGCTTTGGGAGTCTTTGCCTTCACCTTAGGTGTCGCCGTTATCGCTGTGATGTTCTGAGCAGGTCCGTCATCCTCTTCAGATTTAACACCAGCCCCAACCTTTGGAGTTTTTGACTTTTTGCCTGATTGGTGAGTCTTTTCTACTTGCTCAAACTCCTCCATCTCTAGAACTTTGGCTGACTTTTTGCGCACCTTCATGAAAAAAAAATTTTTTACGATGTTATTTTGTGTGGGTACATTTTAACAGGTCAACTCTAAATTTTAACCAAATCACCAGTGGTTTCAAGTTATTTTTCAGACCAGGATTTTTTATGGCATACAGCGTCTTCTCTAAGGGTTGATGGTGAGATGTATTTGCTGAAATTTCGACCATTCATGTGGCTGTTGCTAAAAATTGATGCACTTCAAATTCTGAACAGTTTGGAAGAGTATTTTATAATTATTTTTTAATAGTTTAAAAACATTTACCCGCCCAGTTCTTCCACCCCCATCTTCTGAGTCATCACGCCTCATTTTGGCAGAAGGACCTGTAAAGCAAAGGTGTTCAAAAGTTTTATTTTCATTAGATAAAAAATTTTAAATACAGTACCATGCATCAATTTATATCTCATAGAACACTTTTTCTGATTTTTAACTAGTGCATCTGCCTCAATATTGCTATATATGCATTTCTGTCCACATTTGTACCCAAAATAATGTTCCTATTCATGTAACTCTTTAACATCAGAACTGGGAGAGGAGAGAATACGAGAGGATTTGGAGATGTCCAGCTCATGATAAAGTTAACAAATGTGTTACAACACATGGTTCCTACTGGGAGAGAAGCTATTTAGATTTTGCTACAATTGCCAGATCCTTTTTATTTGGGCGTATAAGATCCACGTCAAAACAGCTATTGAACTTATTGGTGTACAAGTCAACATGAATCCAGTGGTTTTTCTATTTCCGAGATATTTGCTCACACTACCTCACAAATAATCCTTAACAGATTGGTGGTGTTGGCCAAGTGGTCGATATCGACAAGTCTTTTTGCTAAGCGCAAGTACACAAATTTGCGCGCATAACGTGGCCCAGCGGTATTTGCCCACCAACGGTGAGGGATTCCTCCAGTTAATTCCGGATATATCGGCGGCCACTCTTCTGCCTCTTATCCAAGAGCACATATAGCACCAGGTTCCATCATACACTCAGACGGCAACCAGTCCTACAATAATACTGTAAAGTGTAAACCTGCCTGTGAACCCTCTATACGAACACTTCTAAAGTGTAAATCCACGATTGAAACATTGTGGACCCTATCACTGGAGCCTGCACAAATCACATTGAGTGTAAACTATTGTTGGAAAAATTGCTGGAGAAAATTTAATACAAGTGTGGAGTGCTAAACTCAAATTTGGAGTCTCATCTAGCCAAATTCATGTGGCGTGGGAAGTATACATGGAAAGACACACCAAGAGGTTTTATCAAATTTCAAATATGCATTTTTGTCCTAATGGTATCCTGATTTGGTTACATGTACATGTATGTAGTAATAACAGTAAATACATACTGCTGCTAACCTAGGTCTGATCAATACTAGACACTGTATATATATCAAGTATACATGCAAACATATATATCACGTATGCAAACATACATACAATGAAAGTTACCTTCAAAAAGACAGTCCTGAGCAATTTTATGTATTCAAATTCAATTGTTTTGACATCCGGGCGGGGAAGGGGGTGGGGACAAACAAGCACTTGTAAGCACATAAAATTGTCAGACGACAGTTTTGTAGCCCGTCCACAATACAGCCCACATAGCCTTGTAGTTGATATGTTAAGCAACCAACTCAACTCTCTCTCTATCTCTGTATCTCTCTCACTCGCTTGCTCTGTCTGTCTGTCTCTCTCTCTCTCTCTCCATAGGTTGGCTGATTCCAATGTAATCCAATCCGACCAACTAGCCCATCGAGGTCCAACCACCCACCCATTTGATCGCCCACAGGCTAGGGACCACAAAACTCAAGGAGTACCCATTTTCCTGTTCTCTGTTTCATCAAGTCTTTAATTAATGTTGTTTGTTATCCATGGCCACAAGATAATAGACAGTGTTTATCAGTTCTTTGGTTGGGATATTTTCTTTTACATGTCTGTATTGAGATAGAAAAAGTTGCCAGTCTTTTGTTTTGTCGTTATCATACATTTCTTTTATAATAATAGCCTATAGGCCTAGATCTCTTTCTGTACCTTCATGAGTTTATTTTTTCTAAAGGCTAAGATACCAGTTTGCTGTAAATGTATACCTGCTCAGGCTTTTGTTGGCTGTGATTTATCTTGGTCAGAGATACCTGAAATGGTCTCTATTCTTGGAACTAGTCTAAATCTAGATCTAGGCTAAATATAAGTCAAATTTATCGAGTTCTGCTCTAGATCGACATAATTTCAAAAACTAGATCTAGATTCTCTATACCGAAGCACTCAAGTGGTTATGACCTTCGAGACGTTATTTATAACTAATTTATAGCCTAATACACTAGATCTAGGAGAGGGCTCCTATTTCCCATTTTTAATCAAAGCATCTTTTGAATAGGGCTAGATCTAGATCTAGATCTAGATCTCTAGAGATCATCTAAACTAGAATCTAATCTACCTTCCAAATCCGCTGCACCGCTTCTCTTGGCCATGATGAAGTGCACTGGCAATACAAAATTAGATCTAGATGTAGATCTAGACGCGTCTACTACTCTTTTTTTTCAGTTCTTTAGAATTAGTTCTTTCAACAATCACTCTTGAAATCAATCGTTCAGGTTTTAGAGATTATTGCCTTTACATTTAGCTTTAAATTCAACTTTCACTTTTGGAGCCTTTCTTTATTCCGGAAAGTACTAAGTAGTGTACTTCACATGTGTATGGTCGTGAAAATGTGTACAGCTTTGCCATATTTTAGGGGTTTGTGAGTTGTGACTGTAGGCCTTTGATCGTCAATGCAACCAATCATTAAGTATATGTAGTGTATGGCATCCTTGGTACAACGTCGTAGTGGCTTACAGCTCGTCTCAAGCCTTCGATTCGTATTTAAGACGAGTCACAAACTTACCAAAACAATGCACTTTCGAACCTTAGTTATGGTTGTATTCTTTCTTGTTTTGTTTTTTTTTTGTTTTTTGTTTTTTGTTTTGTTTGGCGTTGTTTTTCCTTTGTGCGTGTGTGTGTTTGTGTGTTTGTCTTTATGAGTGTTCATAAAAATAAATTACAAATCAATGTAAAATTGTTATTTTTCCCGTGACGTTTGTTATTTATGGTCTACCGAAAACAACGGGTGCATCTACTCGATTTTCCTACAATGACAATGCTTGTGTCCGATGCTCTCTGTCTCTCTGTCTGTATATCTATGTCCATCTATCTGCTCTGTGTCGATGCTCTCTGTCTCTCTGTCTGTATATCTATTTGTCCATCTATCTGTCTCTCTCTCTGTCTCCTTATTACTCTCTATCTCTCTCCGTCTGTCTCTCTCTGTCTCTCTTTATCTGTCCCTCTCTATCCTTCTCTGTCTCTGTCTGTCTCTCTCTCTCTCTCTCCCTCGCTCTCTCTCTCTCCCTCGCTCTCTCTCTTTCTCCCTCTCTCCATGTGTGTCTCTCATGCTCTCATTCAATCTCAGGCGACACACACGCTCACACTGCGTTCCTCCCTTTCTTGAGGAGACTCTTGTCTAAGCTGGGCCCAGGACCCCAGCAACCTTAATCATGCACTCCTTGTTCCTTTTTTTTTTTTACCTCACCTAGATTGAAGACTGACACTGTCATATTTTATAGGCCTTCCAGTTATATTTTGCACACGCATTATTGAGAAATAAATTGAATTTCTCTTCCCTTTTCTCCTCAGCAAAATGGTCAGGATGTCCCGCTTATGCCTCTATGGATGACCCAGTTTTCGACAAGCCAGTGGTCAACGGTCACTGTCAATGTCCCGATCAAAGTCACGGGCAGGGTCAAGGTCACTTTTCGGGTCACTCGCAGTTCTAGAGGGCGCCGCCCAGGTCCCGCTCGTTCATCATGTCAACGTCACCCTTTCAGACCAGGGTCGGTGCAAGACTTCAGCGAGCCTTCTGGTTGGTCGGACGTTAGCCTGCTAGAGATGATCTAGCTAAAGGGAAATTTGACGGTTGATTCGGTGGAAAAAGCGGGAAGCGGGGGGGGGGGGGGGGGGGGATATTAGAGTTTGTGTTTGTTTTGTTGTTTAATTTCCAACGTCAGCACTATTAGTCTGTATTGTGGACGGGAAGCAAGACAAAGTCAGGCCCGCCAGGGGAGGGTTAGAGTTTGTATTTACGAGGACGGTTCTCAAGACCAAGAATTTGAGGACTTTACATGCTGCCACCCAAAGACGGTGCTCGGGAAGCATCATGACTCATGTCCCAGTACTCAGTCGGAGGGTTGAGAGCAGTGTTTGTATATAATAATGTGAAGACGGGTCCGAGACTAAAATTTGAGAATTGTACATGCTTCCACGCAAAGACAGTGCGGAGATACCAGGACTCATGTCACAGCCAATTCTTGGCGGGAAGTGGGGGAACAGTAGTAGTAACCGCTATAAGTATTGTGACATTTGATACAGTACACTTTACGGTGAGTTCTTTTATTTCTCTGATTGGGGTGGGGTGGTAGCTGGGCTTCTATTTGTGGGTCGCCGGTTCCATCCCACGTTTGGTGAAATTTATTAATTTTGTTCGGATTTCTACCCGTACTGGTTGGGTCGGTGTCAGTATAAAGTGGTTTTTGCAAACATTCAGGTAGACGGTTTAGTCTCTGCGCCGTTACGCAATTTAGGCGACACCATTTTTTTTTATAGGAATCAAATTTTCATTCTCACTGGCCGATTTCGCCTCGTCGCTGAGTGAGTGAACGTATTATATCTGGACTGGTCAAATTTTCACTGACAATGACAAAGAAAGAACAAGATTGCAAATGAGAGACAAAGAGAGGGGATGAGGGGAGCGAAAGGAAAAATGTTAGAGAGAGAGAGAGAGAGAGAGAGAGAGGGAGGGAGAGAGAGAGAGAGAGAGAGAGAGAGAGAGAGAGAGAGAGAGAGAGAGAGAGAGAGAGAGAGAGAGAGAGACAGACAGACAGACAGACAGACAGACAGACAGCGAGACAGACAACAATAGAGAGGGAGTAAGGAAGAGAAAGAAAAGGGAGAGAAAGAAAGAGATACAGATAGACAGAGACATAGACAGACGGACAGACAGACAGACAGACAAATGGCTGACGCAAGCTCGTGTACTTGGAATATATATTAATTATAGCAATAAATTTCAGTACATTCTCTTCTTTATTCCACCCAGACATTGTTCCAGTAGACCATGAGCTAGTCCTAGTATATAAACTACAAATGTTATAGTAGGCCTGTTGGAAAAATAAAACGGCAGACATACATACAGACAGACAGACAGACAGACAGACAAACAGAAAGATGGGATGGGGGCAGAGAGCAGGGTTGCACTCGGATCATGCAGAGAGGGAAGTTTGAGACAAGGGTTGTATTTTCGGTTATCACGTGACAATTATTTCCATGGTAAAAACATTCTCATGCCTCTTCGCTGAAGTTTGTTATCGTGAGATGCTCAATTAAAGTAGATCTAGATTTAGATCTAGATCAAGATTTTTAAGTTTATTCAGGAGAAAAATGTTAGATCTACCACAATGATGTTGAAGCACAACAACTGTCTTTGCTTGATAACGTTATTATTAGCAAGCTTCCAAATTACCTTTGTTTATTGTGAAGGTGAGTTACTCAAATTTAACTTTGATGCTTTAACTTAAGATTATTATAAGGCCTATGGGCTGGCTATAGATAGATCTAGATCTACACGCACAATACTATCCTCCTTGAATAGATCTAATTTCATTAGAATCCATGAAACAATATCTGCTTTCGCTCCATATTTAAAGCTCGATTTGCTGACACGGAGATTTGGGAGGGCGGGGAGAGGAGGCGAACTGGCTCATGTGGTAGAGCGTTGGTCTTCAGATCAGAAGGTCCGCGGATCTAATTCCACGATCGGCAGATTTATTTGTCTGATATTCGTCCACTGTAACTGGTTGGGTCGGTATTGATCAGTATAATGTGACCGGCTGAGGCAGGAGGCATGGTTTTCCCTCCCTGTCTCGTGTGTGGCAGCACATAAAATTGTCAGACATAAGTCTTGGGGCCATTCGCCGTATAGGACACCCTAGAGGAACCTAGGAGACATAAAACCATATAGAGAACACGAAGATTTGGCCGTCTTAGTCTTAATATAATAATAATGAAGACAGGCTGAGAGGGTTTTTAAGCTATTTTAAATGTCTGTGTCAACCAGAGAGGTGAGGAGGGAGCAGGGGGTAGACTTGCGCAGGTAATGGTACCCTGGCTCAAAATCGGGATATTTCTGTTTTTAACATACGATCGGGCAACTTGTTTGTCAGATTTTCATCCACATTATAAATAACTTGTTGGGCAGTGCAGGGTAGAAAGGAGACAGGGAACAGAGAAGTGGCAAAGGGAAGTTCAGGTTAAGGCAGAAGATCAATCATTTATTCACTCATCACTTAGTTGCATCGTTTAGGCCTACTGAAGGTGCTTGTAATTAAATGTAGTACAGGGAAGTTCAATAGTTCAAAGGATTTATTAATACTGGACTTTATCTCCTCCACATTAATTTTAAATAAAGGTCTGTTCTTAGTCTGAGATTCATAGGTGTTCAATTATAACCCTTAACCTTTTCACATCACCTGATTTTAGGCCTATAGATTCCTTGTGTGGGCACTATTTTGGAAAATTTTAAAATAAGAGCTTTTAAATATATTTTTTTATCATTAACCTGCACAACATCTGTGCGGTGTGATGGGAAAGGTTAATTCATGTGAAATCAGGGATCCAGTTGAGTCAGTGTGGAGTAGGTCAGACGTAGACTGGACCTGACCTTTACTGAAACCCTTGTTTTCTCTCTGACTTCCCTGTATACTCAATGAACATTTAAAGTCGATCTCTTTTCACGATTGCTTAACATCTGATAGGGAGCCTCAGAAGCATAGTCATTTAAAGCTCTCTAAAATTGGCAAGCAGGGGGTCTGCGATTGAAAATATTAGCCAGTGTACTTGTGTTATTTAGGGGGGATAAAACTTAACAGAGATTACTTTTATTTCAATACTTTTTACTTTATTGTGGTTTTGCAGGTACATTGTCTTAAACGTCTTTAAAAATGTTTTCCACTGAATAATGATAAGAAGAAGAAATGCTAATGTCCTATCAAACATAATCTTATTTTTTTATTATACTTTTTATGTGGATATTCTACCAGGCTGGGCGTGGATTAGTGGTGACAAGATAGTTGATCAAGTTTCAACTTATCAGTATCCAGGAGGACGTAGTGGTGCAAGTACATGGCATGATGTCAATGTAAATTTGACATGGATGTTTGGGGGTCAAGGTTTCTCTGAATTTCCATCAGGTTTGTTGATATTTAAATTGTTTTGATATTGTGCCCTTTATAATCACCTCTTTGTTTCTTTCAAGGGCCACAATAAGAGACACAATTTAAAATTGTTAAAAAAATTTAATTAATTCATGTTCTGTTGAAGGCCCCAATTTTTTTTTTAAACAATTTAAGCTATTGATAGCTACCAGCTCTTTTTTGGCAATATATTATCAATAAAATGTTAATGTTACAGGTGTAGTGAATCCTTAGAATACAAGACGATACAAAACATGTAAGCTTTCAGCCTTAAGTCTTCATCAGACAGAGAAAAGTTGAAAGGGAAAGAAAAGGAAGAATGAAAGCATGATTTCAGCTCTCTGGCACTGAATCTCTGCAAGCGCATACTCATTATATAACTAGTCAACACCATTATGTTTTTTCAGTTGTATATACATTTATTTTATATGTGTCGCAGTTAAAATAATAATAATAATAATAATAATAATAATAATAATTATAATAATAATAACAATATTTATATATATAGCGCTTTTCCTCAGCAAAAGTTCAAAACACTTAACATAAAATAAGTCACAAGCATGATTATACAAAAATTTTACAAAGATTGGTTAAATACATATAATTTATAGAAAGTTTAAACCATTGCCAGTCTTTTTTTTTTAAGGAATACAATCAAAATTTTACAAGGAACCAAATTTGTTTGGCAAATTTCCAAACCAATAATTATTGTATGAATTTTTTTTTTCTCTATCATAAGGCAAACCACATCTTTTGAACGATCTGTGGATTTTTAACTTCAACCCAGTAACAGAAGCAAAAGAGAAGATGGATTACTTTGTAAAACTAGGCCCTGTGGTGTCTACAGGAAACTCTCAGAAAGAAATTAAGCCCTGGCCAGGGATAAGACAGCATGCATCTATGTGTGGGTTCTCAGACAGCTTGATCCTCTTCGGTGGTCTTGGAGAAAACGGCACGGGACTAGAGGATTTGTGGATTTTCAACCTGAGAGATAAAACCTGGAGGCAAATGTCCAAGAAAGGACCGTCTAGAAGAGGTCACCCAGGGGTTTGGTGTTTTGGGTCTTTCATGTACATTTTTGGCGGACTTGGTGAGAAAGGGCAAATTCTTAATGACATGTGGAAACTGAATATGCTCACCTTGGAATGGACATTACTTCAACCTTTCAGTGTTGATATGGAGTTGCCCTTCAAAGCTGACTTACCAGAGGGCAGAAATGGGCCAGCAACTTGGGTCAGTGGAGGAGCTTTCTATATGTTTGGAGGAAACACAGCCTCCTCTTTTTCTTATTCAATGCAGCTTGTAGAAGGTCTTGTCTCCGATATGTGGCGCTATTTTCCTTGCAATTCTACTTGGGATCGGGTCAAGGATCCAATGATAACAGATAATAAAAAAATTCATAATCATATGGATGCTGAAAAAGATGCAGGCCCCACTATTCCTGGCCCTAGAATAGGAGCTGGTTCCTGGGTGGATTCTTTGGGTAATCTCTGGCTGTTTGGTGGAGCTGGGAGCGATGCTAGTCTAGCTACAGCAAGCAAGCACTCCCAAGTCCTGTCTGATATCTGGCGCTTTAACACAAAACCAAAAGTATGGGAGTTTGTAGGGGGATCAAGAGAAGGCGGCAAAGCAGGGATATACACAAATTTGGGAGAAGAAACAGTGGACGGTCTGCCAGGTAGTCGCACAGAGATGATGGTTTTCCCAGGCAAATCGGACAAGATTTACATTTTTGGCGGCGTAGGACATGATGGCAGGAAAGTGGATGGTTTCTTGAACGACTTGTGGAGCCTTGATGTTTCCTCAGTCATGTCTTACCAATATATGGTGAGTTAGGTCTGAGTTTTCATAATTTCATGTGAAGTGAGTAGGCCTATATATATATTCATCATATCATATTCACCTGTCTAATGGTATGTGGCACTTTAAAATAAAATTATGTTGTTTTTTTTCTATTCAAAAAAAAAAAAGCATGTTTCATATATTGAAATTATGTACATTAATACCTATATAATCTTGAAAGCATTTCAATTTTATCTTTAGAGTTAGGAACATTGTGGCAGTGTAGATTTGCTTATAAATATGTGTAAAAACTTCACTTTTTATCTTAACACAGACTTGTGTTCGTCAGCTCCTAGTACACTCCACTTGCATTGAGCTCTGATAAGCACATTTTTTTTTTCAAACTACATAATTATAGAGCAGATTTAATTTGTTTATGTTTAAATATAAGCAATTATTTTTCAAAAAGGAGATGTCCCTTCTTAATGTTTTTAAGTTTATTAAACTCGGTTGTTGTTTTTGGGGGTTTTTTAAAACTTTTTTTTTCAATTAAAGCCTAATTTGTTTTGAGTTGGTGCCCGTATGGTATTCTCCGGAATGTTGATATCCCTCCCATGAACCAAAATAAGTGTAATTTTATCAAATTGTTCTCTTCTTATCCAGATCTCAGTATTGTCCCTACTGCTGTTCCTTGGGGTGGGCATTTTCTTGCTCATCATTGGCTTTGTTGTTGGTCTCTCAAGTCGTGAGGACAAACATCATGGCCTCATGAACAGACTCTCCTACACTGCAGTTCGCTCGGGTCTAGGAGCATCTGGTCACCAATACAAGCAGCTTAAGACGGACTCAGAATTCATCATGTAGTTGTTTGCAAGGGGACGAAAAATATATACATGTAGCTGAGGGAAGACTACTCAGTGGAATCTATTAAAATATATCCAGGTCAGGATATAGGCAACTCGAGACCCAGTGCTACTGATCGGCTGTTTTTCTCAAAAATTCTTTGTTGGACTCCATTATGCATTATGTTGGCTGCGTTGACGTATGACTGGCCTCTACAGTTCCCCCTTTTTAACCTTTCTGCATTATAATCACTGATGTACTGAAAACGATTCCAATTTCATAAAAATAAGTTTAAATCATCTCTGCCATGGCATTTTCTCTGTGGTCTTGAATTTCAAAAAATGTTAAAACCTCTCAGTTGGAGTCCCATTTTTCGGAGATACCAATCTAACGATGAGAGTGGTTTGGTCAACATGTGAAACATCAGGTGTTGAGTCTACAGATATACTGAAGAACCCAACTTGTTTGATGTCATTGACAATTTTGGCGCGAGGTGACAATTAAAATAATATACACATAGTTTTCTTTTTAACTGATAGTCTATGGGGTCTCCAAACTTTGCGTGTTCATTTTTTAATGTGTTGCTCCTCATTATTCAATCTAAAAGTGTAATACTTACTACATAATGAATCTCATCTGGTTGTAATTTTGATAAAGGGATCAATAGGGTGTATGCTTGATTTTTTTTTACTTTGAGCATGCTATTTATTCCTGTTATGCTTCATTTGATGGGCAAACGGGCCAACTACTTCGGTTTTTAGTGAAATCTTTTTTTTTTTCTTTTTCAAGATAAAATGTGTTCAATTTCAAGATTGAATGTGTTGTTTCCAGTATGATGCCATATTGCTTCCGTAGTAGTAACCCCTAAATGTCTTCTTAAGACTTTTTAGGGGGGCTTACGTTTGAACCATTTAATACTTTTTGATGGGGAGATCAGTCAGTCAGTCAGAGTTCCTTCTCTTTCCAGAGATTGGATGCCGTGGTCTTCCATCATTCTCATTGTTTTTGTTTGATATTCACCATCTCTAGTATTTTAAGGTTGTTTTTTTTTCTTTCCAAGAGGCTCTTGTTACTCTTCTATAAATCCACAACTCTAAAGCATTTATTCTTCTTTCAGTGTCAGCAGTCAGAATCCAAGTTTCACACCCATACATGCATGTCGACCAAATTTAACATTTGCTTTGACTTAGTCTTGTTTGGAGTGATACATTTGAACTAGTAAGGATCTGCTTTCGTTTTGAAAAGTTTGTTTTTTGCCATTCCTGTTTTTTTCTTTATTTTTGTCTCATTTTTTTCAATCTTCTGTTATTAGTTGGCCCAAAACTTTCAAATCAACTTGTTCCACTCTTTATTCTGTCAATAATTATATTAATTTATATCAAGGTTTTTCAGTTAAAAAAGTTAATTTAGTCAATGAAAATATTTTCCAATGTATTAATGCCATATTTTGTCATGATGTGTACATTTTTTTTTACAACTTGAATTGTATATAATTGTAATATATCCTATTTTGTCTTTGACTCCTGTAGATTGAAATATTATTTGGACATGTATACATGGTTTGTGTGTGTTAATTTTTATGCCATGTAGTTTAAGATTGTCACAATTCATCTTCCTAAATAACACATCCTTTTGATTGTTTTGTGTGGGGGTTTTTTTCATATCGATTTCACTCTCCTTACACTATTTTACGATTTTTTTAAAAATGTTTTGCACTTAGACTTAGAATAATTCCTATAATATTGGTATAACATTATGTTCATACAAGAAAAAAGTCACAAACCAAATTAATGCATGCAAAAAGTATTTTTGACGGCAAAGTGATGGTAAAAGAGGCAGAGGAAGGAAAATGAAAACCTGGGTAGGGAACATGTGCAGGGCATCCAGTCATAAAAAAAATTATACCTTGAGTTGGCACAGAACAAAGATGGCACACCATGATCTTCCACTTATGAAACAATCTGAACAATGCAAGCCTCAATGAGTATTTAAGTGCTGATGAACAATACAATTTTGAAATTTGTCCCAGTGCTAAAGTGAAGAGATGTGTTTTTTTCTTGTTTTTATATATAATATATATTTTTAACTATTCAGGATGTATGAGGTAGAAATCCATGAGATTTAAAGCTACTATTAAAATAGTTGAGCATGTCAAGGGAGCCGTATACCAATCCCAAGATCACAATTAAGGGTTAAGTAAGTATAGTGACAAACAGTGAGATCAATTTGAGCAGAAATTCTGCAGCTTTTTATTCAAATCAACAATACATCTGTTTATTTTGTAATGGATTTTTGAAATTTTTAACTGGTGCAATAATTGTTAACGGAAAACTATCTCCTTAACCCTTGCTCACTCAAATTGTTCCAAACTGTTTTGTATAAAGAGAGATTCTCCCTCTCTCCGGGTTTAAAGTCTCATAGGTTCCCCTGAGGGATCCTATGCAGCGTATTGTTCCAAATATTGAGCTACTAATCAAGTTTTCCCCCGACAAACTTTGTCTTATCATTTAGATATTTAATTTCCTAAACATTTTTCTATGATTTGTTTGCTTCACTGCCATGAGAAGGTCGTGTTCGTGTTATTTTATATAATAATAATAATAATAATAATAATAATAATAATAATAATAATAATAATAATAATTATAATAATAAATTACATTTATATAGCGCACTTCCATGAACGATCATGCTCAATACTCTTAACAATTTCCATTATTTCAATTACAACAGAACCACAACAATATAATGTTCACACAGTACAATATTACATTCAAAAGTCACAAGAAATCGCAAGAGGTATTTAAAGCATTCTCAGGTTTAATTTCAATTGCAAAAATGTAGGATTTTAGCATGTGTTTAAACATTTTGATGGAAGGTGCCTCCGTTATGTTTTTTTGGAAAGTTGTTCCATACTTTGGGACGTAGATATCAAAAAGATCAATTAGCTGTTCTAAGCTACCTAAGGTATGTACAACAAGGATGGTTTTATTGGCTGAAGATCAATTAGCTGTTCTAAGCTACCTAAGGTACATCTTTAGACAGTCAGAAAGATACATGAGTGCCACCTGATTGATACATTTAAAGCGAACAGTATGTTAAACTTTTAACTAGTACACTACCTCTATATATCTCTTACTTTCCTAAAGAACATTTTATTATAAAAACCTGTTTTCATAAGGGCCAAATACAATTTCTTGTATATCATATGTTTTTTTTTTCTTTTTGTTTTTTTTTTTACATTTTTGCTTATGCCATTTTTATATTGCCATAGACTTTGTATTGATGGTAAAAGCTACAGACTGAATATAAACTGCTATCTTTAAGAGAAGATACATTCTGAAAGGTGATTGTGCTGAAAGTGTTATTTTGCTTTAGACACTAATGTGAAACCAATGTTTCCTTTTTTTTTTCTGCCTGGGTTATTTTTCTCCCTATGGTACAAAATATATGCCTCTGGATCTTATAAAGCTCAAATTACGAGATCTTGTATTAGTTTTATAGTACATTTGAACTTTTATTCTATCTGTGCATTAAGCTTTTTACCTTTATATATTAATCGTAAGTATTTTGACATTTAGCACTGTTGTCATATCAATAGAACTTCTAGTCACTTTGCTTTGTTTATCCTAACCTGCAACCAGAAAACTGAACCTAAATGGAGTTTTATGTCAAACCATTTAACACCATGGTTTTCGAATAATGGATCTGGACTTAGTTTTTCTATGTCCGCATAGACCACCTTAGATTTGCATATGATATGATAAGACATGACCCAATGTTTAAACACTATCAGATTGTGAATTGCAATTTCTGTTTTGTTACTGAAGCAAATATTTACTGAGAAAGAATGATTGGAGTTTACCTTTAACTTTTCAACACTTGAAAAGGTTTCTATCGTGTTGGGCAAAGATGTTTATACAAGCACAAACAAATTAAAATTTAAACCATGTCTCTTTGTTGTAAATTATGAAATCGCTGCAGCAATGAAGTGTGTGTCATAAGGCAGGTGATAAAAGGCTCATGTATTGCAAGATCAAGTATAATTGTATAAAATATGAATCAAACAGGGTTTTGAGGAGATGAAATGGGACACAGTTGTACTCAGTCACTAGAAATAATGCTCTTTGAAGAATGAACAAAGTTTTCATTTTACACGCACTACATTCCATTTGTAAATAAATGGACACACATGTTTTCAGTCCGACTTATTTTTGTTGTTGTAAAAGATACGATTGTTTGGAAATTATATTACATTTTATTATTAAAGTTCTGTTCACTTTTCTTGCCTCAGCTTTTTGTGCATGTTGTCAAACTTATATGATCAACCAATTCTTAAGTGACCAATTGGTCAGATATTATATATCATCAATCAACCTGTAATTCTATATTTAGCACGTAATTATAATATCAATCAGCTCATAAGAGTCCATTTGGTGCGCAGAGGGGGGGGGGGGGGGGGGGGGGGTATGTGTGATTGTGAACATGAGGAGGGGATTGGTTTCTTTTTATCCCCCTTTTATATTTAAAGAGAGGAGTGGTGGAGGAGTGAAGGCGCCATAACTTAAAATAGGTAAAAGAATCCTTTAAATTAATTGAAATTGAATGCAGGTTCAGTAAGGTACTCGAAAAACGCTAGCTTTTGTTTTTTTACAAGCGCATCCATTTCATATTGGATATTGGGTGTATTTATTTGGAACTATTCATAACTTAAGGCAAAGCTCTATCTAGAAGAAATCCTTTCAATGAGTTAATCAGTCCCCTTAGGTTTTCACAAGTTTTGACAGTGGGTACAGTTTGACTGCACGCAGTCTGAACAATAAGGAATAACCGAAACGAGGTTTAGAAAGAAGATCAGAAAACTTTTAATGACAGTGGTTATTTTCTTTTGACTTTAAATCTCACTTTGTAATAGTTAAAATTTACCCGTTTTGGTATTGTATGGAATGGAATGCAGATATTCGAAGTTACTCTTTAGATTTTTTTTATGTCTTCGTTTGAATAAATCAGTGGTACATTTTATACAAACACCTGTTTGTAACAAAACCCTTATGAACATTAGTTAAGTTTCTTAAAAGTGATGGACACAAATGTGACATAAGGGCTATCACGCCAATGAAAGTTGATATCCTAAACATCCATTTTCCCTTTCTTTTCCTGTTCAAAAAACTTTTTCACATGCTTATTGTAGTTTGTGATTTGCCAGCGTTTGAAGTACGGTGAGGTAAAGATTGGCTCGAACATGTCCAAACCCTCTTTTTCCTCTTTCTGAAAATAAGAAGACAAGGCGAAAAGGGTTTAAAATAATCCGTCTGAAACAGAAAACCTCCTATAGAAAAAAAATAAAGTATCAGTAATAACATGGCATATACATGTCATAGAAGCAGCTATTGGGATTCAATTCCCACTCATTTTGCTTTTAAACATTTATTCAATAAAATATAAAACACATCCCTCTGTTTTTATCACAAAACAATTAGCGGTTATGTTTTAAATGAGAATGGTAGAATGATCTCAAAATGAGAGATAAGACCTTTTTTCAACGATAAAAAAAATCCCATTTATAATCTTAACCATTTGACACCAATTCTAATCGAAACAGTCCGAACATACGTTATTTACCTTTTTGTCCTCTTCATTCTGCTGAAGAAACCCAGTCCAGTCTATGTTAGGCAGGGTCCGCCCGCCTGAGCGCATGAGAACCCCTGACTTGCCGTACCAGCCTCCATTGTCCCTCGGAGACATCCAGCGCAGATCCAGGGACCATCGGATGCTGCTAGAGCTGTTCTCAAGCCTGGAGAAATCGAGAGTTAAATATTACTTGTACTTGTATATATATTCTTAAAAGTGTAAAATAAGATTTTAAATTGCCATAATAATTATTATAATTTTGTTTTTCTCGATTAAGGCCTTTCGATGTCAATTGTGTGTGAGTACCTATGTGCGAATGCGTGTGAGTTTTGTAAGCTGTGAATGTACTGTATAAAAAATTATGTATCTATGTTAATCTGTAACCAAGTCAGATATCCCATGTGAACTAGTAAAATAATATCTTGTCTTATCTTATCTTATCTAAGAAAAATATAGATATAACACATAATATATTTATTTGTAGGGATTATAATATATGTGTTACTTGTCTAAAAAAGAGACCATTGGACTGTTCAGGTTACATAATAATTATTTTTACAAGTGTAAATAAATGAAAGTTTATCATATTTTATTATTATAAAATGATTAACACTTATCTAATATAGCCTCACAAAACATTTACATGACTGCATTACACGCGTTCCCGTTATTTACCTGAAACTGAGAGTGAGAGGTCTGCGTATATGAGATTCTTTGTAAACATAGCGGGCGGGAAACTATTTCAATTATCACTTTTTCATAACATAAAACAATATAATTGGAAGCTGTGCCAAATGAATTGCACTTCATAATAGTTATGGCGTGTTAATTCTCTCAATAAGTTTAAATGTATACAGCCAAGTCAAGCACTCATCCACTTTGCATGCATTCCAATTTAATGTGCTTTATTGTTGTTTGTTTGTTTGATTTTGTTGTTTTGTTTTGTTTTTGTTAATTATTTTTGTGTGTGCGTGTGACTGACTTCTATTATTAAATGATTATTCTCACTGGTAAAATTACTTTGTATGTGCAGAGATCCTTACATAGATGATGAATGAATGAGGAATAATATTATTGTCCTTACCCACGATGCGGAATCATGTTGTTGAAAATCACCAGACCGCCATAGTTCACTTCACATAAAACTGTGTCTTTGTCAAGGTTGACATCTGTTTGTTGGTGCAGGTTAAGGGATTTGGACGTGACATCATGAATACACGTATTAACTCGCAGCGTTATGAATTAGGTATGGGACGACAACAGAAATTAATATTATTGAAATATTGAACATTCTTTTTATATCTAATTTTTTTTTTTTGTAGTTTGGTGTCCCTCTTTTTGTCTCTCTACCTCCGCCTGTCTCTTTCTCTCTGTCTTTCTATCTTCACCTCTCTGTTTGTATGTCGTTATCTCTGCCTTTTTCTATCTTTTCTATGTAATTGTCCATCTTTATCTCCCTGTCTGTCTCTCTTTAGGTCTATCTTCTGAGTTAAAACTACAATATGCCTGCATGTCTCTCTGTATGTCTCTCTATGTCATCTCTCTCCTCTCTCTCTCTCTCTCTCTCTCTCTCTCTCTCTCTCTCTCTCTCTCTCTCTCTCTTTCTATTTTATCTGTCACTAGTGTAATGTATAAACTGTCTTAGGAAATCATGGGCACAATATAACCGGTAACGTGCTGGTGTGCCTTAAAAACATACCCACTCACTCACTCTCTGTACCTGCCCTTCTCTGCCTGCCTCTCTCACTTACTCTCTTTCAGGTAAGATTACAGTCTACCTACCCAAAGCATTCTCCATCTCATCTTCTGGCAGAGACAAATACCAAGTATTCTTATAGCAGCCAACATGGCGAGCAACCTTTCCCGTCCGGTGACCTCCCTGTACAACCTTATCGTGTAGAGGGAACATAGTTATCATCATCGTCATCATCATCATCATCTCTACCAGCATCATCAGTATCATTATTATTATAATTATTATTATTTTTTTTATTTTATTTTTTTTTCATTATTCTGCACGGTAGTGGAAAAACTGAGTTTGCGACTTCCGAACGCTTTTTCCAAATATGTTGGTTAGGTGTTAGAGATTCCAGCTAAAGGATATCTCCTTTTTTCCAAATTTTGAAAATATTAAAGCATCTTATGTATATGCAAAATGCCAAGCAATTTGTTTGAATACGAATAAAAAAAAAGTATTTTAAAATCCATTATAGTTTGACCAAATGCTGAAAAAAGCAATCTCAAGGGATGGACTTCGAAAAAAAATCAATTTATTACAATAAAAGAATACGAATTGTACACATAAATGCGTTGTGTCTGTTACCTCTAAACAGCCGTTTTCCTTGGTTGCGTCCAATAATGGGATCCATGCAGTAGGAACCAATAATCCATAAAGTTCGTTGTCGGTGTAGCCAGCGTCTATTCACGAAACAATCAAATAATTTTGAATATAATGTACCTTGATGTATGCGAAACCATGTTGCTAAAAATGTTGAAGTTACACAAATACCTTATGAATTTGATCTAATTTACAATGTCAGGTAGAGAGCCTGACAGTATTTCCTCTACTCACATCCTAATTCTCTCTCTCTCTCTCTCTCTCTCTCTCTCTCTCTCTCTCTCTTTCTCTCTCTCCCTCTCTGTATCGTTATCTCTCTCCCTCTCTCTCCTCTCTTTTTCTCTACTCTCTTCTTCTCCCTCTCCGTTCCATCTGTCTATCGCTCTCTACTATTTCTCCATCACACACATACACAAAACGTCTTTCCCACTATTGTGTATGTATTACACATGCTTTTTTGCGAGTACCTGTAAGCCCATATCGATCCATTTGAGCTAAGCTTATGTGCTGCTGTTTAAGATCTCAAAGCGAATAATTCATTATATTATTTTTTTATATAGTCTAAATAGGCTAAGTATGTTTAGTATTACCCTGATGCCATGGTATGACCAAAGATTCGTTGTTTGGAACTTTGGGCCGGACATTCCATACAGGATTCCCCATGATATCCGGACCAATCAACTGCTCAATGAGGTTTAACAGCCTCTCGTTGGACCATAGATTGTGAAATCCCTGTTTCATAAAAAGCAAAGACGTAATACGGAGTCATAATGTATAGTAAGTTATTGATATAAGTTATCTTTTTTTTTCAAAAGTATACACCATAAAAATAAAACCTTTTGAATAACTTTGGAAGTGATTCTAGATTACATCTACACTTTTAATTTAATTTGGAGGATTGGGAGGTATTGACAATTTTATGGTTGGTTAGCTGGTTGTTGTTTTTTCGTATAAGTCAATCGTAATATTATTTTTCTTCACGTGTAATAAATATTGATTTTGTTGTTGTTTTTGTTTTGTTGTTGTTGTTGTTGTTTGCCCTGTTCTTTAACTGTTGGCACAAGCATAGAATGGCCTTGGCTTGTTGCGGAGAGCAATGCTATGTCGTCCACAAAACCAAGTACCTTAATTTTAGCCCTTGGACGCATGGCTCATCGAATAGTTATTTTCTTGCATCTTGTTTCACACTTTTTATTTGTCCTCGGTATAATAATTGAAGTTATGGGGTTAGAAAATGTATCCGTGCCTCAGACCCTTTTGAGTTAGGTAACCATTTTGATTATCAACAATCCAACCTCACAGTAACCTCTTGTCCGGCATGCCACTCTTTTATTTATCTTTTGATGCTTGAGGGAGCTTCCATTATAATTATCTAGTATTTCGCACAGTTCAACATTGTGCTTTACACAGTTATATGCTTCTGCATAATCAAAGGAGCAAATAAATAACGTAAGTTACAATGGGCGTGTAAAAACATTTATTAAACGTCTATGGTCGTACCTCATAAAGATAATGTTTTGTTCGGGGCTTGTGGAGAAGAACGTTGGCATCCGGATATTCCCGTTCTATTAATGTTAACCTTTCAAAAAGGCCAGCTTCTTTATGAAGATCTGGAAATCACAGAGATTGGAGTAAAGAAATGTTTTGTATTAGTTTTAGTCGTAAAATATTAATGATATAAACTTGTCTTTTTTTGTGATTTTATTGTTGATATAACTTTGTAATATACTCAAGTTTGTTCACCTTGAAGGCCTTAGTTTATTTAACATAGGTCTTGGTATTTTATTGTAATACGTGTAGGCTACTTTTAAAATAGAATATATAATCCATACATTATACATAATGTGTTGCTGTGTAGTTCCGCTATAGCAACTCTTCAATCAACCCCGAGACTGTTATGTGATTCTTAAGGGAGGAAGATATGATAATACTAGGCAACAGTGATAGTCGAAATTCTTGTGAAATTTAAGTTACATCTTTACAGTAGTTAAGGATTATTTTGTTTAAAATAACGCACCAATTACAGCATTTTTTTTTTCTTTTTCAAAGTAGTTACTCAAAGAAATCGAACAATCGTAAAATTTGGTTTGGAACTCAAAGAGATTTGCTAGCATTATATTTATTTGGGGGTACACTGTTCTTAGTATCTCGCTGGTTAATCAGTCGCTAACGTGTTTAAAAAGGGGGGGGGGGGGGGGTGAAAAAAGAACACAAAATGTTACCAGATATTTTTCCAGCTTTGAACAAGACATTTGCCAGATCATCCACGCACTTTTCAACATCTCTTCTACACGCATCAAGTTCTTCTTTGTGGAAAAAGTCATGTGTCAGCAGGAAGCCCTGTTATATCCCGCATAAGAGACAAATGAAAGAGAGAAATTGTTTAAAAAAATATATTTTAAAAAAAAAGGTGCAAACAGTCAACATTGCCTGAAATTGTAGCCCAAGATTCGTCAAGACTTGGTGTGGTGTCCAAAACTGTCCATGCAGATTGCAGTGGTCTAAATAAACAGCTCATTCGATAGCACTCTGGACTGACGAGCAAAGTGTCAGGATCCAACTTGAGCTGGCGCCCTTTCTCCCTCTATGACTTTTCGGTAAACCCAGGGACATAGAACTCAACATTTCTTGAACGAGACTCTACTCACTACCCATATACTCCCAAAATAAAGTTATTTTATCATACATTGTATGTCGAACGGTATGAGATTGTCCTTAGTTTTTAGGGGCTGTTCAAATATAATTGTACACCTATTTGGGGACCTTTTGGCCCCCTTTTTAGTACATGTATTTTCTTCATCTCTTACCACTATTCTTACAACATCACATGACACCTCTCTCTCTCTATTTCTCTCTCTCTCTGTCTCTCTCTTTCTATCTCGCTCTCTCTCTCTCTCTCTCTCTCTCTCTCTCTTACGAGCAAAGTGTCAGGGTCCAACTTAAACCGGAGCCCTTTCTCCCTCTATGACTTTTCGGTAAACCCAGGGACATAGAACTTAACATTTCTTGAACGACAATCTACTCACTACCCATATTCATATACCCAAAACAAAGTTATTTTATCAGGCATTGTGTGTCGAACGGCATGAGATTGCCCTTAGTTTTTAGGGGCTGTTCAAATATAATTGTACACCTATTTGGGGACCTTTTGGCCCCCTTTTTAGTACATGTATTTTCTTCATCTCTTACCACTATTCTTACAACATCACATGACACCTCTCTCTCTCTCTCTCTCTCTCTCTCTCTCTCTCTCTCTCTCTCTCTCTCTCTCTCTCTCTCTCTGTATGACAAAGAGGAATACGGCTAAGATAATTGCGATAAATGAAAACTATATGAACCTATATCAACCTTTCGAGTTCGAAGCTCTTGTTATATGCTGCTTTCAACATTCTGAACATAGACAATCTCAACCTATGTATCATTTACCTTTTCAAAAAATTTTCGGATCTCATTTTCTGGCAATTGCCCCGGTTTGAGAACCTTCGGCTGAGGGGGCATTGCTCTTATGTCGTACTTTTCAGGGTAGGCTTTGGTCGTTTCTCCTGGGTACGTGCCAATTTTATCAAGGCCAGCCATCTTGACCGATAGGTGATTCCTGGAGACGCAACAAATCCTGTGTGTGTATATAATTATCATATTTGTATTATTTTAGAAAAAAATTATGGTTTTAAACATATATGACAAGTCATGCTATTATTCTCTTCGTTTCGTGTAAGATGTGATCTTGTAAGATGATGAGTTGAAGATAAAACGGCATTCATGTTTTTCTGAGGATGATTCAAATCATTACATGAAAAGAAATAATAATTATGTGGTATGAACAGTAGAGAAAGTCTACCCGTTTAAAAGAAGCCACAATGAATAACCTGCTTATTATTCAAACTTACCTGAATACCGGTATGAGAATTATGTCTCAGTTTTCAATATTTCCCAAAACTGTAGAGAGAGTTAGTTGTTCAGGGCATCATGGAGTTAAGTTTGTATTCTTCTAAAATGTTTATGATTTTGTAACCATGTATTAATTAATGACAAATACGTGTATTCTCTCTCTTCTCCTACCACAGCCGTTTCGGAAGCCTTGTCTTGCTTTGTTGTAACAGGCATGTATTGTTATAAATCCTTCTGTCTGAACTATCTTGCCAGAAGTTCCTCACTGCTTGAGCGTATGAGATTAGATAGTGTGTCTGTTTCACGCATTGTGTCGGTGCTAAAACGACCCAGCTTGGTCTGAAAGCTGCCTTGAAAAATGTCAAGGTAAAATGATCACGTAGTCTTATACGAAAACTCTGGGTCGGGGGTGGTCTTCGTCGTTTGTTGTGGTTTTTTGTGTGTGTTTCTATTGTTGTTTGTTTGTTTGCTTTTTTGTTCTTTCGTTTATTTTGTAATTTTTAGTTTCGTTTTGCTGCCAATCTTTCAAAATCTTTTCTTCTATTTCTGTATGTGTCTCTAGCTTTGCCGTCATCTTATCTGTAAGTCTCCAGTTCAAAATGCATATAAATACAGACGTACAACAAAAACTTGCACTCTTCAAGTATCTCCATCCTTATCTGTAATTTTCCTTATTAACAGCAACGAAGCTGAGCCACAAATACTATTCAAATATTGTACATATACAAAAACATCCCTGTACATACCCTTTGAAGTCTAAGCGTAAAAGTTTTCTAAATCCACAGCACTAGTCGCCTTCATAATTAGAAACGCATGGAGTTATATGTACACATAGCTAGTGAACTAGTCGCACCAGTAATATGAACAGTCTATCTTCTCATGTAGTATATTTTTATCCTATCGAGGACTCTGTACCTTTGATGAGTTTGGAAACTAGATAAAAGAAAATGAGGGATTAGTTTTTTAAAAAAAACAGAACATTTTAATACGAGAATCGAATCATAAATTTACATAGACTTCCAAAATGTATAAACCTGCATTAACATACACTTCCAATTTGTATAATAATTTAAACATTTGCGTTATTTGTTTTGAAATGCATGTTCTCGCTATCGCTCTTCTATCTTGCTTTGGAGCTTATGTAACCACGAATGAGACATTTCCTTGGATAGACAATAAAGTAGACTTAAATCTTAACTTATCTAAAGAATCAATCTTTTACCTATCTTCGTTGGCTTAGATCCAAACTTCAGAGCACTGTTGCTCGTATGGTTAGAATTTTAACCTTAATGCACACACAAGGACATTTTTGGCGCCCGCATCTCTGTATATGACTCTTCGAGAGATTTAGGGGTTCAAAAGTAATCGAGATTATATTCATTTCTTTCATTCGGATAATCGATTTTAAAAATTAATGTGAGAAAAAAATGGGTCAGAATTGGGTTAAGAATAAGATGCAGCTGAAGAATGAAACGTGACTTTTTATCATGAGGATTACAATATCCTTATCAACTTTTTTGGTAGCATCTCTATGGTTTAGAGAAATACCTACAAGTTAGTGGTCTCTGTTTTCAATATACGTATATATGGCTTGTTTCTTGACATCTATCGTTCACACCAAGAGTTCTCAGATTAATGCTTGGCATTTTTTATTTTCAATCCCATAGAAATAGGAAGATAATAGAAACTTTATTCTGGCAATTGATTCTCGCTGATGGTGATGCAAATCTGATTTCATAATAAATATACTCTTAGCTATGCTCTGATAGTGACATATATCGTAGACATCAAAGAAGTCTAATGAAAAGGGTCTACAGGAAGTTAACACCAAAATATCACTTACAACAACAAAATTCTTATGCACGAAGCAATCTTTTTTGGACAGGTGATGAGAAGGTAAAAGCTGTAACTGGAACACCCTATGACGACTGGAATGGTTGAGGGGAAGGTAGCATGGAAAAATAACGCAAAAAAATTATGGAGGGACTAACAAAATGGCTTCACAAATAGAATGTGACGGGGGCAGAGGAACTCTGGATATGAAGTTTCGCAGAAGCACTAACACGAAGATATAAAAGTCATCCAAAAAATGTACACATTTGAGACAAAACAATCTTTCCCTTTCCATGATAACATTAACAAACTTAAAACGCGTTCATGATTTAAATTTTCCCTAATCCATACTAAAAAGTTCGACGTGCATGAGAAAAGTACCTACCCTATTCCCGCCGCCATATTGCACAAAACGAGCACATTTTTTTTTTTATTTCTTAATGGCAACTTCGTTATTACGAATGACACCAGGATGGAAACAAACTGTACTCATAATCTCTTATCATGGGCAACCTCCACAAAGGTATCATTTCAACTTCAAAGATTGGCTTGATTCCCTCAATACATGTACACTGTATATGTACATATATTTGTTCAAAATTTAAGAATTTGGAAAAAATACATTGTATTCCATCCAACACAATTGTTTCCTTGTTTATTCATTATGTGAAAGGAATTGAGTCTTTTCAAATCAGAGATTGATTCAAACTCGAGGCTATCCTTGATCTAGCTGTATATCTGTATCTCTCCTCGTTATGCTCCTTCCTCCTCAAACACTACATATCAGTGCACATAAATAAATAAAAATACAAGACAAACAGATAACTCCTTTTTTTTTTTTTTTTTTTTTTATTTAGCAAATTCTTTAGATTGTGTCAAATTTGCAATGTAAACTTAAACAACATAATGAAGTAACTAAAACTTTCATGGTAAACATTTTCAGTTTGCTCCACATCAGCGGTACCTTTTCTCATATGGAATTTGAAATCGAATTACGCCACATGAACATTTACAAACAAAACAATCAGTTTGGTATATATACTTGTACAATCATTAAAAAAAAATTAAAAAAAAAAAAATTGATATCTTGGTGTAGTGAATCTGCTGACTTAAACAATGGCTACTACCGTACCAATACCAAGAATGAGGCCCTGTTTCAGAAGTGTGTTATACCACGTATATTAGCTGCCGTATATTATATAAATACAACGAGCATTTACATAGGCTCCCTACTTTTTTTTTTTTTACTTATTTTGGTTGGAGAAGAAAATAATTTTGAATATATTACTGAGAATGATGAAAGTAGAACCCCAAAAGAAAGAAAAAAGTCAATTTTATTTAATAGTTCCTTGACATGAATTTTAGATTTTAATAAATTAAGTTCACAATCTATTTTAACCCCTTTGCTCCCTCTATTCAAAAAATATATATATGGTCATGGTTGGTGAAAAGTTTGCCCTTGATTACTCAAATACTTTTCAAAAAGATTGGTTGCCAGTGTCTCATTATTATTTTTTCCAGTATGTTGCATAGGAGATAAAGAGAGAGAGAGAGAGAGAGAGAGAGAGAGAGAGAGAGAGAGAGAGAGAGAGAGAGAGAGAGAGAGAGAGAGAGAGAGAGAGAGAGAGAGAGAGAGAGAGAGAGAGAGAGAGAGAGAGAGATACTTGTAAAGGTAAATGCTCATAACTGATTAACATGTAATATTGTACTGATTGCTTAATGTACTTTTAATCCAGGACAAATGTCCCTTGTGGATCAATAAAGTTTATCTTATTTGCAAAAGCTGAAATACTTCAATATATAATCTCTATACCCTGCAAAACATTGAGAATTTACTAAAACGTTCACAACCTTGTGAGAGATGTATTTCATAGTTACAACAGTTTTTCTGCCTATAAACATGTGGGTCA
Organism: Elysia chlorotica; assembly: GCA_003991915.1. Taxonomy (NCBI): domain Eukaryota; kingdom Metazoa; phylum Mollusca; class Gastropoda; family Plakobranchidae; genus Elysia; species Elysia chlorotica. The sequence goes on along the minus strand of RQTK01000204.1, from coordinate 251,813 downwards.
AACATAATCACAGAATATAAAGATTAACACGGTGGCTTTTTTTGTTTCTTTATAAACTTCATAAGTAGCTGACAACAAAACATTTGTTAAATTTTCCTTCTAAAAGCGTTTAAAAAAAATTGAATTAGGAATACAGAAGAAGTATGATGCTTCTGCACAAAAATGTATAATGATTTGTATGGTAACTTATACATTATGTATTAGGTGGCAGTGAAATAGGCATACATTTTCCATCTGCTGACAGAGCTGGATCCCAGTATGGATAAGAAAAAAACAAAACCCTCCTTTTCACTAAAAATTTCTTAACATCCATAAGTTGTTCTTTTTGGTTTGTTTTTAACAGCAGGAGAATCATAAAAGGTTTCAAATGTTTCTATTATTATAAAATGTCAAACGTTGTCTTTATGTCAAACAGTCTTCACATACTCTATTCATTTGGTAGACGCACAAAATATTTTTATTCACACAATCAGCTACCACCAAACCTTGATAGAGCAACAATAAACCTTTATTTGAAGAATTCTAATGTGTTTATCAGTATATCACATTACATTCAGGGGCAACTTTGTCTAAAAACAAATTATAACATCTTTATGTACAGTTCCTGTTTAAAAAGCTTAACCTTGCTGTAGCATAGATTCTTGCAACTTCTTGACATTCTGCAAATGGCGGTCTGTCTGTATATGAATCGCCAGAATCTGGGAGTTGGTCACAGTCACGTTGCAAATTTCACAGTGCACTGGTTTCCTGACGTGGCTGTGGATTTTGAAAATTTGGAAAAACAAAAAAAGTCGATGATTTGTAAACGATAACTTCTAGTTTAAGGTGAAAATTTCTTAGCTCTCAACACAAAAATATACTGAATTAATATCTCATTGCAGACCGACCCTGTTCAAATTTTTTTCTTTCTTTTTTCTGAGAATTTCCTTTACTTTTTCAATATTAATGTTTGTGACAAACCAACTGCACCAATCTACCGCTAAAATTTTGAGTTTCAGAATATAAAATGTCATTCACCTGTTTGCAATTTGTTCCAGTTCAAAGTGATGTTTGAGTAGGGCTTGGGGTGTCTGTCTTCTATGCTGCCTGCCTCGTTTCATATCAGCTTTTTCCTTCTCATCATTATCTCTCTTTTCCTCCTCGTCTCCAACCAAGGCAATAGCATTGTGCAAGCGCAGCAGGTGACTTGAATCAGCCGTTGTGTCCCGAAGGTTGTGATGCAACACATAGGCTGGATCCACCTGCAGTGAGGGAAAAACAGACATTTTTGAAACATACAACTGAAACAGAATTAACAAAATGCATTTCAAGCTTACAATGTTGCAGACTAAATTATGGCATAACTTATTTTTTTTAATTGCAGCAGTTAGTCAAGATAACATTATCTATAAGAGATATTGCACACAAACCTAAGCTGCTTTGGTGTTACTTCACCAACCAACAAATATTTCGGTCTCTTCTCAACTTTCCTTTGGGCTAATGTTCTCATAAACAAAATCTTCTTTCCTTTATAGCTTGCCCTTTTTTACATAATTAGAAAAGGACTAAAGTGAAGTAAAGGAATAACTCCGATAATCATATACTAAGTTAGTTGTATTTTTGTTACTGTTAAGAAGTGGAAATGTAATTAACTTGATTAAATTTATAGTATAAAGATTTACCCTGTTCCATTTGTACATGTGTGGAAAAGTCTTGGGTTCCCTAGGAGGTTTTAATTTTTTAAGCAAGCTGTAGAAAGAAAATACAATAGATACTTAAATCACATTAGTTTAAAACTAGAAAACAGTAAGAGAGCCATTAATACTTTTATAGATATGATTTCAAAAGAAAAATACAAGGGGTCCATATTAAATATTAATACCCAATGATCAAACTATTTTTATCTATCATCTCACTTCGCTCTATTCAATTATGACCTTTTAAATGAGAAAAAATATCTCAGATTGACATAGCCTATCATTAAGTAAATTTTGTGCACATTCAGGTGGAAAAAAAAAACAATCAAATATCTTGTTTCACTTACTCTAGCAGTGAAGTCCTAGCCCTCTCCTGGATACTTGATATGACATTCTGTCCCCAGCCAAAAGCACTGTCTGTGCCAAGAGCAATGTTAATCGCCATTCGCACTTCATTTATCTGCAAGAAAAAACATTTAAGTGTACTATCTAAAAAATTCTTATTTAAATTAAAATAAGCTTTTTAAGGATGCAAACATCACAGATTAGTTTCTTCATGTAAAATTATCAAAAGGAAAAACAAAATGTCAAAGACTTTGATTAATCTCTAAACAATATGTAATAAACCCAGTACAACATTTCCAATATTTGCTTAATTCGAAATAAGATAACACCAACCATCGCTATATCTTGAGTTGTGAATTCAGTCTCAAATGTCAGTTCAATGTCATGATCAGGAAGGATGGGCAAGTTGTCCTCATCATAGCCTAGACCACATATAGCTCCAATGTATTCTTTGCGTTGAGGGTCCGTTCTGAGAAGAGAAATTAAACAATATTCCACAAGAAATATTTCACAAGCTGGTCTGACTGAAGGTTGGTTTTTGAAAAAAATGTGGAGGAAAGGATTAACAATATTGATATGTGTGGCTGAGGAAGTTGTTTTTTTTTTTACACAAAATATCAGGCTGAAGTCGAGGTGAAGAAAAATGCACCATCTTTCCATTAGGGAGACAAAGCTCTGCCAGCAGCCTCAAGTCAATATGTAAAAAAATTATATTTGTATTGATTGTGGAAAATATATATTAATGCCATAGTGATATGGGTCAAATTGTCAAATTGAAAGTCTAATCATGATGGCTAAAAAGACACTTATTAATTTACTCAGTAGTTCAAGTCATAATGGATATGATTATTAAAGGTCTAATACAAACCAGTGACTTGCTACAAGGATGCCTATAAGTCTGTATGAGAATAAAACATAAAATATGCAGTTCAAATGATTATTAGATACCTTTGAAGCTTGTTCAGTTGCTTAAACTATTTTATCTAAAAAGACTATAAACACCTACCTGTATTCAGTGTATGGAGCAAACAGCAAAGTCACCAGGGCAGGAAGGCCAGGAATTTGAGGCAAGATTGTTGTATTGCGAGCCACCATGGTGTTGCCAGCTGAGTTCAGTCCGATGAAGCTGGCCACCATAAGACGACTAAATTTGTTCCGCGGATCATCATCAATGGCTACACAATTCACACTGTCTGGGTCTATTCTCACTACCCTGAGGTATAAAAATGACAATAATAATTTAGTAGGAAAATGAAAATATAATAGGAATAAAATAAAGTTAAAAAGTTGTAGGAGCAGAAAACTTTATAGACATAGAAAAAAAAATGATTTCGTATAACTGCATTTAGAAACTAATTTTTTAAGAAAGAAAATTAAGAATTTAATACATACTTGTAAATGCAAAAAATTTATGTAAATGATTTTTTTAAAATAGTCCAACATACAATCGTAAAATAAATGGCTTAAGAGAAGAAAAAAACTTTATCAGAACAACAAAAATGAAGTACCATAAGGGGACAGTGTACATCATCGCTTACTTCTGTTACGTAACACATATTTGATAACATAATTTAAAAAACATATTAACTTAAATATTGATACATTTCATGAAACAAATAGACATGAAAACATAAAAATAAAGACTGACCTTTGCCTGCCACTAAGAGTCATGCTGCTGAAAGAAGCTTCAAGGGGATTGGTGGGGCCTGTCAGATTTACCTATCATAAAAAGGGTAGAGAAATACATTTAAAAAAATACAAATGAAAAATTGCATGAGAAAGTAACAATTTTATTCAAGAAAACTAGCACATAGCTACCAACTTTTGAGAAAGCAAAAAAAGATTTTTAATGTAAACGAGTCACTGCAAACCTAATCGATGGCCAAGTTTATTTGATTCAGCCATCAATATTGACTTAAACCCAAACTTAACCATAATTTAAAAAATTAAACCAAGGACTAGATAATATAGTGTTATTTAATAAATGCGTTTTTTGTTGTTTAATTTTTCTGTTATTTTTTTGTGTGTTGAACTTCATCTCATAGTGTCAGAAACAACACATCAGCAATTAAAACTAAATTTAATATTTTCAAGACGGTTGGCTAAAGAATTCAAGCTTCTTAGCATGCCCAAATCAATTGGAACTAACACCATTGTCATTGACGGAACCAAACAGTCAGGGACAAAATTCAACACATACATTTTCCCGGTCCTCGGTTTCGGACTAGATCTAGGCATTTAATGAGAACCAGACGCTCTGCCACTTGATCCCAGTTCGCCTCTCAAGGTCAAACTGTCTAGTTCCCAATTTATATCACAGAATTAAATCTAGATCCATACCATCGGATATTAACTAGATTTAGAATATAAAGCTACAGTCTAGATCTAGATCTAGATTAACCTTCATAAGATGCAGTTCCACTTCGGAACAACAGATTTGATTGGGGGTATCAGTCGTCAATAGGCAATTTAACGGGTGTCGCTGTACATGTTAGAAAATGTTCAAAAACCTAATGTCCCTCAGGGACATTAAAATAATATTCAATAAAAACAAAGTTTTCATAATTATTGTAAATTCTATGGCTTTTTAAACCACCAACTGCCATACGATATAAAAGGTAGCATGAGTTTGGCAGGAGTTGCAACACATTAACGGCAGACAACAGCAATCATTTGCATTAAATAATAGATCTAGATTAAGCTTAGATCCATGGGCCCGAATCCTGATGACGATATACTATCCACAGTGAAAAAGGACAAACAATTGTTAGAAGTGAGCAGAAAATCATAATCTTGTGTCAGAAATCTTAAAAAGTAAAGAATATAAAAATTTATGCTATGGAAATGGTTATTATGCTTGTAGCTTTCATCATGCAAGCTTGATCAAAAAAGGAGAGTTGTTAGCAGAAAACAGTTTGAGCTATCAAGAACAAAACTTATATGTTGTATAAAATAAAGAAAGCTGTTTTAAATGGACTTGTATGTATCTAATTTAAGGAAATTATATCGAATAGAGTACCTTTCTTCCTCTTCGTCTACCTCCAGCCCGTTGGTTGTGGTCTGGTTTGCTTGGTGTCGGCACATTGAGCCAGGCCCCAGGCTTGTTGGTCTTCACATTGCCCTGTCTCTGTTCCTCTCGCCATTGATGGTTTTGCTGATAAAATTGCAGGAGAAATAGTTACAGTATAAAAATACTTTACATGCCCTACTTGTCGACAATGTTTAGTGTTCTGGAAAATCAAAATCTCTATGGGATAAATTTATTTTTTTGTAATCAAAGCTAACCTCAGAAAGAAAAGATTCTTCTGCCTTTTCAGCAAACCCTTGCTCAATAAGTTCATCATTCAGACAGATTTCTTGACCGGTGGGGTACCTCGCCACGAGATCTACCCGTACTGTGTTGTTGACAATGGAGAAAACCTGAAAATACAAAACAACGGAGCACATAGTAAACAAAATGTCATGACCATCGAAATGAAACGCCAATCATTTGTCTGAGTTCACCTTTTTTAAAATTATTTATGAAGTGATGCTTGAGTATTTTTTAAATATATATTTTTTTTTAAAACACCAAAAAAAACACATAATCAACACCAACAGATCACACGTATTTGAGACACAGATAAAAATGACAGTCTTGGGGGAAAACAACACTAGGAAGAGTCCAAATTTCGTTTCTTGGTATGATTTTGTGTACATGTATCAACCTACATATCCCCTGGAAAGAATTTAATAATTTATTCCTTTTTCTTTCAAGGAATAAAATATATTATGAATAAAAAAATTTAAAAAGTAATGTCATGCATGTAGACCAATGTATATGACACAAGTAGTACATCTAATGTAGATCTAATATGAGAGCGATGAACTTGAACAAGACAAATCCATATTTTATTATTCAGCCTATATTTATTCTCGCCAGTACCATCTTTATATAGGTACTCTGGAAACCTCCAGGTCATATCTGGCCTGCTTGAACACTGGCCAGGTGTGTTCTGGGTGACCGTATTTGGTCGGATTATACAAAAGGCTGTGGAAACCTTTTGGCCGGATTTAATCGTGTTACACAGGAAAGCGTTAAGAACCTTTGTGAATACAAATAGTAAATTTCAAACATTTTTTTAATCATTTTAACAAGAAAAAATATCCACATATATGTTACCTGAGCAAACATGTTTTTGTTGAGAGTCAAATTTTCGAATAGGTGATTGGCTTGTTGACTCCACACTCCATCAGCACATTTCACATTTGATGGACGGATTCCTTTCAGATGGAATTCTATTGCCTGTAATGATGTGTTGATGGTTTTTTTAAAGTATTTCAATACCATTACATGAATAAGAGACTTTGATAATTTTTTCAAAATTTTAAAATTATACCTAAATAATGAGATCATAATGAAAACCAAATCAAATGTTTCTTTTGCATTATAATAAGCAACATGAAAAGGCAAGCAATTCAGCAATTATAAATTATATTTTGTATTACTGGCATATGTTTTACTTTCCTAGAGATATATAATGATAATATATTAGATAAAACATTTAAACAGTCAAATAACTCGTACTTTGTAAAAAAATGTTATAATTAGATCCTGAGATAGATAAAAAAAAAAAAAGTAATTGCGGTTCTCAACCAAAGGCTACTTACAGCATATGGCAAATTCTCGCAGGTACCAGGCAAGGTCCTCAACCTGTCTGTGTGAACCCAATCCTTATTACCAAAGTCAACAAAAAATACCTGGAAGAAATAGTTCAAGAAACCATCTATCAATTAAAATAATATTCAAAATGCCCATAATTTATTTAGTAAATAGAAAATCATTGCGGAAAAATGCTTGCTTTGAGCTTAACGGGATTCACATAACATTACTGATTGTAAAATGTGAAATATATCTAAATTAAAGTTATAATGTTACTGTTCACTACACCGATCTTACGCAAATAGTACTAACCATAAAAAAAACAACAATCCATCTATTTCCACAATTCAGTCACACAAATGTACAGTACGAACTGTACAAAAAGGTAATTAGCTCACCAAAGCTTTAGACAAAGTGGCTCCACCATATCCTCTGGCACCAGGCACTCTCTCTGTTTTAAGTTCTTCAATACGAGCTCTGTAATAGCACTCCTCCCCATCTTGATAAGGGGCAGCCACAAGTTGGTTAGGCAAGAGCTTATGTGTTATGGGCTGCAACAGAAACAAAAGCACAGTTCAGGCTGAATCATAAGAGTAAAAAGTAACACCTCATGGACAAAAAACAACTAAACAGCATAATTGTTCAACAAGTCTTCTGTTAGACTGTTGCAGCATTGTGAGAAAAAATTACAGGAGTATTTACTATTACTTCATATAATATCTCACTTTTTACTTCTCATAAAGATTTTAATTTTAAAATAGACGCCCTCCCAAAAAAGCTTTGAGGAAGATGTTTACTTAAAATTTATGTATGTAGACAGCATAAATATGTGTGCTGTCCTACACTTGTCATTGAGTGATCAAATTTAACGAAAAGCAAAACAGTTTACACTGAGAGGTGCGTGTGGATTGTTGAGGCTATTCTGGACTTTAATGAGAACGTCTTTGGTACGTGCATCGTCACACTGGCCCCAGAGGTGACCACACCCTACTACCTGTGGATGAAAGTTGTCATCAGTTACAGTAAACATATGACCCATATAGCATAGCAATTAAATCAAAGCGAACCTACATAGACTGATAAATACATACACTAGAGTTTGGACCTCCATACATCTTTATTTGACAAAGATGAATGCAAATTTTTTATATTTTTTTTTTTCAATTGTGACAGCCTTGCATGAAACATTTGATTCCTTTTCATTTTGAACTTTCCTTGATTAATTTCTAGTGATTTTTATTCTTATGTGTATCTTTTCTTTAAAAAAAGCATTTAAAAATAATATTGTTTTGGCATCGCTTTTATACAGTCTAACATTTGAATGAAACTAGTTAAAATTTTATCCCCTGCTGAAAACAAAGATAAAATAAAATAGATGAGAATGAAAATAATAATAAAAAAAATTTTTAGATGGACAGAAAAAACAGTTGGCCTACCTCTGTCACATTGATGAGGAGTGTAGTGATTTGAGGATCAATGTTTACTAAGCTGTGCACTGAGTCAGTCGATGTCAAATCAGTGTCTGCTAGGATTCTTTCCATAGCAAATATTATGAGATACAGAACAGGGCAGGGAAAAAAGAAAACAGCAATTTAGTCTACACATACAAAAAAAAATAAAAAAATAGAGCATATTCCTTGCAACAATTTGTACTCTTAAAAATGGCAATACTTAAATGAAACATTTGTTTCACTCAGGATTAAGTCTGTTTTAATATCTACAATGTAAAATTCAAAAGAAAAATAACTCTTTACACGAAAAAAGAAAGCAAAAGAAAAGAAAGTGCCATTTTTAGATTAAACAATGTGCGCCTGTAATTTAGCCTCATCATATAAAATTAAAAAAAAATAAAAAATACAGAGAGCATATTCATTGCAACAATGTGTTCTCATCAAAGCGCTGATAACACTTAAATGAAACATTTGTATCTCTCAGAAGGTTAAGTCCCATTTTCATATCTAGAATATAAAATTCCTTAAAAAAGAAAAGAAAAGAAAATGCCATTCTTATATTAAACAATGTGTACCTGTAATTTAGCCTCATCATATAACAACAACAAAAATACAGTGAGCATATTCATTGCAACAATATGTTCTCTTCAAAACGTTGGCAATACTTAAATGAAACATTTGCATCACCCAGAGGATTAAGTCCTATTTTAATTATCTATCATGAAAAAAGAAAATAAAAGAAAGAAAAAATGTGTACCTGTTGGTTCTCAAATCAGAAACAGTTTGCAAGCTTGATGTTGTTTTCCTTAACTCATCCAGCCGTTTGCCTACCTCATCTTTGTCCAGAAGGTCAACGGCCAACTTGAGTCCTAGTTGCCTTTAGTAAAGTCAAAAGTCAAGTAAGTTGACAAATTTATCAAATCTTGACGCTGTCTTATTGTTTCTAAACATTTTTCTCAGTAAATGTTAAGAAAATATAAAAAATTCAATTATTTTTAATTTGCCTTGAAGAATACTTAAATCTTAATAATGAATTGCTAGATCACATTAGACAATAAATTTTAAATACTTATATATAATAAATGTGCATGTATGGGGTGAATATCTTGTATCATTTATACAATCTTTGAGACATTTCACCTAATTTTGATTGCAGTGTAGACAGCTGGGTGGATTTTTCCTTCAGACAAAGTCCCTTGTTTCCATGGAAAGGTGATGAAAGCCCTGTGGTATATATTTTAAAACTGGTGGTAATTATTAACTATCATATAATACACGTAAAACAACTCTTAGACATATTATATTTCCAGCTATAAGAGTCTGTGGTGTAATCCAAAACACAGTCACTATATTGCTGTTGGATAACGTGTATCAGACCTTAACAATGGTTAAATGATTGCCAAAGTAACTCTTGTATGCTGAAGAGTGTGTCCCTATTTAATGTAATAGCCTTTACAGTATTTACCATAAAACAAAAGATAGTTATGATAATAATGGTTTGTGGCTATCTTGTAACTAATCCTAGTGGCTTGACTGATGAAACTTGAACTACAGCAAAACCTTTTTTTAATTCGATATTCAGGTTATCATATTAAAGAAAAAAAATCAATAAAATCCTAGCAATTTTAATGCAATTTCTATGGTTTGAAAGCTCATAAAAATATTATACATGTATACCACATGGGTGACAATAGACTCAATTGAATCATGTGTGGAACATAATTATGTCAAAGTATTTTTTTTTTTTTTTGCATCATCCAAGAATAATAGTAACAGAAAAAATTACCTGGTCTCTTCAAATGTGATAATAGGTGGTGGGTCTTTCCAGCAAGTACTGAAAAGGTTTCTGATTTGCTTCTCATACAAAATTCCTTGATTTGCAGGAAGACCTTTCACCTGAAGAGCATGGTTATAAATGCACTTTTTAAGAGACATGTGGGTTGTTTTTTTTCTCCCAGCAAAAGTGTAACGGTAAAATATTATTTTTGTATTTTTCAAATTTGAAGCTGCAACGTCTGCATATCATTTGTGCATGTTTTTTTTCTCTCCAAAAGCCTGTCCCCAAAATTACCATTGAAATCATGCGTGCAATTCTGCATAATCTTAAAATAATTTCAAGTTTGCACATGCATTCAACGATGACACACCTCAAATTTTTTCCTTGTTTTAAGGTAATTTATCTATAAATCTTATTTTCAATTTTAAAAAAAAAAAGAAAAAAATTGCTCCTTATTAAATTTGCCTAGTTTGAAAGTATATCAAACAACGTTTTGGTTTAAACTTTCATGAAGAACTTTCAATAAATGAAAAGCATCTAAATTTGAAGAGACCAGAAAAGATACCTACCATCACTGTTCTGCTGGGATCATTGTTTGAAAGAAATTTAACAGCTTCTCCTTCATCACTTTCATTTTTTACAGCAAAGTTGGGATAAAAGGCTCCACACAGTACCATCTGAAGTACAGAAAAATTATATAAATAAATAAAGGTAAAGGTAATAGTTTGGTTTCTGAACATAGTCAGCAACTAGGCTATAATTATATCATGGACTGGACCCCATAGAGGGATATCGGAGACTTGGTTGGTTACATTATGCTGACACCGACCCAACCAATATGAAATAATGTGCCCAGGGCGGGGTTTCAGTCCTGGACCTCCTGCATCCTAAGCCAACATTTATACCCTGGGTTCCCACACTCACATACAATGTTGGTGCCTCTAAAATAAAAAGGATGATTGTTTTATCTAGTTCTGATTTCTTTATTATGTCTATATTGGGTTTAAAGTCCATGAAAACTCTTAAAATTAAATCTTTCCTCAATCTTGTACAATGGCTTTGAGTTTGAGTTTGTTTTTAATGGCACATGAGCACGGCAACAGCTATATTATGCCCATGATGTCCAAAATGTCAAATGGCATGCAACCTTGAGAATGAGTTTCTCCACAGCAGGAGATGTTTTGCTGAGGTAGTCTGGAGTTCTTGTAGGTTTTAGAATGTTAAAAGCCAGCAATCTCTTTTCCAAATCCTGGACTTGATGGTGAACCTAAAGAAGAAAAAAAAAAAAGTTTCAGTGAAAAAAAAAACAAAAAAACATGCATTCTATATGATTCTCTTCAGTAATTTTTTTTTAATTTAGGCCAGATAAATTAAAGAATGTATTCGAACTAGTTCAAACAAGTATAGTCTGTCACATGTAATTTTATAAGAATGATTCGGCTTAATTTTCATGTTATTGACCTTCTTTAATTAAATACGTTATTTTTGGAGTTGAAATAAAAGCCAACTTTACAGCTTTTTTTAAAGCAGCCTTTATAATCAGAAAAAAAAAAATATTTAATAGCATATTCAGCATATTTAGAAAACATTTACTCACTTCTCTGATGGCTTTGATTTGAATGAAGCTCTTAGAGCCCCACTGAAACTCATTTGCTCCAGATCTCTTGAACTCTTCCATCTTCAGTCTGGACTCCCACACCTGAGGGACAAACACATTGCCACACTCAATAAGTTGACATTACATCTTGTTTAGTCAATGAACACAGGAGGGTAACAGAAAAGACAAAGAATATCAATAAAATAAGAAAGTCCATATTAGTGCTAGTATTTTATTTAAATTGCTTGGGCGATTTTTTCTTAATTTTAAACAGTAGTTGCTATCATAGATACTATTTAACTCCAGTTTGCTTCCATGTTCTAAATTCTAATGAACACAGTCTCTGCAAGTTATTTCTACAGGGAAGGGAATAAGTTCAACTTTTCAGGACATAACCAGCATGTTCTGTTATGTTAAATTTGGAACAATGTGGGAAAAAAGACAAGAATGAATATAATTGTGCAAAGTTTACTGACCTTATATGCATTCAGAATGGCAATACAGTCACTGAGTGAATTATCAGACCAGCTTATCTTTGCCCTGGTGAGGAAAATAAAGAGAGTTATAACTGTTTGATATGGAATCAACTCTTCTGATTAAATAAACAAGTTTTAATGTGTATCTTTTTTTTTTTATATTGCTTAGAAGAGAGATTTAAATGGTTTTTTTAATAGTCCTAAATACTTCATAAAGGGCCCTTTTGAATAAAATTAATAATTAAACTGTTGCAAGTAAAATAATTTTTCCAAATGTTTAAACAGGAGAGCATACAAAATTTAGCAATAAAACTAATAACACTCACTTGAAAGCCTCTAACTTATGATCCATCGGATTTGCAAAAATGCTTTTCACAGACATTGCTGCTCCTGTTTTGAAAATAATTTTATTATTAATATAGGCAAAAAAAAGTAAGTTTGCACAAATATAAAAAAAGAAAAAAAACCACTCTAAAAGACATTACACCACTGAAGGATATTAGAGAATAAAGATAATAGTTTCAAAGATAAATTTTTACACACACTGTTCTTATGCTGAGATTGACAGATAGTGACAGGAATATACAAATTTTACATAGGCATAAGCTAATTAAGAAAATTATCTTAAATTAAAAGTATCTCTTTAAAAAAAAAACGTGATTACAATAAATTTTTACAACAACTCTGTGAGTGTGCCAATTTTATAGTGGTATCGAATACTTTGGGCCAAAATACTTACCCAAAATTATGCATTCTTCCAAAACTCCAAAAACATGGCCAAGAATGAGCAGTTTGCCAATGCGTACATCACATGGAAGGCCTGCTAGAACTCGGCCTATAAAGGTAAGATCTCCATCATAAGGGTTTGCACATTTTCCGACAGTTGTAGACAAAGCTCCAATCTGGATAAACAAAATAGGGGGTGAGTTTTCAAAAAAGTAACAATTTTTATTCTCCTCTACAGGTAAGTTAAATTTTGAGTTTTGTTTATCAAATCTAGAGCTGTATGGACAAAGATTGCAGGTACCAAATAAAATTCCGACAATTAAGCTATAACAAAAAATAAAGTAAGACATCACACTATCAGAGAGAAAGGTATTGATACAGCAATCAAATGGCTTTTCATTCATCAAGGACATTTTTTCTGTGACAATAGATATATTATCTCTAGCAATAAAAGACCATACTTCAATTAGCCATGCAAAGTAAAAAAAAAAGAAAACAATATTCTTATCTTGAAATTTATTCGTTTGAGCATTGAGAATGAAAAATAGAATAAGAGCCACCTACTTCTTTCAGACTCAGGACTGTGCGTTCAATGTCATCGAGATTTGGTGGAGACAGTGCCAGGGCCAAAAGAGCTTTAGGCTCTCCCATCTCAAAGATCTTTGTCTTGAGTATTAAAGATTCAAGTGGGGATCTCTGAAAAGGGAGAGCGAAGGGATGATTTAATCTTTCTTAGATATTTAATTAATAAGTTGGCCTTTCAAAATTTGATTTAAATTGTATGATTCAACTTGTAAAAAAAAACATCTATCAGCTGTAAAACCTGTTAAATATTCTATAAATCCTAAATATTATTTTCTGGGTGCTTCGCATTTTTCAATGAGGAATGAATGGCCTATGACAATTTTCATATTGATTTTTTTTTTGTAAAGCATTATTACTGATGTTAAAATAGTAAAGAGAGTATCCCTCTAATAACTATTTTATTTATCAAACTTACCACAAATCAAGTTCATATAAAATTTTGTAAAATCTAAATCTTTTCTTTCACACTCAAATATTGATAAAAGCCTCAGTATCGTTTTTTTCAGTGAGCTGCTTTATTTATATGCCACTTTTCAAGTTCATGGTTAAAAAAAAAAAGACAAACAGTTTTTAGTAATTAAAAGGAGTAATTATTGGTATATATTTTTACAACGGTTGGCATATTTATCACAAATTTAGTAGATGGGATTAATTTAATTTTTTTCCCCTTATTAAATATACACATGGACTAGTGAATAGCAAAATATTGATTCTGGATGAATACTTCGAAATTTGAACCCCTGATTAATGCTCTCCTACATAATCTCCATCACTTTCACAATCCGGGTTGGTCTCCGGGTCGGCCAATCGCAGTCGGGAACTTTGTGTTTGTATGCAGTGTTAAATGTATTCTTGTATATTCGTGAAGAGTTGTGTGTTTTAAATCGCTCATTATATTTTATTATCATTATTATCATCATTATCATCACTATTTTTTATATCACACGTGTAAAACTGGTGTATTTATGTATGTATGACCAAGAAAAATTTCCCTATGGGATAATAAAGGATTATCTCTTATCTTATCTTAACTATAGAAAAAAATATATGTGTGAACCAATACTTACTTGCATTTCAGGAATACCAAAATCTGGTAGAACTCTCTCATAGAACCAACGAGGCACCATGTAGTAGACTCGACCGTTTGACACTCTCCCAGCACGGCCTGAACAAAATTAATATAACTTCATTCTTAAATAGCTGGTAACAGATTCACTAAATAGCCATTGATTCTTTAAAAGATTGTTTTGTAAATAAAACAAACATATTATATGTAGAGTTCATTTGATACATATATTCATATTGAGCATTAACTTGCAATAAATATTCTTTCATTGAGAAGTATCTTCCTGTTATCACCAGCCAAATATTGGAATAACAAAAGTATATTTCAATAATTTTTTATTAAAGTAACTGTTCAATACCAGCTGGAAAAAAAAGAGAAATGTTTAAAGAAGTTTTGAAACAAACAAATATTAAAATTAATGCAATTAAACTAAAAGTATAGCAAGCATATTGACAACTTAAATTAAAAGGTTAAAAAACATGTCAGATCATTTTTAATGCACCATAGTATAGAAAATATCAATCATGCACCTTTTCTCTGTCTGGTATTAGCTTTGGAAGCCCATTCCAGCTGCAGTTGGGTATAGTTGGTATCAGGATCACAACAAAGATTCTTTGTGAGACAGAAGTCAATCACTGAAATAAGAAATAGAAGAATGACTAGGTGGCCTTCTTTTCACTTTCACACTACAGAAAATTCTAAGAAATATCTGGCACTTTCATACTAGATAAATGGATTATTACAAGCTCAATCACTTACCAAGACAAACACTTTAAGAAAAATATCGAGATGAATTTCACTTTGTTGATATTTACATGGTAAAAGAGTGATAGATATTATCAGAAATAAATAGGTGAAATTATAGAGCATTATTTTTAAAAACTCAGGATTGAGTGTTAACATGATAAAAAAATATTGTGTTTTGTGGAGGTAAAATTGCAGTTTTTATTTTTTTTAAAGAGATAGGTGAAATTGGATTTGAAAATCAAGAAAGCGATGAGGTAAAAAAATACCGCCAAAGAAATGCATCTACCATATTTGATGTCAGGCACAGTGATGGAACTTTCTGCAATGTTTGTTGAGATAATAATCTGAGAATAAAAAACATTGCATGAAAAAAAGTTATAAAATGTAAGGGTGCACAACAATATTATAAAATAACCAGGAGTTTCAATAGAATGAAGCATATGTAATATCATTAGGGAAATACACATTTCTATTCACCTTCTCATTCTTAAGTTTATTGGGAAAACTTATTGTACTTTTTATAAGTAATTATAATTCACTTTTGAATATTTCTTTGCTGCCCATAGAATACCTTTCTGTAACCTTGTGCTGGCTTTACAAAGACTTTGTTCTGTTCTTCAACTGTGATTGAGGAATGTAGTGGAATGGGAACCAAACTGGGGCAAAGAAAGGAAAAAAAGAAAAGATAAAATTAAGACAGGGGTATTGAAAAAATATGATTCCAACTTAAACATTACACAAACAATAAAAGCAAAATAATTGGAGTGAAATATTTAGACATGAATGAAATGCAAAGTCTTGGTTTTATATATTCAATTGAAAATTACTTACAAATGTGTATCCTTATAGGGTCCCACTCTATCACACATTTGGCGGATTTCTTGATAGCCTGAGGGAGGAAAGAGGAAAGAACTTTTTTATTCCAAAGAATCCAAACAAAATTGTTTTGATTGTTCAGTTTTGATCAAAATTTGACAAAGCGGAAAATCAATAGAAGAACTCAATTGATAGACGACATCAAGAGCAGATATGGAATGGTTTGTCCTCCAATGGCTATAATATGAATCTTAACACATTAGGCATGGCGTGCCAGTTGACTGCCTCGCTGTGAAAGAACTAATGGTTCTGCTCACAGCTACTTCACTGACTTAGTACCTCCCAACTGGGCACAGAAGGATGCCAAGTACCTGCCACTGGTAGTAAGCCTTCATTAATCATTTTTTCTATCATGCGAGAAACTTGTGAATGGATGTAATGGATCTTAAAATGCCAAACAATGAAATCAATTAATAGTTTGGTGGATTCTCAGCCTCTCAGTCATATTATAATGGTTACGCCACTGATGATAGCTTGAATATCTAAGAAAGGAAAGGGTTGAGGAAGGAGCAAGATACCCCCTGTAGAGATCTTGGGTAACCTGGCGATGTTCAGTCCCCGTGTATAAAAGACGTTTGGACCAATGATGTAAGGGAAGATGGTGATGAAAGCCATGTTTTGACTGATTCATATAGAAGTGTCAAATGCCACCCCATGAGACACAAAGACAGACAGACACACTACACTGATGTGAAACAGGCGCTAGCCACACGTTGAACTCAGGTCTGTTCTGTTTGTGTGACTGTGGGCTTGTAATTGCAATTGGCTCACTTTTACACTGTAATGAGTTTATTTGGATAGTAGACCGACACGTGCTGTAACTGCCGTTACTTTGCTTGATAATCTTTAATCATTACTGCCTCACAATAGCTCCGTCTGTTGTGGCCTGCATTGACAAATAGACGGTATCATACTCAGAAAAAATCTGGTCTGATATTTTTCAAGAAAGTCGTGGGATGTAGATCTAATTAAATTTAAATATTATTAGCAACGAATTAGTAGGAGCGTAAAGATAGCTCAGTCTCCAGTGCTCAGGACTGAGGGGCAGGAGGTCCAAGGTTCAAATCTTTGGTGTCGCCACTCTTTTTCCACCCACCCCCTTTTTTCCGCCCATCTCTGTAGCAAACCTATGTGAGTGGGACATAACATTAATTTGAAGGTTGCATTTTACCAAAATATGGTGCCAGGTATCTCTAGCATTAGTGCTCTGGATTGATGATTAGGAGGTCAAAGGTTCTATCCTCAATTGATATTTCCATTCCATTTCTGTATTGTAGAACTTTCAATTGAGGCTACAAGGGTTCTAAACGCATAACTCTTTCAGTCGAGAGACACCCAGGAAGAATGCTGTTCCATGTAAAAAAGGATTTGAACTTAAACATACCACACCCTGAGCTATTGAAAAATAAATAAGTTTAATTATGATCACCCACATGATTCGTAATGAACGATTATTAAAAAGCAGAAATAAAGAAGATAGTGAAATCAACCAACTTCTCAGTGCAACAGAAATATATAGCTTTATGAACTTATAACTAGAAATAATGGAGAGAAAAAAATATCGGCAATAACAGCGCAACACTCATAGCACCCGTTAACCAGGTGAACAGTACTGCCACATCCCATTTTTTTCACACCCAGTCACCTGTGCCAGACACAGACTGGCCATCTGGCCGTTAGGCAGTCTTCTAAGTGCCGCATGGGTTAAATTGCATGTACTTCCAAAAGATAATAGACCGAAAAGTAGTGTTTGTGACAAGATAGTTTTGCCTTGATTATTTACTTCGTTTAGGTATGAGTTTGCTTAAATTGAATTACCTGGCAAAAATATCAAAACAGTCCCTCTCACAATTATAAAATAACCAGGAGTTTCAATAGAATGAAGCATATGTAATATCATTAGGGTAATACAAATTTCTATTCACCTTCTCATTCTTAAGTTTATTGGGAAAACTTATTGTACTTTTCATAACTAATTATAATTCACTTTTGAATATTTCTTTGCTGCCCATAGAATACCTTTCTGTAACCTTGTGCTGGCTTTACAAAGACTTTGTTCTGTTCTTCAACTGTGATGGACGAATGTAGTGGAATGGGAACCAAACTGGAGCAAAGGAGGGAAAAAAAAAAAGAAAAAAATAAGACAGGGGCATTGAACAAATATGATTCCAGCTTAAATATTACACAAAATGAAAAAAGCAAAATAATTTAAGTGAAATATTTAGGATTAAACGTAATGCAAAGCCTTGGTTTTATGTATTCAATTGAAAATTACTTACAAATGTGTATCCTTATAGGGTCCCACTCTATCACACATTTGACGGATTTCTTGATAGCCTGAGGGAGGAAAGACAAATGAACATTTTTTTCCCAAGAATCAGAACAAAATTGTTTTGTTTAATTTCGATCAAAATTTTACAAAGCAGAAAAGCAATAGAAGAACCCAATTGATAGATGACAACATGAGCAGATATAGAATGGTTTTTCCTCCAATGGCTATAATATGAATCTTTACCCATTAAGCGTGGCATGCCAGTTGACTGCCTCGCTGTGAAAGAACTACTGGTTCCGCTCGCAGCTACTTCACTGACTTAGCACCTCCCAACTGGGCACTGAAGGGTGCCAAGTGCCTGCCACTTGTAGTCGGCCTTCATTCATGCTTTTTCTATTACGCGAGAAACTCGTGAATGGGTATACAGGCTCTTAAAATGCCAACCAATGAAATCAATGAGTAGTTTGGAGGATTATCAGCCCTCAGTCACATTATGATGATTACATCACTGATGATAGCTTGAATATCTAAGAAAGGAAAGGGTTGAGGAAGGAGCAAGATACCCCCTGTAGAGATCTTGGAAAAAATAAAAAACCTGGCGGTGTATAAAGACGGTTAAACAATTGATGTAAGGGGAAGATGGTGATGAAAGCCATGATTTGACTGATTCAAATAGAAGTGTCAAAAACCACCCCACGAGACACAAAGACAGACAAACACAAAAACACACACACACAATGATGTGAAACAGGCACTAACAAAAAAAAAAATAGAACTCAAAACTGTTCTATTAGTGTGACTATAGACTTGAAATTGCAATTGGCTAAATTTTACACTGAAATGAGTTTATTTGGATAGTAGAAAAACAAAAACTGTAACTGCAAGTACTTAGCTTGATAATCTTTGATCATTACCGCCTCACAATAGCTCTGTCTGTTGCAGCCTGCATTGGCAAACAGACGGTGCCATACCCAGCAGGTGTCCAAAAATCTGTTCTGATATTTTTCTAGAAATTTGTGGGACGTAGATCTAATTAAATTTAAATATTCTTAGCAATGGCTTAGTTGGGGCGTAAAGATAGCTCAGCAGGAGGTCCAAGGGTCAAATCTTTGGTGTTGCCACTCTTTTTCCACCCATCTCTGTAGGAAAACATATGAAAATGGGACATAACATTATTTTAAAAATTGCATTTTACAAATATAAGGCACCAGATATCACTAGTATTAGTGCTCTGGATTGATGATTAGGAGGTAAAAGGTTCTATCCTCAATTGATATTTCTGTATTGTAGAACTTTCAATTGGGGCTACAAGGGTTCTAAACGCATAACACTTTTAGTCGAGACACCCAGGAAGAATGCTGTTCCATGTAAAAAAGAATTTGAACTTAAACATACCACACCCTGAGCTATTTAAAAATAAATAAGTTTAATTGTGATCACCCACATGATTCGTAATGAACGATTATTAAAAAGCAGAAATAAAGAAGATAGTGAAATCAACCAACTTCTAAGTGCAATAGAAATATATAGCTTTATGAACTTATAACTAGAAATAATGGAGAGAAAAAAATATCGGCAATAACAGCGCAACACTCATAGCACCCGTTAACCAGGTGAACAGTACTGCCACATCCCATTTTTTTCACACCCAGTCACCCGTGCCAGACACAGACTGGCCATCTGGCCGTTAGGCGGTCTTCTAAATGCTGCATGGGTTAAATTGCATGTACTTCCAAAAGAGAATAGACCGAAAAGTAGTGTTTGTGACAAGATAGTTTTGCCTTGATTATTTACTTTGTTTAGGTATGAGTTTGCTTAAATTGAATTACCTGGCAAAAATATCAAAACAGTCCCTGGCAAAAATATCAAAACAGTCCCTCTCACAGGTGCAAATCCAGTCCTTGTATCTTTCCTGGTTAGAAAGCAAGATGAGACAAAAACAACAGCTATGATAACTATTGTATCAAGAAAATACAAATTTTTAAAACATTTTCATGCTTAATTTACCTTTGTCAAGATCCAAATAACGATAACTTAAATATTATTTTTTAAATGATCAAAATTTTTTAAAATCAAATGGCTGATAACAATCTTTGTAAGATTGAAATACTGTTGCATTACAAAAGATGCAAATAGCATTTTAAACATTGAAATCTAAAATCAACAACAAAAAGAAACAGAAAATCATGAGGTCTTTTGTTAAAGAGACAATTTAATGTGAAATTTGAGCAACCATTACCCTTGCTCTTTTTCCTCAAGCAGGTCAAACTCTTTTATTAGACCAACTGCCATATCATACATTGCTGGGTGAACGCATGGATCCATTTCATCCACAGGAGGGACCTAAATATGAAAAAAAAAATTTTTTATATGATATATAACAACCTGACTCACAATAGATTTGGTGAGCAGTATAAATGTGAAATATAATTAAATACCAGATCAAGTTTGCTCAAAACATACACATATTTCACAAGAAAATGGGAAAATTCCTTTAAGTTCTGCTGATGCATAAAGACATGAAAAAGAGTATCAAAGCAAATATAAGACAAGTGGAAACTTATTTGGAATCATTTTATTATAAAAATTAGAGCACAAAAGTCTCAACTATCAAAAGTAAAAAAAAAACTTGGATGCGTGTAAGAACTTACAGGACAGATAGAATGGTAATACTGTAGTAATGTTAAAGGCTTTACCACATACCTCTCCAAGTTTAGAAGTGAGATCATCTGCAAAGAATTCAGACACCTGGTGATGTACGGTGCCAACCTGAATGACAGGCGCAGGCTCCAGACGACCTCCTACAGGCAGAGCAAAGTACTGAGCAAAATCCTGAGTGTCAAACGTAGCTGATGTAACAATGACCTGCAGAGAGGGAGATTGGTGCAAGAGATTTAGTTTACTCTGAGAAGAAATAAAATGATTATCTTTCAACTTTGCTTGTATTAAGAAAGGATTGGGCACTTGAAACATATTATACAGGCATATACAAATACTGTAAAGGAAATATTGAAAAATACATTTCATTTTTAAGCTACAGGTTGTTTTTTTTTAACATGATGCAATCTATAAAAGCAGCATGATACGATAATATTTTTTTTCTAAACATGTTTGAATATTTATCATTAACTTGAAGACTTTTTAAATAAAAATGTCACCAAAAAATCACATAAAATTCAAAATATTAGTGATATAACGTGTATTTTTTTTTTATAATTTGGAGTAAAATAATTACCAGAGATAGTTGATATAAATATGAAATATCTTTATAGAAACAGGTCTACATACCTTAACATGTGGTGAATTTGTTCGTAACAATTTTTTCACAAGAAGTAGGGCAAAGTCAGATTCAATGTCCCTCTCATGAACCTGCAATGGGGAATGGCAGAAGTAACATACAGCTTAAAATGAAAAAGCAAATAATATTAATGGACATATACATTTGTTTAAACCTCATACCATGTCAAACTGGTGATTGAATGTTAACATAATAACACAGCGAGTTAAAATGCATAGAGCATTGCATTTAAATATGACATAGATTCCGCTGAAGAAGAAAAATAAAGTCACCTCATCAAGCATTATGTGCGTAAATTCATGCATGTTCTTCTTGGCAATGAGCTTCTCCTTCAAGATACCCGTGGTGCAGTAGAGGATGCGGGTGTCTTCACTGCCATGACGATCAAGAGCGATCTGTGAGATAAAAAAAATAAATGCTTTCTTCAGTCTTGAAAAAAGAAACATCTGAAGCAGTCAAAAGAAGACAACATTATTCTTTTTACAAGTAAGTTTCAAAAATAATGACTAATTTAATAATATTCAGAATTAATAATTTACCTTATTTAAATTTCAATCCATTCTAAGAGTACTAGATATGCTTATTATCATTCTGAGATAAATTAAAACCAATTTGTGCATGACAAAGAATAATCAATAATGATTTGAGCTAAAGATTTTGGAGATTGTGATAAGAGCAGCTTATACCCCTTAGAATGTGCATTCAGTGTCTTTGTTATTTTGAAGCCTGGCCTGGATAAACAAACTGTGAAATTACTGCATATTAATAAAAAAAGAAATACTTATGATTTAAATCCAACGTTTTGAAGCCCACTCTTTTTTTTTCTTTTGGTTATATCACTCAGAAATTAAATTTCCAAGTTAAATTACCTGATAACCACAGACACTTCCTAACTCCCAGCCTCGCTCTTCACAGACCCTCTTGGAGACAGACATAGCTGCAATCTTACGGGGTTGGGTAACAATAATGTTGCAGTAGCGCGACTCTTCAGCATAATGGTCCAAAATAAACTGAGGAATCTGGGTTGTCTTTCCTGAACCAGTTGGGCCTTGAATCACAGTCACTTGATTACTTTCAATTGTGCTGACAATCTGGCCACAACATTGACAAGGAAAAAGTATTGCTTTTGTGGTTTAGGTTGCAACAGAAAATCTGTCCAAGACAAAGGGTGCTAAATAAGTTATAAGATTTAATCTACAGTTGTGAAGTCCACTTAGAGAATTTGAGCCTAACTTTTGGTAAACATGAGTGGTAATAATAATCTTTTAAATTAAATAATCTATCATAATTGACAATATTTGCAAAGTTGGGAAGCCTGAGTGTGTGCTGCTATGTACTAGTACAGTGACTAATTTGATCCCACAGGCAAAGATCCTATGTTGATGGACATAGGATTTTTCCATAAGCCAGTGGGTTCTGTGTGTCGCATCTTGCAGGGACATGGTGTTCTCCTGGCCAGAGTTCAGTCAGCTACTCATGACCTCGCAGTCAGGGCACCCAGGCAGCACAACGGGGACGTTGACTTGGTTTGACTGTTTTATGCGATTAAATTTTCATGGACTGACAGGTGCTGCGCATATTTACCAGAGAGAAACTGGAAGTTGCGCATTGATACTCCTTACTGCCTTGCCTTTCCTGTGATTTTTTTCTCAATTGTACAAGGATTAAAATACTAAAAACATTTACTTTATTGTTGAATTCACCTAGAGCTTGATCTGAGAAAGAAAAAGACATGCTTACTGTACATGTAGAAGACTTCTACTTTTTTTTAAGATTTATTGAAAATTAGGCATTGTTCTTCTTTTTGTCCTCCTTGAGAAATAAAGTGTACACAACAACTTTTTTCGGACTTTGAGTGGGTGGTAATCTCTTTATTTATTGTTTAAAACGCTTGAAAATTGTTCAGCATAATCCCCATTCAGTAGCGAGTGTATAACAAAAAAATAATCAACTTCTGGAGTGCAGTTTTTTCCATATCAAACTTCAAACTTGGTTCAATACAGATTTTTTCAAACTTTAAAAAATTGCACACAAACACCATTGAAATCAAGCTATACGATTGAATTTGGTGTTATAGTTTTTAGAACCAAAAGATTCATCCAGATCAATAACAATTGGAAGCTTAGTTTAATGTACCTACAGACAGGTGACCATCAAACTGACTGCTCAAGATAACTTTCATATCACTTCTACTTGGATTAACTGGAGATCGTACAATTTTATTTGTAAAGTTTTTTTTTCCAAAGATTTTGATTACCTCATCTCTGGCCTCCAAGATTGGAAGTTTGGCATACTGGTGCAGGAACCTGTAGTTTTTGTAAACATCCGTGGCTCCTTCTGGTATTAAATCTTCAGGCATGGCCACTGAGCTCCCTAGCACTGTGCTGTCAAGTTCCAAGGCTTCAAGCTGACCTGATACTGACGTTGGAGACATACGGCCACTCGCCTTAAGAAAAATAAATGAGAGTTTAATGAAACCAAACTTAAACCATACCTTTTGTATAAAAAGCTGCTGTTAATTCTTACATTTTGATTTTAAGGGCAGCCTATTGTTTTAGGGTTTGTAAATTTGTCATTTTTGTGTTTTTTTCTTTTGTTCTCCAAAGTTAAAGAATATGATACAAAATAATAAATGACTGTATAGCAGGGTTATTTAAGTTTCTTTTTTTACATTGCAGAACCCATAGAGATTTGATTTTTTTGCAGTAACACAAATTAATTTTCCAAGCAGCTGTATGATATTCTGTAGCTCATATGTCTATGAAGTGTGCATGAGTGGTTGTGAATTTTCATTATCTACCTAGTAAATAGGTCATGTGAGTTAATATATTGTACGTACAGCCGTTTGTGACATTAATTCATCATATTCTTGTTGTCTGTATTCCTCTATGTACTGATTCTGATTTGGATGTCGCTTTCCCCTGATTGTAAAAAGAGATAAAAAAGATAAAAAAGTGTACAGCCAACTTCAGATTCAAGGCATCAATGAAATATTACAAATACAAGACAGATCTATACCAAACCTTTCAAAATACCAAAAACCAACGATCAACATAAAAAATGTAAGAAAGTTTCTTGATCTCATTGGTAAAATATTACATTTTTAAACTTCAACTATTTCGTATAAATTACAATATTCTGATCTCCTAAAGTTCACGTTTAGTGTTTGCCAGTTTCTTCTTGTCCATTCATAGACTTAACCTTTTTGCACAATATTTTTATATACATGGATGGAAACATTTTATGATTTTACAACAAAGCATTGATCGTAATTTAAATAAGAAAGGTTTAAGCAGAACAAACTGAGCACTGACCTTCGATGTCTGGGAAGCCTACTGTCCAATACTTTCTGCTCATCAACTTTGACATAGCTTCCAGTCTCTGGGTCAAACTGGCGTCCACCAAGAGCAGAACGAGCTAATACTTCCGGTGCCTTTGTCTGACTTGCTGCTGCTCCAATTTTAAACCAGTCATCTAGCTCATCCAAATCTGGCTCAGCTGTGATGTATGCCATGACTATTGTTCTGTGAATTTAAAAGAAATATAACAAATTGTATATATTGTTAGGATTATAAACCTAATTGGACATTGAGGTAATAAGACCATGTAATTAGAAAAATAAAAAATTAAAATGACAGATTTATTCATATAGTAAATGATTATAATAGTCTGTCAATATCATGGAATCCAGAAATGAAAACCATCTATCTGGATCTATTGTTAATACGGTATTGTCTACTGACTTTTTCCCATGTGAACATTGGCGCTACATGTGAGAACATTCCTTGGATATTTTGCACAATTTTGATTAAATTTAAAGCAACAAAGACACTGATTATTGGAGAGGGTGCTCAAGATCGAGTTGGAGATTTAAAACCTATTCAAAAGTAGACTAACATTGTGCCAAGTGCCATCTAAATCTAATCTTTAATCTACATCTAAACGTTCTGATCTAGTCCATAGATTCTATACTTTGGTAGGCTACTGAGAAGGTAGCGAAAAGTAATTTAGTCTCAGGTCACTATGATAGAATTCAATGCATCTATTACTCAGATCTTGAAAAGAAGATAAGTTATTGCTTACAAATCTTTTGTACTAAAGGCGATATAGATCTAATCAACATACTTCTATTCGCAACGCACTAAAATTACTTTCATGGCTCATTGTGGTCTTGACCTAGAAACAGATACGAGTAGGGAAGCATTGTTCTTTTCAGCTGGGCCCAGCAGGGTACATGAAGAGAGAACCTTGTGAGAGACAATCACATCAGTCATCATTTGGATACTGCCAGCGCAGTATTGCTAAGATTAAAAGTAAGAAGAACCAAAATCAACCAAGAACTCCTATATCTAGCTCTATGGGTAGATTGATGATTCAAGGCAAGAATTGGCCGTTCAGCATCATAGACTCTAAAAAGAGCCTGAATAATGAATTACTCTCTTGGAGATTAATCATTAAAACAGCATAAATACAGAATCCTTCCCCAAAGATTGGAAAATTGGAAAAAGACAAATTTTCAGGACAAATTCGGAATGACTGGCAAACCAGTACATGTACTAGGAATACAGGGATGCAAACTGACCACAATTTTTTATTACCAGACATTTTCCCAGGTAAAAATTGGCGCTACAGGTGAGAACATTCCTTGGATTTTCCCCACAATTTTGATTAAATTTAAAGCAGTTTACATACATCACCAACCCCATTAACCAATGTCTGTATGTGAGCGGAGTACTGAGTAGGCATGTGCGTCTTGAGGCAGAAACACTGAGTGATTGAATAGTATTGAAAGACAAAGAAAAACAAATGAAGATAATGTATCAATATATAATAGATGATAAAAAGCTGCCCTAGAAACACAAGGAGGAAACGCAAAAGTTATTGGTAGGTCCCAAATCGGCACTCCTTGAGTTTTGTGGTCCATAGCCTGTGGGCGATCAAATGGGTGGGCAGCCGGAATTCGATTATTAAAATTATTATTTTCTTCCTTTGTTAAAATTGAATAAAATACCTACCAGCTGTACACCCTGTCTTTTTAAAAACAATTTTTTTTTTTTATTGTACATGTATTGGCATTATTTGTTTGATTCATAAAGACAGATTTGATTGTATTCAATTGTTTATTTGGACACAGGCTGCAATGCGGGTTGGGAAGGGGGTGGGGACAAACATACATAAGCACATAAAATAAGCAATTGAAGCTCTGCCTGTCTGTCTGTCTGTCTGTCTGTCTCTCTCTCTTCTCTCTTCACAGGTTGATGACTCCGATGTAATCGAATCCTACCCACCCACCCCTCGAATCCTGCCCACCAAGCCAATTTTATCGCCCACAGGCTAGGGACCACAAAACTCAAGGAGTCACTGAGTGCCCCCGAATCCATAGACTGATACTAGACTTTAAATCCAAATCTATTCTACATCTTGAACTAAGCAGCATGAAATTTACAACAAAAAAGAAATACCTTTTAACGACCCTGAAGTCGGCAATCTTATTATCATTTACATCGATATCTAGAATCAATATAGTCTAGATTTCTTCGCTATTGGTGACAGAGCTGGATGCCTCTTATAAAGTAAAATTAATTAGATCTATACTTGGAAAGCTACTTTCGATTAGAACTAGCAACAGCAAGGAACGTGAAGGGAAAAGAAAAAAAGGGGAAAAATTCGGCATCGACAATTGTGCAATTTCAGAGTGGTCTCCCATAGAATGTATCCAGGGAAGTGCATAAGACTAAATTTGGGGCACACACAAAAAAAGATGGTAAATGTTGATTTCTGTAGGTCAGGCGTAAGCAACTAGATTTCTAGATCCAGGCGACTTGCCCGGTCGCATTATAGTGGTACTGATCTGCCCAAAGCCATCAGAGCAGTGCTCGAATCCGGACCTCCGATTTTGGAATCCTATGCTCTGACCCCAGCGCTGCTATAATACCCCTCTTAGGGCGTGACAAGGAAGATTAACCCATAGGTGTATTGCAATTGTAAATCAATGACTAAGTCCCAGGGGAAAATCTGAAACATGGATATGGCAATAAACATAGGACAAATGGACCAAAACAACGACAAAAATCTAGGCGATGCATCTCACAATGACTTCGTAACTGTGACGTATTGGGGGAAAAAAGGGGGGGGGGGGCGCACCCCTCATTGCGAGTGTCACCACACCATGACAGTTAATAATTGCAAAGCTGACAAGTTTCCCTGTTCCGTTTAGTTGGAAGATGTGGCTCGTTTTCAGCAGGCAGAAACGCTATAGTGTGATTCGGTACTTTTTGTTTCTTATTTTGCCCTTCGTAGCTTCTTTCAAATGAAAGAATTATTCTCATCGCAATGCATAACTTATGCGTCTGAAAACGAAATTGTCTGATGACTTAACTAAAACTTCAGGTAGAGCTCGTATCTTCAAAATAAATTACATAACTCTAGGTGAGATCGCATTCTAAAGTCACTATTATTCTTGTTGAAAAAACCGAATACCGTTAAATTCACACACAATGTGGTTCTGTATTATTTTTTCTTCGCTTGTAGGCTTTGCTTGGTATTCTCTTTTAAACCATCGAATAGTTAAATCGTTACAGGACAATGTGTGGTGAGTTAACTAAAACATAGCTCATGACGTGTAATTGAATTACATAACTATCGGTAAAAAGCGTTAACAAAATTTATATTACAGGACAAAATAAAGAGTTATCTATGTTGTCTTAAAACCAGACGCAATATCAAGTAAATATTTAAAAGTGCGGCCAATGAACAGGATAGGGCAAAATTTGATCGGATAAAATGAAGCTGCTATCTGCTAGTTTAACGTCTCCTACGCCTCAAAGCGTCAGCGCAAGATACCTGGGAGTTGCCCGCACCATTATATGGGTACACTACACAGTTCGTAAATTATCTAAGTCTTTTTCTTTCACTTTCGTTTTTCATTCTTGCGATCAACTTCAAGATCACCAACTTCATCAATCTTTTAATGCCTGCAGTTTTGTAAATAATTATAGATCTACAATCTAGGCTAAATTGTTACATTGTATTTCTTAACGCTAAATTGACTCATTTTTCAAACTTCAACATGAGTTTTTTACTAGGCAAATCTACTTGGAATGCTGTAGCATCTTCTGCAAACAGGAGAGCATTCATGCGTTGCATAGCACAAATGAGTAGCAAAGTAAACTTTGAGGAGATGGTCAAAGGCAAACCTATTGTTGTTTTTATGAAAGGAACACCAGATGCACCTAGATGCGGATTCAGCAACGCAGTTTGCCAAATTTTGAAATTCCACGGTGTCGATGGCTTTGAGTCCTATGATGTATTGGCAAACGAGGATATCAGGCAGGGTAAAGAAATAGTTGCTTTAAACGATGGACCTTAATAATAATAAGAAGAAGAAATAATAATAATAATAATAGCAAAGTAATTATAATAGGACTTATAGTAGTTTTTATGTTCAAATCCACATGAAAAATAAGAGTGTATGATTTTCCCTTTAAAAAAATCTTAAAATAAAATGAATTTTTATGTCCTGGGCTTTATTTACAGTTGAATCTACTTAAGATGATCAGACCAGAAAGACTCTAAATTATTAGTCTAGATTCTAACAGAGCCAAAGAGAAAAAATAAACTATAGTATATTATCCTCTTTCAAAATGTGGTTTATAATGAGAATTCAAATTATCAGACTTTTTTTTCTTTTCTTTTTTTTAAAGGTTTCTACTGTACATTTGAGTTTTTTTATATGAAAAGGTGTGCTTCCTGTTTGTCGCACTTTGTTTGAAGTCTTGTCTGTGAATTAAGAGTATCTTATGAATTGGCAAACAGCAGCACTGTTTACTTTATAAGGACCCTAAACTTAAAAAGATTTATTGCTTGTTCTTTCAATCTTTGGACATTTTATCCAAGTTTAATTTAAGTTAAATTTGGTTTTTTAACTTGGATAATACAATACAGCTTTCCTGTAGAAATCAAAATTCCCCCCAAAATTGAGTTACAATTCATTAAGGTCATTTTTACTGTAACATCTACTCCACTTGTATAGAATTTGACTTTGTTACCTATAGATGGCAGTTGTAAACAGTTGATTAATCCTTCAAGATCAAGCTGCACAAAACAGCCTTTGTAAATTTTCTGTTCGAATGTCAACATTTGACGTGGAGATGAAAGATATATATAGACTTATTTATAAGGAGTACAAAGTAAATTACCTGTTTTCTGCAGTTTTCTTAACAAAACGTCTTGGGCGAATAGCGAGATAAAATAAGACTTTATTAATCCCTTTTGGGGAAATAGAGATTGACATGCCCATTAACATTGAAAATAAAATTATACATATTAAACAACAAAATAGAATTGTTTATAAAATATAATTTAAAAACACATTGAAAATATCTATAAATGATATCTAAAAATCGCCCCAAAGTATCAAACGCTATTTGTATAATAATTATGTAGAATGAGGATTTGCTAGTTTAAATAGATTTCAAATATGCAAATACAAATACAGAAGATAAAAATGCTAGACTTTAGATTGAACATGATGAGAATATTGCACCTATTCTTTTAAAATATTTTTGAAAAATCCTAGCATGCATCAAATGACTATATTTGTCACACACACACATAATATTGTATGATTATAAAAATACACAAGAAATTAAATTTTAGAATGTATTTTAATTATAAGAATTATTTATGTGTTTTATTAGAACTGCATTGATGATTGTATCTACATTTATCTTTTACCTAAAATATGATTATACACATATCCTGATTTGAACGGATGTAAACAAATGCGTCAATGGTAATGCATCATTTTTTTTTTTAAAGAAAAAAAAAAAAGCAATATGAGTAGTGACCAAATAAATATGCCTTAGTAGAGTTATCTAAGACATATAATTTAGTTTTTTTTTGTTTGTTTTTTTAAATTAACATTGATTATCATGGACAAAATGTTGAAAATGAAACTACATTGTATATATCTTGAATGAAAATTCAATTAATCTCAGTGTAGTGTAAACCGTATGAATGGCATTGCTTGTGATTGTATCAAAACTTTTAATTAAAAGGATTGGAAATACAGAAGAGCTACCTTTTTTTTAGAAATTGCAGTAATGGATATTTTCTATTGATTTTTACAAAAGCAACCTTCTACCAACCTAATTTCTTCTAAATTTATGCATGTCTTTGGCAACAATAAGCATTGATAAGGCCTATTCAGGGGACCAGCTTTTAATCAAGATAATACTAGAAAGATTTTGAATTATGATGCCAAAGACACAAAAATACATGTAACCTGTCCTCTTGTAAAATTAGTTCATTGGAAATTCAAATTATCAGACTTAATTTTTTTAGGTTTTAATTGTATATTTATATGTTAGCTTTACGTTTTAATTAAAAATGTTTTTTGCCTTTTCATTTCAGGAGTGAAGGAGTTCACAAAGTGGCCAACAATTCCTCAAGTCTTCTTCAATGGTGAATTTCTTGGTGGCTGTGATATTATGCTGGACATGCACAAAAATGGGGAGCTTATTGAGGAACTGAAAAAGATCGGTATAAGATCAGCATTGCTGGACAACAGTGATGGAACAGATAAATCTTGATTCTATCAAAATATTCATTGAAAAAGAAAAAAGAAAACATGCTTGTTTTTGGATTGCATTGATCAATTTGTGGTGTGAATGTCTAAAGATGCCATAGTTGTACAGTTACTGATGGTGGTAGTTAACAAGAAGTGTCTGTTTTTGTTTGCTCTTGAAGTTGAATACATGTAACCAGACTTCCTATAACTTTGCATTAACATTTTTTTCAAGTAATTCAATGTATTATAATTTCTTATGTTCTTATTACTAAATTTATCTATTGTTTTGGAACTTTAGATTACATTTCAGTTATTCATGTTAATGAAAAGGATGTAGGAATTTGAATATATTATAATTGTTGAGAAGAAGAAAAATTAAATAAAATTTTACCTCTTATCACACTTAAAGTGAACATTTTATGCTTTATTTTTTTTCTTTTAGTTTACTGTAAGTGTAGGTAATTTATTTCAGCTTAGTCACGGAAATGGACAGAAAAATGTTTTTAAAGTAGAAACAGTCTGCTTTTATTAAAGGGAGGTACAACTGCCTATTTTCTACTTAACCACTTGGTCGCAGGATAAAATTGCTCTTTTTTTTTTGCAGGCTTTAAGTGAAAGGCAAAGAAACGCGTCATGTAAACAAAACGGTCGTTATTTGCAATCATAATCGCATTGATCAGGTTTTTTTGGCTTCGTAAAATTTGTCTAAGCACATCGCAGACGAAATCGTCCAACTCACGATCAATCGGCTAAGAGGCAGAGGCACATTGTTATTTTTTTTAAGTGAAGATAGATTGGTGACTATACATGTCCTAAATTGTTTTGTTTGCTTTTTTTTCACCTGAAAACTTCAGATTTCAATTTTATGGCAAATGAATGACCCAGTCATCTCATGCATCTAACTCTTAAGTAAGAAATTTCGAATGACTGGTAAATTTTGGTAACTCATACATCTATAAATTTAAAGAGGGTAGCTTTACTGAGTTTACAATATTTTGCTTCTAGATGAGAAAAATATTAATTTCTAGGGAAAAGTTTTTTTTAAAAAGTTCATTTTCAGTTACATTACAGTCATTATACTGATACTTTATTGGGATGGAACCTGGGAATGGGAGTTTGTTACAATAACACCTACATGCAATGTTTGTGGTTGGAAAGGTTACACAAGTTTTAATATTATACAGACCATATATTAATATAAATAACTTGATAAAATGTATCCGAAAATTTCAAGTTGTAAAGGAATTCTGGTAATACATGTACTGATTTTATCTCTTTAAGTTTTTAAATCCGATTTTCTCAGTTCTCCTTGGTCATAATCATGAATGCTTTATAACTGCCGCCAAAAAGTACAGTGCACTCCACTTAATTTGGTATCTGATAATTCAATATTATTCTTAATTGGACATACTTTAAAGCTATGGAATATTTCTCTTTTAATTGCTTATTTCATAATTTTCCTTAAATCGACGATTTACTGCTTCATTTCTTTTATAAAAATTTTCACATGCTTCCAACCCAAAATGACAATATAACATAGTTGTTTTTTTTAAAAAAACAGGTGGTTGTATCTTTATTACTTTTACTATTAGACTAATAAAAACATTGCAAAGGCCAGACAAGCCAATGCATGATGCACAAAGACCACCGCGGTGTAGATTCCTATCTAGACCCACAGTCAAGCCACTCCAGCTTTGGTACCCTTTTGAAATACTGTATTATATCTTCTTATTCGACTTATCTTTTAAATCGACATGAAATTTCTGGTCCCTGTAATGTCGAATTATCAGCTATGCACTGTACATATACATACATGATATGCCTGTTTTGATTAACTATCTTGATGTATTGCTCAACTATCCTCATGCACACCCAGAACAAACAGAATTCCTCAGCAATCTACTACATATGTCGCAGTCACATTGTCGTTCTTCCCTAAATGTAAAGCAATATTTGGCTATTGAGAGCAGAACCAGTTTTTGCATTGCTGGACAACAGTGATGGAACAGATAAATCTTGATTCTATCAAAATATTCATTGAAAAAGAAAAAAGAAAACATGCTTGTTTTTGGATTGCATTGATCAATTTGTGGTGTGAATGTCTAAAGATGCCATAGTTGTACAGTTACTGATGGTGGTAGTTAACAAGAAGTGTCTGTTTTTGTTTGCTCTTGAAGTTGAATACATGTAACCAGACTTCCTATAACTTTGCATTAACATTTTTTTTCAAGTAATTCAATGTATTATAATTTCTTATGTTCTTATTACTATATTTATCTATTGTTTTGGAACTTTAGATTACATTTCAGTTATTCATGTTAATGAAAAGGATGTAGGAATTTGAATTATTATAATTGATTGAGAAGAAGAAAAATTAAATAAAATTTTACCTCTTATCACACTTAAACTAAAAGTGAACATTTTATGCTTTATTTTTTTATTTTAGTTTACTGTAAGTGTAGGTATTTTATTTCAGCTTAGTCACGGAAATGGACAGAAAAATGTTTTTAAAGTAGAAACAGTCTGCTTTTAACAAGGAGGTACAACTGCCTATTTTCTACTTAACCACTTGGTCGCAGGATAAAATTGCTCATTTTTATTCAGACTTTAAGTGAAAGGCAAAGAAACACGTCATGTAAACAAAACGGTCGTTATTTGCAATCATAATCGGTTTGATCATGGTTTTTTTTGGCTTCGTAAGATTTGTCTAAGCACATTGCAGGCGAAATCGTCCAACTCACGATCAAGCGGCTAAGAGGCAGAGATACATTGTTATTTTTTTAAAGTGAAGATAGATTGGTTACTAAATTGTTTTGTTTGCTTTTTTTTTACCTGAAAACTTCAGATTTAAATATTATGGCAAATGAATGACCTAGTCATCTCATGCATCTAACTCTTAAGTAAGAAATTTCGAATGACTGGTAAATTTTGGTAACTCATACATCTATAAATATAATGTGACAGCTGCGCCAGGAGTCCCGGTATCCCTGCTCTGTCTCTGTGTAGCACTAACAGCACTTAAAATTGTCACACATTAGTCTTGGGACATATCTAGTGCTGACATTGGATTTTAAAGCAATCATTGAATCAACTCAATTCAACCCATACATGTTCTCATTACAAAATCCCACATTTTGATTGAATAAGTGTTGCATTTTATTTAACCTCATTTAAAAAGAGATATTACTATTAGTGGATTTTATTGACAGATGGATCCCTAAATTCTTTACAAAATTGACGGGATGAGATACATATTAATTTTATTATTGTAAATGCAAAGATTTAAAGCTTTACTGAGTTTACAATATTTTGCTTCTAGATGAGAAAAATGTTGATTTGTAGGGGAAAGTTTTAAAAAAAAATTTCATTTTCAGTTACATTACTTACAGTACAGTCATTATACTGATACTTTATTGGGATGGAGCTTGGGAATGGGGGTTTGTTACAATAACATCTACATGCAATGTTTGTGGTTGGAAAGGTTGCAAAGTTTTAATATTATACAGACCATATAAATAACTTGATAAAATGTATCCGAAATTTTCAAGCTGTAAAGGATTTCTGGTAATACATGTACTGATTTTATCTCTTTAAGATTTTAAATCCGATTTTCTCAGTTCTCCTTGGTCATAATCATGAATGCTTTATAACTTCCGCCAAAAAGTACAGTGCACTCCACTTAATTTGGTGTCTGATAATTCGTCATTATTCTTAATTGGACATACTTTAAGTTTAAAGCTATGGAATATTTCTCTTTTAATTGCTTCTTTCATAATTTTCCTTAAATTGACGATTTACTGCTTCATTTCTTTTATAAAATTTAATTTCACATGCTTCCAACCCAAAATGACATTAATATAACATAGTTGTTTTTTCAAAAAAACAGGTGGTTGTGTCTTTATTACTTTTACTATTAGACTAATAAAAACATTGCAAAGGCCAGACAAGCCAATGCATGATGCACAAAGACCACCACGGTGTAGATTCCTATCTAGACCCACAGCCAAGCCACTCCAGCTTTGGTACCCTTTTAAAATACTGTATTATTTCTTCTTTTTCGCCTTATCCTTTAAATCGACATGAAATTTCTGGTCCCTGTAATGTCGAATTATCAGATATGCACTGTACGTATACATACATGATATGCCTGTTTTGATTAACTATCTTGATGTATTGCTCAACTATCCTCATGCACACCCAGAACAAACAGAATTCCCCAGTAATCTGCTACATATGTCGCAGTCACTCACATTGTCGTTCTTCCCTAAATGTAAAGCACTATTAGGCTATTGAGAGCAGAACCAGTTTTACAAACATTTCAGTTTGCGTGAGTTTTAAAATATTAGTTACAGTAGTGCATACATGTAAGTAACCAAGTACAACAGCACCTTCTGCAGCAGGACCTTCGCTACTGCGGGACATTTCAAGAATCCATGTTTTTTCAATGTAAAGTCTCTAAATTCTGCTTGGGTTTAATTTAACGCGACATAGAAATGTGTGAGCTTGGATACAGCGGGAGGAGGGAGCAAGCTTTGGTTCCAAATATCGGCCATCCTACTCTTAATTTATCGTTCGGGGCCAGTTCGACACCTAACACAAAAGTATACTAGGGTAGGTCTAGACAGAGGATGCGAATATGTTGTGCAGTGTCATATAGTGTGTAATAATAGAGTGTTGAAGGGCTGATCAACATGCATGGAGATGGGATTGCCAGTCCACAGACAAAGTAGATGGAACAGAGAGAGACTGACAGAGACAAAGAGAGATAGAGAGAGGGGAGTTTGTAGGGAGTTACAGATGTTACTGTTCAGTCTAGATGTATTACTTTTAGATTCTAAGTAACTGCACACACAAAAAAGAAGACCTAGATAAGAAACAAAACAAAAACAAACCACAAGACCAATGAATAAAAGTCAGCCAATTACAAGGTTCATGGGTCACATCAATTTTTTTTTAAAGGGAGATATTAAGTGTTAAAATTGGATTTTCTGGTAGTTTCTTTGACATAACTATAGCAGTAGCTTGCTTACAACAGGACTTCTGGAACCAAAAGTTCCACTGTAGTGTGTTTTACTGTAGTCTGTTCCAAATAATGTTTTACATATTTTATGACCATTAGAAAACAATTTAACAAGTAATATTAATATTAAATGACTGAATAACAATACTTCAGTCTTCAGACAACACATCTCATTGTCAATAATTGAATAAATAAAAAATAATAAATGTTTACTCATTTAGAACAAACTTTAATAGAGAACAAAAATTAACATTCTGAAGGAGTTGAAATGCTTTCATTGAAATGAATTAACATAACTCAAAAATTAATTTAATTTAAAATTCCTTAAGGATAAAAGTTAGATAAGAAAATGGACAGAACTTCCACATCGAAAAGTACATTACATTAAATTTAACTAAGGAACCAGAGATGTATATTTTATTTTGTACATCTATGAGATCAGATAATCGAACACATTGGTGAGATTGAAATTTGCATTGATACATATAATTATTCAGGGAGGAGCTAAGGTCTTCCCTATCCCTGAAGCCTTTGGATTTGCACATGGCACCAAGCAGCCACATTATTATTATTGATATGATTAAATAAATAATGATAATTACAACGGTACAATGCCCTGTCATACTATCAGTAATATCGCTATTATACACAATGTATATATCATCATTGGGATAACAGAATGGCTTATATCAGAGATATATACAATTTTGAGATTAGCATTAATTTATGATTTATCAGTGACTGTGTATAAGATTATACATCTCATAGTGAAAATTAACAATCGACAAATAAGTACTACTAATGCAAGAATAAATTATGTTTTATAAAATTACCCATCATCACTATAAGTAAAAGAAAAGAAGAAAAAAAGATCTGAGATTCTACTTAGTACAAACTCAAGTCTGCAGGTATGAGTTATCCCTTCGATGCAAAGAAATAATACAGATACTAGAATGCAAAATTACATAATGCATTCTAGTTCCAATGTACAATATAACTATATTACATGTAAATTTGTACATCGACATACACTCCAGACCCAGCATGTTCCACTGTTTTTAACTTATGTAATACTGGTATAGAAATTACTAAGTACCAACAGTGGGAATTAAGAAATACATGGCGGTACTAATAGAAATCATAAATCGGTTCCCATGCTCAAAGATAAAGCCAACTGGTTCTCATGTGTGTTTACAAATACACATAAAATAAACAACACTGACCATTACTGAGACACAAGGCTTCCTCAAGTACATGCAAGGTTACCGAATTGACAGAAGTGAACATGTTTTTGCATAATAAGGGCAACAGTGATCTATCTCAAATCATAACCAAGTTAGAAAAGAATGATATTGATAGTATTGATACCCATAGAGTTTTTATTCAGCCTACACAGCACTCTTCCCAAAGAGTGACACTTCGCCGCTGGCTGGAAGGCTTATATTCTCTAGTATTATCTGTAAAGCTCTGCTGTCTGGAGACTCCTGGTAATGGTAAAGTCACCCAAGCCAAACAGATGGAAAGGTAGAGTTGAGTTGGTTTCATGTCCAACGTCAGAACTTTATAGGCTATATAGTATATTGTGGACAGGTCCCAAACAATTTTATGGGATGCCACACACAAGACAGGGCAAGGATACCAGGACTCCTGTTTTACCAGATCACACTATAATGACACCGACCCATCCAGATACAGGGGACGAAATCGAACAAACGCTGATCCTATCCTGGGATTCGAACCGCGGACCTACCGATCTGGAGACCAATGCTCTACCACTTGGCCAGTTTGCCCCCCATGGAAAGCTAGAGGATACACCAAGATCACTTAATTGAAGAATAACTGTTTAATTTAATAGCATTAACTCACAACTCACAATTTCCTTCCTTGTGGCATTAATAATATAATATAATATTACTGCATACAGAGAGAAAGAGAATAAATCAAATACATTGAAAAAAAAAAAATATATATATATATATATATTAAAATAATAATCCTAAGTATAATTTATGACAATAAACAGAGAAATTAGAAAAACGTCAAAGAAGCATAAACTGTACAAAAGGTGGAAAGAGAACATTGGTTATAACATAATATGGAAAAAAATGACATTCTCATAATAGAAGAACCAGGGGTAAAAAAAAAAATTGAACTTTTTCTACCCATGAATAATCAACAGACTTGAGAACAATACACCAAGTTAAAGGATAAGTAAAACTATATAAATAACTAAGTGCTAGTTTAGTTCTTAACACTTTCCAATTATATTTCGGGGGTGACTGTGGTGTGATCCCATTGGCCCTTTTCAATTGAAAATAAAATAAACTAATTACAGAAACTGTATTCCTTAAAAATCAGTTTTGACTTATTTTCGGAAGACTGTGGCAAACAGAAAGAAAAAACTGACTAAGATGAGAAAACAGGGAGGGGAAGAAAGAAAGAGAAATGAGAGAGAGAGAGAGAGAGAGAGAGAGAGAGAGAAAGAAATAAAGCTAAACAAATAGAGAAAAAGATAGAAAAAAAAGAAGAAGAAGTTAGAAAGTAGAGAGAGAGATAGAAAAAAAAGAGATAAAAAGAAAGAGATAAAGAGACAGGAGGGAGATAAGAAGATAAATAGGCTGGTAAGCGAAAGAGAGAAATACTAGAAAGAAATACTGATTCACCCTGGTTGCCTCACATATGACAATGTCATAATTATTTCCTTACCGAAATAACTAAATTACCCCTTAATGTCAATGTTAAATATGTGTGAGAGAGAGAGAGAGAGAGAGAGAGAGAGAGAGAGAGAGAGTTAAAGAGATATACTTGTTATGGTAAATGCTCATAACATGTAATGTACTGATTGCTCAGTGTTCTGCTAATCCAGGACAAATTTCTCTCATAGATTAATAAAGTTGATCTTATCTTAACAGAGAAAACAGAAAAACAAAGAAGCATAAACTGAACAGAAGTTGGAAAGGAAACAACAATGGAAAAAAAAAGTCCCTAATATATATCCCTAATACTTGTACATGTTATATTAACATCACCCTACCCATAGTATTTGTG
This sequence comes from Elysia chlorotica, assembly GCA_003991915.1. Lineage (NCBI taxonomy): Eukaryota > Metazoa > Mollusca > Gastropoda > Plakobranchidae > Elysia > Elysia chlorotica. Next base: position 212,640 of record RQTK01000204.1, on the reverse strand, counting down.
TACTACTAGTACTATATTTTGTGAATAGGCTGGTGTTTAAACTTTGTCATAGCCAAAATCTGTTTACTGTATGAACCTTCATGGCTTTCCAATATATTTTAAAAAAATCTAATTATGTCATTATGTATCTGTCATTTTATTGAGGGACTGGAGTTTCTGAATCTTTGGTCTCTCTTAGGGCTCTACAGAATATTACACTTATAAAGTTTAATATATTTTAACCATGTCAAAACCACCAATGGTAGCTTATCCTAATTATGTTTACTATAGATTGTGAGCAGCAAGTTCTAAACCCGTAATCTTGCACCCTTATCTGACAGCTCACCACGGTCTCTGGTCAGAAATTTTTACCTGCGCTTCAGGAAAAGGCACGCGGATAGAATGCCTGGAATTCAATATATACCTTTTTTTAAACAGAAAATTACACTACTTGCAATTGGATCATCCTTTTATGAAGGATATATTTACAAAGACAATCAAAAATACATCATTCTCTTTAAAGAAAGTGGGAATATACATAACCTCCTATAAAACAAGGGGATAAGGCATACATGTGCAGATTTGGCATTTAATATTATGAGTCCTTCTAGGCCTTCCAGACATAAGTCACTAATATAGATGTGCTCTCTAAAGCTTGAAAATTTCTTTATGTTGACTTTGATAGAAATTGATTGGCTCTGATTGTAGAAATGGTATCCATACATTTTTTTTCTATCTCTAAAAATTCATTCAATGCTTTTTAACTTATTTAAAATTACCTAATAAATCAAAATTACAAAATCTGTCTACAAATGTCTTGTGTATGAAAACCCTATCAGTTGCCTGTATGTCGCTTTCAATTTTACTTGCTCAAAGAATTAGGTGTCTTTTCGTTTTACAAGAAACAAAACCTGATCCTATTTTTGGCTGGAAAAGCTAGTTTCTAAATACTCTTTGCTCACTATCATATTTTTATGGTTCAATACGTATCGCATATTATTTAATTTACCATACAGCAATGAAAAAATTGTTGAGAAATATTTTACAGTTTTTTTAAATAGACTATAGTTTTAGTATCATCCAAGTTATCCTACGTGAAAGACAATGTAATTTGGTTCTGAAAGTGAAAGCTACTTGAATTCTTAATTTTGCTTATGCAGTAGACAGACGAGAAGACCTTCGCTTGAACAGAAGTTGGAAAGGAAACAACGATGGAAAAAAAAAGTCCCTAATATATATCCCTAATACTTGTACATGTTATATTAACATCACCCTACCCATAGTATTTGTGTACTACTAGTACTATATTTTGTGAATAGGCTGGTGTTTAAACTTTGTCATAGCCAAAATCTGTTTACTGTATGAACCTTCATGGCTTTCCAATATACTTTAAAAAATCTAATTATGTCATTATGTATCTGTCATTTTATTGAGGGACTGGAGTTTCTGAATCTTTGGTCTCTACAGAATATTACACTTATAAAGTTTAATATATTTTAACCATGTCAAAACCAATGGTAGCTTATCCTACGGCAACAAATTATGTTTACTATAGATTGTGAGCAGCAAGTTCTAAACCCGTAATCTTGCACCCTTATCTGACAGCTCACCACGGTCTCTGGTCAGAAATTTTTACCTGCGCTTCAGGAAAAGGCACGCGGATAGAATGCCTGGAATTCAATATATACCTTTTTTTAAACAGAAAATTACACTACTTGCAATTGGATCATCCTTTTATGAAGGATATATTTACAAAGACAATCAAAAATACATCATTCTCTTTAAAGAAAGTGGGAATATACATAACCTCCTATAAAACAAGGGGATAAGGCATACATGTGCATATTTGGCATTTAATATTATGAGTCCTTCTAGGCCTTCCAGACATAAGTCACTAATATAGATGTTTTGAGCAAGTGCTCTCTAAAGTTTGAAAATTTCTCTATGTTGACCTTGATAGAAATTGATTGGCTCTGATTGTAGAAATGGTATCCATAATTTTTTTTTTTCTATCTCTAAAAATTCATTCAATACTTTTTAACTTATTTAAAATTACCTAATAAATCAAAATCTGTCTACAAATGTCTTGTGCATGAAAACCCTATCAGTTGCCTCTATGTCGCTTTCAATTTTACTTGCTCAAAGAATTAGGCGTCTTTTCTTTTTACTAGAAACAAAACCTGATCCATCCTATTTTTGGCTGGAAAAGCTAGTTTCTAAATACTCTTCGCTCACTATCATGTTTTTATGGTTCACAACGTATCGCATATTATTTAATTTACCTTACAGCAATGAAAAAATTGTTGGGAAATATTTTAGTTTTTTAAATAGACTATAGTGTTAGTATAATCCAAGTTATCCTACATGAAAGACAATGTAATTTGGTTCTGAAAGTGAGAGCCACTTGAATTCTTAATTTTGCTTATGCAGTAGACAGACGAGAAGACCTTCGCACAGGTTCAACTTTCTTTTTATAGGTGTGAGCTGCAGACTTTGTCCTCTTTCTCTTATCGGCTGCTCTAGTAGATCTCTTTGGAGTAAGTTCTTTGCTTGTTGAAGCTGGAGGTTCATCTATAGGTGCAAGGAGAGGGCTTGATGCTTGCGGTGCAAACTGGCAGATACTGAGACAAATAATGAAGAAATAATTTTACTCATCTGGCATCAAAACCAAATTAAGCCTCCTTAAAATGACATGCCACTAATATCACAGTATTATTTTTATATGAGATGAATTAACCAAAAGTATCTTCTTGGATTTCAATTCAGCAAACACTCTTCACATGGTGAAAAGAGAAAAATAAAACTAGCTCAGCGTTGTAACATTTTTTAAAGAAAAAGTGAACTTATTCACACTGGTATGTCAGCAACTTACAGTCTATCTCTTTGGTAAAAATATGATTCTATTAACGTTTTTTCTGGTATGCATGCAAATACTGTATATTGCCATAAAATGTATATGATTTATGTTAATATTACCTCAGATGACTTTCTATCTCCCATGCCCACATCTCTACAGCACATCCGTGGTTGACACATGATTTCACACCCAAAGCTTGCTGTAGCATTACATTATCTTCAAGGATTTCTGGCCTGCAAAGTTATTCATTTGATCATTTAAAAAAATCAATAGCATAAAAAAAAATTAGGAAAATAAAAAGTCTTTGAAAATGAAGGTCAAACATTAGGTAAATGGATAACCACCTTCATCATTTGGCATCAACAATGAAATTGACCCAATAAAATAACTAGATAACTTTGGGAGCCCACTTTTACTTAAAACTGAATTTGTCATTAATATTAATGCATTATCACCAAATAACTTTTCCATTCATCACAAACAACAGTGCATATATGGGTAGTCATTTTAACCATCATGTTAAGCATGTGCAGTTTACAATATATGATTATACCATTTCAAATTTACACTTATGTCAACAAATTGACGACCTGATACAGAGTTGATAACATTACCATATGATAAGTTGTATGGGTAAAGAGTGAATGATGTGCTTTGATGTTTTCTTTCATTGAATTCTAGTACTTCAAAAAGTTATTAGTAAATAACTATACATGTGTACCTACAAATAGGTAATTTCTATGTATGGTTTAGATATGAACATTTTCATTTATAAAACTTTAAAATTTTCACCAAGCATATTTAGGAGCTTACTTAAAGAATGGAAAACTGTTTGAAAACTGGCACACTGGACATTTATTCATCATGTTTCGTAGTATGCCTTGTTCGTTATACAAACATCTTGAGCAGAAGCGATGTTGACAAGTGCCCCCAATCATTTCCAATCTGGCTTCCATGCAGATTGTACAACTGAACCTGAAAAAGTTTGGCAACAATTAGAAAGGAGGAAAGACGCAAAAGAGTAGTGATTGTGGTCAGCTCAACACCATATTTACATGTAGGTGAGGCACTGGATTGGCAGCACTGAGCCTCACCAATGGTTTCAACGAACCTTGCATCCAGCAACTTTGAAATAAATAATCTAATATGGTGCACTGAAATATTGTTAAAATTGTTATTTAAAGAGATAACACTCAAGACCTTGAGGCATTGTGGCCAATTAGATGAGTCATAGTAAAACTACACTTTTGTTATATTTAAAATTATAGGTAAAGAACATCTCATTCACAAGTCACCATTGAAAAAATACATCGTGCATTCAGAAGATCTAGATCTACTTAAAACTTTACCTTCCAGACAGCGACTTGGGCTTGGAGGGTTAAGAAGGAATAGACAGATGGGTGAAAAGGAGATAGGGTGTGTGATTATAATTGTAAGGGAATCTGCACTGGCGTTCAATACCAATGATAGCTTTATAGATAATAAATCCTAAGCTTACGGAGCCCTTATATTATTCTTGTATTATGATGAATATATAATATATGACTTTTGTTTCCATTTAGTTAAATTAGTTGTTTTTTTCACTTAATTTTTTTATTTTCATTTGAGATTTACAGTTCAGTTGTTCCATGGTACGTATATGCATACTAAACTAAAACACCATGAATAAAGGCAATAATGGAATATTACAGCAAATTTACGTTATAAATGAACTCAAGAGGCTCCCTGGTTTTTTAAATCATCTAGTTAGAATGAAAAATGCCTATATAACTAAATCTAGTATTCATTTATGATTTAAATGGTCAACCGCTAACCACACTAAATTTAAAACGGCTTGGACATTACCATGTTTATAGGCATCTCAACATGATTGTGGGTAATTAAAGGTCTAAGCGCCGTGTAGCCTTGTTACGTACGTAGACACTATATTATATATAATTAATAGGTAATGAGCATACTCAGCATACAATGAGTATGACATGAGCAAGAATTTAAAAAAAGGGAATGGAGAGTGTTCAAAGCCTATAGATGCATGAATTACCATTTAAATGCACTTGTAGATGGGAGGGTAGAGAGAAAAGAGAAAAATCTATAAAAAGAACAAGAACAAGAAGAAATTTTTTTTTAGAGAGATGTAGAAAAGAAAATCTAGAATCTATAGGGCATAAACAACAGTGTATAAGTGTGCGATTCATTTTTAAAGCATTTCCAAGTAGGCTTTGAAATTAAGTGGAGTGTCACATCATAGTCAAAGTAGAATTACAGGTCTTATTAAAACCTATTGAATAAGTTATTATTAAGACCTGTAATTCTACTATTCAGTTTTGTGCCGACAAGTAACGATTCTTCCAAAGTTTGTACTTGTATTTAATTATAAAGTGTAAACTGATTTACTGAAAGAGGTTTTCAAGAGAGTCGAACTTCCTCATAAATTAGGCCTACTGACTCCCCTGAGCTGCTACTGCCAGCATTTCGTTACACTAGAAAAATTTGAAATAGCCTATTGAGCATTTATATAAATAGAATTACCTTTGCTCATGAAAATTTTGCTCTGAGGCTGAATGAATTGCAGCAGGAACACATGAACCATCTGTGAACCCATCTTGTACGCCTAGCCAAGAATTGTAATTCAAAATGTGTGCTTTTTTTACCATTAGATCTAAGTCTGGATCTACAGCTACTTTCTGGTTTCCAAGAATAGGAATGTTGCTACCCTGAGACTTTGCTGAAATGTTGCCATCCCAAGAATCTGCAACTGGTCTTAGTGTCTCTGCAGTTTGAGTGGCTCTAGATTTAGTTCTAGATCTGTTAATGTTATTGACTCTATCCCATCTAGCTCTTATACCTATTCTTTCATTCCTAGGTGGATTTTGATCTAGATCAGATTCTAAATCTTTAGATGAAGGTGCACGTTTAGGTTTCATTATTAATATAGCCTAACGTATCTAGATCTAGAGATAGGTTCTAGGTGGACATGTTCATCAAGTAGGGCTCCAACGTCAATCTGCTAAAGTGAGAATTTGCTAATCTAGATCTAGATCTAGATCTAGATTTAGAATCTATTATTGTTCACTTTCAGAGAGTAGTTCTAACTTAGACTTCGTTTAACTTTAGAGAGCTCAACTCAGCTCAGCTTCTACCCACAGAGGCACAGACCTCAGCTCAGTTACACCTACGTTATTGTAATAAAAGAACGAAAAAAACGACTAGATTCTAGATCTAAGCTTAGATCTAAGCTTAGTAAGTTAGTAGGCTACTATCTAAGCTTTAGTTTCGTACTTTCATTTTTATTCAACGCGCGCTTTCGTCGGTAAATGTTACAGTTTCCTGTAATACTTGGAGGCTGTACGAGGACAAGTCGGTTGTGGTTTTTAGTTCTCCAAACTGCGCTGTTGAGTTGGTTTAACGTCCGACGTCAGCACTTTAATAGGCTATCGCCGTATAGGATTCCTCAGTAAAAACCTAAAAGACGTTAAAAACCCGGATAGAGATCTATAATTATACGCTTTATTATGGACGGGCCCCAAGACTGACGACAAACAATTTTACTGCACTTTAAATTCTTCCTTTACTTATATTACAATTTTCTTTTTAAATGGCTACCTATTTTGCTTTAAGCGAAAGTCTAGATCTTAGTTAAATATCAACATTCGTTTCTAGTACGCTCTACATCATTTCCTGAAATTTAAAGCTTAAGACTGTACAAACTGCACATGCTTTCTGGTGGTACACATCTTATAACAGTGTTGTGCGCGTTGATAATCCTTCTTTGTGAAATGTCGAGTTTCACTCCCACCAATACAATTTTAATTAAGGTGTCGTTGTTGTTGTTTCTTCGCGTGTGTTTTTTTTTTGTGGATTTTTGTTAAACATGACGACAGATTTAGTTTACTTTGTCGGTGTACTTATATATATTTCTTTCATTCCTAGGTAGATTTTGATCTAGATCTAATTCTAAATCTTTAGATGAAGGTGCACGTTTAGGTTTCATTATTAATATAGCCTAACTTATCTAGATCTAGAGATAGATTCTAGGTGGACATGTTCATCAAGTTGGGCTCCAACGTCAATCTGATAAAATGTAGAATCTAGATCTACGGGTTTAATTTGAGTGAGAATTTGCCTAATCTAGACTAGATCTCTAGATTAAATTTTAGTCTCTATTATTGTTCACTTTCAGAGAGTAGTTCTAACTAGATCTTAAGTTCGTTTAGACTTCGTTTAACTTTAGAGAGCTCAACTCAGCTCAGCTTCTACCCACAGAGGCACAGACCTCAGCTCAGTTAGACCTACGTTATTGTAATAAAAGAACGAAAAAAACGACTAGATTCTTAGATCTAGAATCTAGTAGGCTACTATCTAAGCTTTAGTTTCGTACTTTCATTTTTATTCAACGCGCGCTTTCGTCGGTAAATGTTACAGTTTCCTGTAATACTTGGAGGCTGTACGAGGACAAGTCGGTTGTGATTTTCAGTTCTCCAAACTGCGCTGTTGAGTTGGTTTAACGTCCGAGGTCAGCACTTTAATAGGCTATCGCCGTATAGGATTCCTCAGTAAAAACCTAAAAGACGTTAAAAACCCGGATAGAGATCTATAATTATACGCTTTATTATGGACGGGCCCCAAGACTGACGACAGACAATTTTACTGCACTTTAAATTCTTCCTTTACTTATATTACAATTTTCTTTTTACATGGCTACCTATTTTGTTTTAAGCGAAAGTCTATATCTTAGTTAAATATCAACATTCGTTTCTAGTACGCTCTACATCATTTCCTGAAATATAAAGCTTAAGAGTGTACACACTGCACGTGCTTTCTGGTGATGCACATCTTATAACAGTGTTGTGCGCGTTGATAATCCTTCTTTGTGAAATGTCGAGTTCAACACGCACCAATACAATTTTAATTAAGGTGCCTTACTTTTGTATTGGTGTCGTTGTTGTTGTTTCTTCGCGTGTGTTTTTCGTGGATTTTTGTTAAACATGACGACAGATTTAGTTTACTTTGTCAGTGTACTTATATATATTACACGAGGTCGATTGTTGAAAAACAAGGCAACACAGAATTATCAATCCTGTCATACGTAGGCTAAGTAGAATTACACGATAACTCTTCATTATCATAACGAAGAAAGTCAAAAAAGGTCGAAACATCAATGTGATCATGCCTAGCTTTTTAATTTATTATTATTATTTGTTGTTGTTGTTGTTCTCTATTTTAGTTCTAGTGGATGACTGCTTTATGATACATTATTTCTACACGTTTTCAGTTGCCCTTAGCTGCGTCTTAATTGATCCTTAAAATTCAAATGTTTTTATTGTTGTAAGAGTTGTGATTTAGCCATTCTATATAGCGAAAACTGGTTATATAACTTTAACCGGAAACCAACGTTACTTCACGACCTTGTGTATAAAACATACATAATACTATTACCCGTATATACAAATAGATAACTATGTCCAGGCTATCTGCCTTTTCTTAACTCCTAAATATCAATTTATACAAGAACTGTGTAAATCTTATTACCACCACTCTCTGGAAGGTGGAATGGTAATAATTAAAGATGTTTTAAATTAATAATCTAATGATATTATAAATGTAGTATTATTGTCACACAATCGATGGACATATAAAGAATCACCGTTTGGCAACCCACATCTTTCCGAGACGAAAATAAAGACCAAGCCTGATATGCAGAGACGTGATTGCACATCAGTTCGGAATGCAGTGGATGAGAAAGGCGAAAGATCGCTCGGAGATGGTTCGAGAAGGGCTCTTCCACTGAGTGAATCGGTCCAAGATTTAGCTAAATAATTTATTATGTATTCGCTGGCGTTCTTATAAATAGGGTAAAACAAATGGCATGTAAAATTATCTGGAATATCATATGAAGAAAACACGGGAAAGGGTGGGGGTATAGCCTGATATTTCTATATCTGAGCTCTTCAAAATATGAAACCCCCTTGAGAAACCTTGGAAGCGATACACAATGTATATCAGTATCTTCTTAAGCAGTGTTGAAAACGAAGGAAATTCACAGAATACTATAAACCTAAAATAAAAACAAATATTAAATATTAGCTCCCGCCCCTCCGTAACACATCATTTACTTTGCGAAAAACTTAAGGGTTGATTGGATGAAGACGATGAAGCAATATTAGAACCATATCAGTCAAGCCAAAACTAACACGACAGGGATAATAAAAATTCTACTGATACGTCTATGCATCTGTAACTTTGAGGGATTTTACCAATTAATATTAAGCTAATAATAGTAGACTCGTGGCCAGTCTCTCTGCGATCAGGTAGACAGAACAAGAAAACCAAGACAGATTGATGCAGGTGGATTTAGACTGCATCTCTCACCACCACGTAACATCTACCCCGTCCCTCTATACACACAGCAATGGAGAATGGCAACGACAACATTCAAACATAAGTATCAGTTCACTGCCAGATTGACTATTGCAATTAAATATACCACAGTGTGTCTCGTCTTTCTAAATGAGTATCCGCACAGCGAAGACGAGAACCTCCCCACATCGGTAGCGACCATGAGCTTATGCCTATCAGTCTTAAACTAGAATGGAAGCTAAGCGTGGACTGAGGGGCGTTCGGAATTAACCTCAATCTCGACAAATGGTTGCTGTCGATGCATTCCAGGCTCAGGTAGGAGGTAGTTCTTATCGTAGCAAACAATACTAAGGAGTCTATTTGCCTAGGATACCAATATCGTCCAGAAACAGCTGGAGAAATGATATGTAAGAGACATAAACAAAAAGCAAGCCCTGTCCCATCGATGAAGTTTTAGGCGAAAGCTAAGACAGAATATGTTTGATAACTCAGGCAAATGCATGGCACCTAGTCTGCGAACATGAAGTATGAGGAATGATGGAGGCGTAAAAAAAATGGGGAATGAATTGAAATACCGCACTGGTGATAGTATAAAGAAGGGGGGCAGCATAATGGCTTATCATATTCCACACACACAAACACAAAACCAACCCACCCACCCCACCCAAACAAAACAACAGCAATAAACAAAACAACAACAATAAACAAAACACCTCGGCCTTGCGCACTGATATTGATGAAATGATAATATGAAAAGATAAACATTAATGGCACCGTGATTTACAATTATCATATCCTCACACGCCATGCAACCATCCAGTCGAATTCAACAGACCAAAGAGAATATAAGCCCAAACAAAACAAAGCACAATCTCAACGGCCTATTAGTCTTTTTGACAGCATATTTTCACATATATTCAGTTAACTTTTCTAGGTAGCTACACAATGAAGAAAGCAACGCAACTACATGGGGCAACAAATACCAATAAAATCAAATTGAATTTAATGCCCAGTTTCCTCTCAATCATTACGGGAATTTTCCATGGGATCGCAGACATCCTAGGCATAAGAAACACGTTGCTTTTCGCTGGCAGTGAAAACTTAAAATGATCTCCGTTTAAGGCACTTAATTTTAACGAAATCATACTTTTAATCTTCACTTGAGCCTGATTAGTTTCGCTTGCCCCTGACATTGAAAATGAAACGTTTGATCCGGAAATTACTTACTTGGTCGCTTTTTGCCAGTGGATGTGTGCTCGCCTCACTGAACTCGGCGATCTGTCACTGCGTGTGTGCGCTGCTGTGCATGTGGTGCCACACTCAGTAAATGGCCCGTGGTTTCAATACGGTGCTCCCTTGGCATTTGCACAGGGTCAAGCACAGCACCACACACTTACATACTTTTAAACATCGAGTGGGTATCGAGTAAGTTTATTACTTTTCGTGTTTGTAATGCTTTTCACAGCGGTCACCGCACAACATAAAGTTTCTGTCAGCACCTTTGTATGTTCACCATGCCAAACTTCTTGCAGGAAGCCAGAACACAGGCGGGTTCTTTTTTTTTAACGTATATTTTACAGAATTTATTAAATCTTAATTTAAATTAGTATACATGGCTACATTTTCATGCAGTTTGTTTCTAGATACAAATTTTTATTTATTTAATCAACAAATTCAAAAGGATTCGGCCACCTACTTCCCTCTCGACCATTACGGGAATTCCCATGGGCTCGCAGCTGAGAGGTCCCAGTTATGTACGCTTAGGCTCGCAGGCATCACAGGCAAAAGAAGTACCGGTACGTGGCTTTTCGGCAAGCGTGCAGATATTTTGTCGGTTGTGAAAACTAAAATTCATCGCCACTTTTGGATGTCCCCCATAGCCGTTCCTTCCTTTTGATGTTCACTATGCTTGCCCCTGTAAAAATTAATCCGAACCGCTGCATATCATAACGTATTCTCGATTAGAATTTACCATGGTTTAGAAAACCAAAACCAAACCAAATACAACGCATGCAAAACATAAACGTATCTATTCAAAACTTTTCGAAAATGAACACTAAAGACTGATCTTCCTGGCATATCAGTGAGTATGACGGAGGCATTAATAAAGATTTGAACCTCGAACCTCCTTCTAGTCCGCCCACAGCCCACGGTTCCTCTTTTTAGGTGAACTTTTTAACGTCCACTCTAGTTTATTATTAAATCACTGATCTTGGGTGTTAGCTTACAAAATGAAAACAGGAAGTAAAATCAAAACTTGCGCAGATCAGTGAGTATCCGGGCATTACGGTTGTTTGACTTAACAAATTTCAAGATGGCAGCCCAGGGTGAGGGTGGTCGGAGGGATGAAATCAAAACACACTTCGGCACCCCAGAAGGATCATACAAATTGATGCATCACTCTGAGTATTCAAAACCTAACCGAGCAGGATTTAATGGACAAACCAACCCACCTGTTAAAGTGTCTTTCATAACCGTAAATGACGGGAGCACATCGTCGGATCGGTTTTGTTTCAATGTTGGAAAGGAACTGTATGTTTACACGTACAGAGGTGTTCGCAAGGTAACAACAATGAATGGAAACTTGTTATTCTCCAAGGCAACAATATCCTAGACTTTACTTTAGTTTATGAAAATTATCCATGCGGGCCTAGACATCTCCAGGCACTACACCGCCATGCTATATTAGATATTTGATAATAGATTCTAGATCTAGATCTAGACTAGAGTCCAATAAATTTCGACTTGCAATGACTGTAATGAATTCATTCTAATCTAGATTTATATCTCTAGATATCTAGAATATATTGTGAGGTCTATGAAAATAGAAGGTCTGAATTCAAAACTATTCAACATCTAGAGTTAGATTGCCTTTAAATCTAGTAGATCTATACTAAGATAGTCTAGATCTTGTACACTCTCTATATAGATTAAAACTAAAACTGAAAGCCATTTAAATTAAATCTAGAATCGAGATCTAGATATATTTTATGACCTATTCCATAGGCCTTGATGGATATCAAAGTAAAACCTAGATGATCCATGATTTTCGTGTTATAGGTTTTTCCTCTTAATATTAATAAATTGTATTTCTCAACCTTTGTCATTTTTTTTTAAGTAGTCAAGAACCAGAACCTCTGTTATGACAAGATCTGTATACATACCCAATCGTAGAAAATCAGACAGTCTCGATCTTAGTCTTGAGTAGATCAATGCTATGACTGTGATTTTGAACGGTTCTTGGCTGGTTCTTGAAGCATTCTCATCATTTTAATCTTTTTATTTTTCATTTTCTCTCGTTTTTCTCCTCATTTAGAGGATCTCCCTCACTCACATTTCTAGCTTTATTTTTCTTTCTTGCTCTCCCCCTCTCAGCTTTCTAGCTTCTTTTTCTTTCTCCCTAACCAATCTCTGTCTATCGCCGTTTTACTTTCTTTCTCTCATTTTTGAGGAACGGTAATCAGTTGCGCTGCTATAAAAGGCCCTATATTGAAGATGTTTGCTTTTAAGTCTCTTGATTTATCCTAAACATATGGCCGCAACAACTTCTCTCCACCTGACTCGACTGTGGTTGGTCCTTTTCAGTGCGACCCATGTGTTACCGGTTGCTTTTACTTCTGCCTCATTGCTACGACACCAAGTCTGCTTTGGGTGGCTGACCTTTCGTTTGCCTTTGGGATTCCACTCCAGGACTTGCCTTGTGATGTTGGATACATGCTCTCAAAGTGTGTGGCCTATCCAGCCCTGTTTACGCTTTTTGATCTGTCTTGATGGAGATTGCTTTTTTCTGTCCCACAGTTCTTTGTTTGAGCTTACGTCTGACCACCTAATGTTGAGGATATTTCTGAGGCATCTGTTAATAAATGTTTGCTGTTTATGGGTGTTGGTCTTGGTCAAGCGATACGTTTTTGAGCCATAGAGTAAGATCAACTTCATGGATATAGAAGATTCAGATCTTGTTTCAGACTGACATGGCCGACGAATCATATGGAAGTTTAAAGCCTGATATACACATTTTCCAGGGCCTTCATCAATGTCACAAGTTTGATGTTATACTAACCACAATAGCACATTTTCTACTCCATTCAAGATGGAAGCTAGCTGTTTTGGACCAATGATAGCTTTGTAATACGTTATACATGTTCCGACGATCCATGTGAGACCGTCAAATCCTAGTTTTGACCAAAACTTTTCCATTCATTCTCCGAACTCAACAGACACGCAAATGATCCAATTATGAAACTTTTATGATGATCAATGTTGTTTGTTGTGATTTTTGCCAAATGTTCTCCATTGGGTTGAAATGAAAGTAGTCTGGATTAAATTTTGCAGTGTCATGTGTTCGCTTTCAAAACTTTTCAACTCAACCGTGAGTCCGCCCAATCTAACGTATTATATTTGATCGATTATTTTCCTCAATCAATATTTAGGACCTAAAAAATTATCTTCGTAGTTTAAGGTCACATTAAAATATGTTTTTCTAAGAAAATAATATTTAACAGGTCTCTTTTATCTAATGATGGATCTAGGGTTAGCCGAAAGAAGAAAATTTAGCCATGGCTCTTAATTCTGGTTTAATTAGGGTTTAAGGCAGAAACGCAGTAATTTCATAAACTACTTGCTGGGAAAGGTACTCAATTAATTCTTTGCTATTCATGGATCCTCCAGATATATCAAAGAGCTGGAATGCTTGCTAAGTTGAAAAGGCCATCAATTAACCTTTTCCCCTTGAATGAAGCAAGGCCTAAATCTTGTGCCCGCATTAATTTATATATTTTAATATTTATGATGGAAAGTGTTCAGTTCAATACAAAGATGTGTAGCACAAGAACATGTCATTATCAATATGCACAACATGTGTGAGGCGTGTTAGGAAAAGATTAATGTCAAATCAGTTAAGGGAATATATTTTGTATGAACCTGACAAACTTGTGTGTCTGTGTGATTTAGTTCTTCCAATGTTTATATTCTTAAGATAGTGACGTTGATTTACTAAAAATCAGAATTCCTTCACAAGTGTATATTATTAGTATAAATGCCAACTAGTGCAACATTTTCTATTCTCACAATAAACTATTAGTATTAGTGTGATTAATACATTTTAAATGATTTTTTTTTCTTTCACCCGCAGGCTCCAGATCTTTCAAAACCCATTGACAAGAGGGTGTACAAAGGAACACTGCCTACGTGTCACGACTTTAATCTTCACGTAAAATCACCGGACAGCGTGTTACTTCTTATTGGTTTCTCAGCAGGCCAAGTGCAACTTATTGATCCAATAAAGAAAGAAATCAGCAAACTTTACAATGAAGAGGTATGGTTATTGTGTATAGTGTGTTAAAGGCTATTATTTATAATGTTCATCTTTTTTTAAGAACTTTAAAAAAAAAGGGAGCCACCTAAAGATTGATATGTTACGATATATACATGTATACTTTAAATGCTAGTGAAATGAAGAGCCCGTTTTCCCCACAATAGTATAGATGGATGTTGTGGCCCTCATATCATCTTGTATTTCTTTCTTCGCACTGTGTTCTTTTAAAAAAAAAAATGTGTAGGATTTTGCTGACCTGCAATCTGTATTGCTGTCCAAAAGGGCTAAGACAAGACTAGAATTCTATAACTTTACTAGTTATAAGAAAACTAAGCAATTTTAGTTTATTTTTTTAGGAATCTAAATTTATAAAGGTTTTCAAATTTTTACGAGATAAAAATGAAAAGCATGTTTCCCATAGACAAAATTGTACTTTTTCTTTCTAAAAAAACCCCAGAAAACATAAACTTGGTTAAAAAAAAAATAAGAGGTCTCAAAAGACTTATGAATGGAATGTTAGATATATAGGTGGAACTTTGATGATGGAGGGCACTGAGGTATCCACTATAAAGTTCAAGTGCAAGACTGATTTCATCCTCACAACCTCCTCTTCTTAGAGGCAGTTAAATAAAAAGAGATGTCTGAATTTTGAAATTAGTGTACATGCACAGTCATAATTTACTCATATATATGTAATTGATTCAACATGTTTAATCATGGTTTTTCCGATCAATATAATAGAGAAGTAAAATAATTGAATAATGAATTGTGTACGCTCTATGTTTTCAGCATTTAACAGACAAAACAAAAGTTACCTGCATCAAGTGGGTGCCACATTCACCTAACCAGTTCCTGGTATCTCATGGCTCAGGGCAAATGTACTTGTATAATGAAGAATTACCATGTGGCCAAGCTCCACCACATTACCAGCCTTTCAAGCAAGGTGATGGCTTTGCAGTCTACACCTGCAAAACTAAGAACACTCGCAATCCTTTGTATCGTTGGGTTATTGGTCAAGGGGCCATAAATGAATTTGCCTTCTCTCCCTGTTCAAATTACTTGGCTGTAGTTGGACAAGATGGACACCTTAGAGTTTTTCAATACAACACAATGGAACTTATAGGTACTATGAAAAGTTTCTTTGGAGGATTGTTGTGTGTTTGTTGGTCTCCAGATGGAAAATATATCGTAACTGGAGGTGAAGATGATTTAGTTACAGTATGGTCGTTTCATGAAAACCGTGTTGTTTGCAGGGGTCATGGCCACAAATCATGGGTAAATATGGTGGTGTTTGATCCGTTTACTTCTTGTGTTGTAAATAGCAGCACACCTGATGTTAATGGTTCATCGGTGGAAGTGCTTGGGGTTGCATCGCAGCACCCCTCACTAGGCGTTGGCGAAGGTAGCAACCACATTGGAAAACATGATTCTCATAATTTTCTTGCTCAGGACCTCTCTCCTAGTGTGGTAACTCCACAGCATCCAAATGGCCGACATGTAACAGGCAACCACAATGAATCTTCCTCCACATTTGACACCAATCGGGCTATTGCCTGCATCTCTTACCGCTTTGGCTCTGTCGGTCAGGACACAGAGCTGTGCTTATGGGATCTTTCAGAGGATATTTTAAAACAGCCCTACGGAAAACCACGGACTAGCAGTGTTGGTCTCACAGCACTTAACTCTTCATCAGCATCGTTACCTCGATCTAACAGTCTACCCAGCTCACAGAAATCAAACTCTGTAGGGTATGTTGTTGGAAATGATGTGTCTATAAATGCGTATGCTGATGGGCATGCTCATCCCATTCAAAACGCTGTGATGAACGCAAATTCGAAATTTGCCACACTCTCTGTCTCTGACCGTAAGGAAGGTGCAGAGAAAAAGGAACATAAAAGAAACTTCAGCTTAGCTGCTAGAAACAGTGATAAATCTTCTGTGGTGAAATCAAACAACAACCGGGTCCAGGACAATGCCATGAAAATGTATGGGACTATGGCTTGTCCTCGCCTGGACCAGGTGCCTATGTTGGAACCCCTTGTGTGTAAAAAAGTTTCTCATGAGAGGCTCACATCTTTAACATTCCGTGAAGATTGCATTGTGACTGCATGTCAGGAAGGAATTGTCTTAACATGGGCTCGTCCAGGCAAAGCAGTTACTGATGACACGTAAGTAGTTTTCAATTGTTTGAGTATTTATTAATAATTAGATCTCATTAATGGCCTTTGGTCAATAGCCCATTTTCAATTAAATGCAATCACCCATTACTATTGTTGCAAAAAAATAGTTAGCCTTATTAAAACCTAATGTCACAGTAAACAACTAATCTAAATTCAACAAACTAGTCCAATAGTTTTTGATACTTTGTAATGCAGGGTTTGTTGGAGCAAAGAGCAATCATAAGGGGTACCCATGTTACATGTAATGAATGCTTTGTCTTTGGTTAGTCTTTTTTATTTCGTCTAGCTTACTTAAAAATCCATACTTGGGTGCACGGTACAGTGGTCTCCGTCTAAGACCTCCCAGCGTACAAATCCACTCCGTCTTCTAACCCACTTCCCTTAAATGGAATATGTTTTTTGTCTTTAATTTATGCTGCTACAAACCTGCTCTTTGCCTTGCAAAAAAAGTAAAAAGTAAGAACCTGTTTTAAGAGAGCCGCAAATAAAAAAAAAAGTTTTCAAGCTAAAAGGTTATTTTAGGTTTGCTGAGTGTGGTAATTGTTTTTATACTAGTCACCCAATACTGATAGGAGCAGAGCGCACATCTGAATACTCGCCCTCCACTGCTCTGAGTTGCTCAACACAAACATACACACTGTCAATCATTCTTGAAGGTTTGCTTATTTTATTCTGAAATGGTGCTCTCTCACTACCTGCCTCTCTCACTCCCTCTTACCCTCTTTTTCTCTCCCATCTCTCTCGTGTCTTTCCATCACTTCTTTATCTCCTTTTTTCTTGTTTCTTTTCTTCTTCATATTCTCTCTTTTTCTTTTTCATCTCTCTCTCTCTCTCTCCCATCTCTCTCATTTCTTTCTATCACTTACTGTTCTCTATCTCTTTTTGTTCTTGTCTCTTTTCTTCCTATCCTCTCTCTTTTCTTCTTCTCTCTCCTATATCTGTGAAAGGGACGCGGTATTCAAGGGTACCCAATCTTCAATTATAATCGTATTGTCACATGTTTGGAGATAATGGTGGGAGTGGTGGTACTAGGGTAGAGCAAGTGCCCTGTATCCCCCTCTAAGATTATTTTCTCTTCCCAAATGTTACTTGTCTTTACAAATCAACGCAAATCTTTTAATGCTGTGAAATAGCTAACTGAAGGCCGAGAGTTATAATCTGAAAAATATATAAAATAAAATAACAAACCAGGCAACCTATGAACGTAACATTTTGTATGAGATTATGACTATTCTTTAAGGACTGATCTCTTGTTTGCAGACCCGTAGGCTCATTTTTTCTTCTCCCATTAGAACCCACTCCTAATAACCCGCTTTTCTCGTCTCTCTGTATTATAAACTTTCATTTTAAAAGCCAATCCAGTGCCTTCTCTAAACTAGACATAGATGTTAGTCTGCCAACTCCCATCCCGTCCATTCAACTCCAAGTTAATGTGCACATCTCCTATCATGCTTGGTGGCTGTTTGTTGGTTACTACTTCTGGTCTCTCTCCCCTCCAATTTTATGTGATATTCATTTCAATGCATTACCTGAACTGGCTTAAGTTTGTTAGTCATTTTAAATTTTTTCTTAGAAATTTCAAAAGTGCTTTTTGTAGTATAACTTTAACTAATATAAAACTTATGGAGATGGACCATTGAAGTAAAAAAAAAAAAAGACTTTTTCACAGAAATGAAATCCTGAGCTAATTGAGACTGAAACCAACAACAACAAAAATAGTAAGAGATACTTATGGCATCTTTTGTCTCAGACTTAAGCAGACACACACACACATAATTCTTCATCACTAGGCATTGTAGCTATAATAGTGCGTAATATATGTTTGTTTTGTTACCTGCTGTAAGGATTGTCAGGACCAAATGATAAAAAAATAAAATAAAAAAGATATATGTGCCAGCCATTGTGGTAAATAACACTGTTTTTCTTCATTTTTTTAACTCTATATTTTACATTCTCATTTGGAAGTGGCTATTTGTTCGATAACCGGAAAAATAGACAATAGGCTATTCAGTTGCCGGACAAATTACCAAAAGGCTATTCCTCAGACAGCCTTGCTTTATTATATTATCATTATTATTATGAATATTGTTAATATTATTATTATTAAAATTAATATTATTATTATTAAAATTAATATTATTATTATTGATATTATTAATAATAATAATAATAATATTATTTATTATTATTATTACATATATTGTTATATTTAATGGCCATCTTGCAGAAATTTATTATAGGTACAATCTTTGAGTGTAAGCTTATATCCTTTTGGTCTGTAATAAAGTCGCAAAATTAGATTATAAATACTTTTTTCAAAGATTGAATAATGCCGTGAAAAACTGAAATTGTCAGTGCCACTTTGCTCCTCTTGTTTTGGAAAGCACAAGCCGTCGTGGATAACAATGATGATAATGATATATATAAGGATAATAATAATTTATAATAATGATATTTGGTACCACCTTCAAGATTTAAGCACATCATAATATGGCTCCAACTGAGACAGCTGCTTCCTTCTCATTTAGCTTAGACTAAGTTTGATTTGAAAGCAGGGGTAGTGACAACAAAACGTGCAAGACACTCAAATGAGATTTTCAAAATTGTTTAGAAAATGTTTTTATTTTGGTTTGATAGCAATAATAATCCGACTGTTCACTGTATCCTATATATTCTTTGCATTTTAAAACAGAGGAAACTAAAGACATTTTACAATATGGTTTTAAGAATTTCCAGATCAGTTTTTAATGACTTTGAAATAGTTTGATTCATGATGAATAATAAAAATAATTGATCTTAATATTTTATTTACAAGGTTTCTGTTATAAAGATACATAAGTGGTAACAATTTAGCATTTTTGCTGACTTGAAACTTATCAATCACATTCTACCCTTCTCTTATTCGCAGTTGAGGCATCGCATGACAGTTTTAACCATTGGACCTTGTAGTTCACTCTGAAGGTGCCATTCCCACCAACGAAGACCACAAATTGTGACTTACAAAGACATTGTAAAACCAGCCTGCAGTTGTCTGCATAATCTTCCTGCCTCTACAGATAATGTCAACTCTTTCGTTGACAGCTTTTGGCATTGTTTTCACCTTGTATCAAATCACTATCGTGGTGGCACAGGTATAAAAGATACATTTACTGCACTCAACGCTGGCAAACCTTGAGGTTGTGTGAGAATTAATTGACATCCATTATAATTTATTCATCTAAATTGATCAATGTTCAAATATTTTAAACATTGAATGGAGAGTATTGATTGAATAAAAGGCATTATATATATATATTACTATATTAATATGCATAAATATGATTTAAAACTATAGTCAAACGCCTTTCATTCGTACTCAATTGTTATAATAAGTTGGACTGCACAAGATACATTGGGGATAGATATTATACTTTAACACTGTTTTGGTTTTGTTTTACAGCCATAAATTTGATATATATGTGTTGAATTCAACGGATCAAGGAATGAGGTCACATTCCTTTTTATCCTTTCCATCATATAAAAACTTAATGAAAATAAGCCTTGGGAGTCTTTAGAGGCTGATTTATTAGTTTCTCAAAATTGTTTCTATCACCTGCAATTTTATAGGTTGGGTCTTATGTGTGCTAGGCAATAGACATACGAAGGTGGTGAAGTGGTTTTAGGTGAATTATTGAGGCCAGATTGAATTTTGAGAGTAGTTGGTTTGCTAAATGCTTAAATTATTTTACAGTTTACGAACTGTTGAAAAGATCTTCAGATGATCTTCCTCTGCACTGTTATTTTATCATTTCTGCAAGCTCTCTCTCTCTCATTATTTGCTTGTCAGGTTAAACCTAGTTTCTACTTAATAGTTATTAAGATCATACTTTCCTTTAGTTTGGGTGAATTAACTGAGCATAGAGGGAATTACTTGTAATTAAAATTCCTTTGAAACAATTTGAACCAAGGTAAGGCAACCAGGGTGAATCAGGCACAAGTAGCCAATAAAGGTTTTGAGCTACATCCCTCTAAACATTAAAAAGAACTATAATTTTCCAAAAAATGTAAGTTCTAGAAACATGATACAGAAAAGCAGTCCAACAACTATAGAGGCATTAACAGAAGGAGCTAGACCTAGGGACTAAATAATGATGCTAGTAACTGAGGGAAGAAGGTGAAGCTCTAGAAACAACAGAGAATACATTTTTCAATCTCTTAAAATAACACTATGAATAAATCAAATAGTCAAATTTCCGCCTGATTCACTCTGGTTGTCTCACAAATGTACTTTTGAATTATTGATTAACTTTCAACAATTGTGAAATTTCCAATTTAACCAAGCAAAGATTCTACATCTATGTGAAAGATTGTTTTGTTATGTGATAAACTGTAATCCCACAGACTTACAACAGATTTTAAAAACAAATCAAGATGTGTCACAGTATTCTAGTAGTAGTACTGCTGTCAAAACAATAAGTATTTTAAGTCCTCATACTCAATTATTCATTAATTGCAAGTGCAGCCTCATAAATCATTTAGTCTGACAAATTTAAGTTTGGATTCTTAAAAAATATTAACTGGCATACATGATGTTTGATATTGGATAAAAATATAGCGAGTTGGAGTGGAATGTAGGGAAAACAGGGCACATTGGTGGGTTTTAAATTAATCATTTGCCAAAGGATAGCATGTAAATGTGTTTCATTTTATTTAAAATTCAGGATTTTTGTGTGTGCTCTGAATTTGCACCTGAAAATTGGGAGGGCAACTGATATAAAGGGAATGCTAGGTTGCGCCAAGAAAATCCCCCCAACAAAACATCTATCCTATTTTGAAGATCATACTGATCACTTGACAGCTGGCTGTTAAAACAGCTTTAATGTCCGGAAAGGATACAGATGTCTTATGGTGCAACTTTGAGTGTAACCAGCTTACAGTTTTTTTTTTTTTTTTTTTTTTTTTGACAATTGTATATGATAGGCCTACTTACATGGTTAGATGCATTTATAAGATTTATAAGCTAAAATTTAATTTTTTCCTGTATGGATTAGTCAACTTATCTGTTTTATCGTACATCTGTAGGCTCAGATAAGTTTTCTCTTCTCTTTATTGTTTGCAGTTGCAGTGAATAAATTGTGACTCTTGAATAATTTTGTTGTCTTTATCTATTAAGGTGAAAAAACAATTATGCTCTAAATGGTAAAGTCAGAAGGTAATAATTTTGTATTTAAAAATAATGCTGTATAGTAAGCATTTTTTTGGTTCCAGGTTTTCTCTTTTCTCACTTTCCTTAGAGAAAACAATCTGGCATTATTTGAAAAGTCGAAAGTAATCATCAACTCCTCATGATTTTGATTAGGCCCAGAAATGTAAAGATTTTATTTGATCTGATTTGTCATCATGGGATTTAAATATTTACTTACTTAATATGAAAATAACCTGTCAGTGCCAAGTGTTTCCTTAAATTCCATATTTTATGTCTGTGTTTGTCTGAAATTGTAAATTTCAGTAATGGTTGCTTGCATTTATATGTGAAATTGGATGCATGGAATATAATTATACAGATAAACTTTAAAAATCATAAATATACTTTATTTAGGAATCTGTTAAAAATAGTTCTTAAAGAAAAACCCTTTTTTCTTAAATGTTTTGACTTGTTTGGGCTTGATTCAAGTAATCATCAGCAAGGTGATCTCCAGCTGTGATCCTCTGTTATTGTTATTGCAAATAATTATATTTGTTGTTTTTATGTAGCTCAAAGTCAAAGTCCATTTCAACCTCGAACCATAAGTAAGGACATCAAGTCCATTTAACTGAGGCAAGTTTTTAATATTCAATATTTAATATGCATTTTTTGGGAGGGGGGGGGGGGGTATAAATCAACTTTTAATTGGCATTGTAATTTGTAAAATCAGCCATTTGAATGGAAGTAGATGTATGATATTGAGTGAAAAACATCTCCTCTATTATAAAGAATGCTGAATTTTCAATCAAAAGGAGAATTTTGAATAATTAATTTGAGATTTGAAATGTCGATTAAAGGAACAGCTGCTTTTCAGATGAAAATGAACTTGCTCTTGATTTTTTGTGCACTAAACATTCATTACTTAAGCATTATGTACAATCAGAAGTAAATATTGACATGGCCTCTCAGTTCCGTGAGCTGAGTATAGCATGTCACACCTTGGTCATGGTGACATGGTCAGAAGTTTGTATGTCTCTAAAGCCTTGTTTTTAAAAGGGATTTGAACAGCCAAATTACTTGTTTTCTATGTATAAAAACGCTGGCATGTTTAAGAACCTATGTTACCCTTGATTGTGCAATTAATTTGTTATTTTCTCTCTATGTTGCTATTTTAGTTGCCAATTATGTTCCTTACCTTTTTTCTTCAATACTGAAATTACACCTAGCTGAAAACTGTGGATAAAGTATGCTGTTCAATCAAGTTAATTTCCTTCCTTTTCTCAATAAAGCAAATTATAATTTAATTATTAATTTTACTTTGATTTCTTGGCAAGTGTTAGTCATATTCCTTTACCACACATTCCAACTTTTCAATGTATGGATTAAGACTTTTGATGTGGCAAAATGGCTGAACAAAGCCTCAGAATTAACCCAAAAACTAGAACAAAGCTCACTGCTTTATCGCTGCAGTATGGAGAAAAAATAGTCCAGTCCTTGATTTTTGGTTTTAATATAATAAATGTGACATATTTTATATTGAATGTTTTATCTTACGTTTGTGCTATTTTGAACACATTAAAAGAATAGAATACAGAAATGTTAAGTTTACCGATCTTTAATTAATTGGTTGATCTGTAACTTTGTAATTAAATGTTTGTCATAACTCTTATTATGCTTTAAAATATCCTGGAATCTAGAATTCATAAGAAAGTAAATTAAGTTTGTTTGTCCTTTTATGCAGCTTTATCTTGTATGTGTTGCAAACTTTATTTCCATGCAAAATAGAAATATGCCATAAATAATATATATATTTACAAAGATGTAATTTTCTTTTGCAAAACCGTAACCAACATATAATATTTAATAAAACAAGTAAAGTCACTATAAAGATTTTTTATATATGGCGACAATCCCCAGAAAAATATGTGAATATATGAATGTTTTTCAAGTGCTTAACTATGCACTAGAAGAGCAAAATAATAGAATCAAGAAAGAAAAAAAGGATGGCTGGCATAAAACAAAGGTTGATAAAAGAAAAAAAAAGCGGCAACAAAACACTCACCATTTAAATTATAATTTTACATAATGATGTATTTGCAGTTTAAAACCTGAAAGCATACAACTTCACTGAGAATATTCTTTAATATTCAGGAAAGTTCCATTTGAGACATTCATGTTAAAATTAACATTGTAAACGATAATAGATCTGCTGAAAGTTTAATTGAAGACCATCATCTAAGAAAGTGTTGCACACGTCTTCAGCCATCTCTGTACAATAAAAGAACAGTTTTCCCCTTAAAAGTAGGTCTTTGCATTTGCCTTTTTATATGAATTACTCAGATCTAATTTTTTTTTAAAAGTGTGTGTGTGTTTGACCTCAAACAAAGAACTTTCAACACGCATAACAAAATTAACATGGTATGAGACTTATGATTATGTAAAACTAAACTTTTGCAGGATCAAATTTTTTTCTCATATATACCAAGGAACTGTCACTGTATAATTCATAAATTTTTGACAACTTTTTTTGTGCAATTGAATCTGAGACAAATGCTATTCTTTTTTATTTTAAATGATGTTAAGTTAAAAATTGAAATGCCCAAATTGTTCAAAATATATTTCCAAAGTAAGTGTAAAAGAAGACCACAAATAGATTTTGAATTGTTTTGAAATACATGCATATGCATTGACATAAAAAAGAAAATGTATTGAAGTTCTTTCTTTTCTTCACATCTCTAAATCATTTGAATTTGTAATTATAAATGTTCTATAAGATTTAATTTATCAAGTGTTTATCAACCCTTTAGAAAGGTAAAAACAAATAAACTAGAACCCACAAATTGTGATATGTTATTGTGATGTCGTATGATCAAACTTCTTACAAATTTACAGTGATCCAATTTGGAACAATATTAAATTATTTGAAAGTTACCTCAAAAGCTTTTTTGGTTTTGTTCTACATATTTCGTTCAGAGTGAGGAATCATAATTATCTTAAACCAATATGACTGTTAATGGATTTCAGGGTGTGTGCTTTAAAAGATCTATTTCTCCCATCCACTTTTGAAGTTCCAACATTTTAAAACTACTTTCCTAGTTTTGACTCACCTTAACACAACATCAAGAAAACTAACAGTATTTTGAACCTTATGCCCCTTATAATAACCTTAAGTGAAAAATGGCCTTTTCGTATTTAAGGTGTTCTGTCGTAGGATTAAATATCTATAAAAGGCTTAATTATTAGAGAGAGAGATTTTGTAAATTTTAAAATTATCATAAACAATAGGGCAAGATATCTATACTCATATTTTATCAGTTGTTTCTTCTGTCTATGCTTCTCGCTCTCCCTGTACCACACAAAGTAAAGTTCTTTGACATTGAATCTAATGACAGGCAATTTCAGCTCACAGTTTTTGTATCATTATGCATTATACATTGCTTGCAGGTTAGGAATGATTAGCAGAAGCACATTTTGTTTTTCCTGTATTTACAAAAATCTTAAGGAACCCAGACAAACTCATGTTAGGTTATATGTGGGAGACAAAATTAGTTCAGTTCTATGAGTATACGTGAAACACAAAAAGAAAATTAACGACCTTGTATTTTTGTAACTCCTAAAACAGTATTCTATCAAAGACACATAATAAGTGAAGCATGTTTTGGTTTGGTTAACTATAACTTGCGTCACCTTTTTTAAATGCAAGTTAAAAACAAAAGACAGCTATATACTCACAGGCTATGTAGATTTATTAACTAAGGTTTGCGATTTGTTCTCTCTTCCCCAACATTTGATGAAACAATTTTTAACTTGAACGGTACTTCAGAAATCCTGTATTGTAAAAAGTCTTTAATCTTGAACCCCCAGAAGGGATAACCTAAAATTACACTATTTTCAATGTTATGAGACATGATGTAATTGTGTAATTTATGTTTTCTCCCACAGATACACATTGAAATAATTATTAAAAAGTATTTTAGCATGCAACTGTATAATGCTGCAATTTACATAGGAGACAAACATGGCTAATAGGTTTGAATTTGGCATATCTATAAGGTTTCCATACTCCAGCCTTGAGCCAGCAATGATTGTAGTATATATACTCCAGTTATTTACTTCATTATCTGTCAATATATTGTGTTGTTGGAATGATTATAAGGTATAAAATATTGTTTCAATGTTGCACAATGTAAACGATCTAGAAACTAATTCATCATAAAGTTCATAAATAATATATGCAATTTTTTTCTCTATACATGCTATTTTTATTTTTCGTTGAAACTTAATAGGCTCTTTTTCAAGATTATTAATCATTCTAGATAATTTTATTTTCCAAAGATTTATTAATCATGATGATTTCTTTTGTAATGATTTCATGGGGATTTTTTCACTGTTGAGTTTTTCTTTCATAGAAATTTGTTTAAAAGATATAGTTTATTTTTCCATTAGAGGTTAAAGCTAATATTTTGTTGACAAGTTTGCTTGCTTTTAAAACAAAATGTAGATTTATCTTTGATTATAGGATCTATACCTGAGTAAACCTTTGTAAGCATGCAATATTTATTTTTATGCTGCCAAGAGTAAAGTCAGTTAGGAATCAAAGTAAAACATTTTGACCAAGTATTTGTATTGATTAAAACATTCTACGAGTAAACAAAGACTAAAATGTTTTTTTTTATGCATTAAAAGAGCTGAATGCCTCAAGTGATTGGTAATGACATGCAGCTGGGTGTCAGTGTGACTGTAGTTCCTTCATTTGTGTGTTCTTTGATGATGATGATGTAAAGGAAGAACAGATTTTGAATTTACCATATTTTGATATAAGAGCTTCTCTGAGTGTGGGCTAGGCCAATACTTACAAATTAGAGTGAGAGACTGTTAAACAACATATGATGCGTTTTGACCCAACTTGACACTAGGCCTCCCTTGTAGTCTATGCCCTCAACTAGCCAGCACCAACTCTCGTCTGTGATATCACCCGGTTTCAGTTGAGGCAGGACCTAGAGAGTTGTCCCCTCTCCCTGCCATGTGGATATTGGATTATGTTCATTCTGTTGTAGAACACTGAATTCTCAAATTTAAGGGTTCATTTAAAACCTTAGTATGATTTGTGATTTGTTCACAGCAGAATTATTGTAATCCAAATCCCACATTGGTCTTCTGTTGTTATTTAGCTTTTGTTACCACAAATGTACAAGATGTTATTCAGTATATGATGATGATAATTACAATTACTGCCTATTTCCATGCCTCTAAGTTCTGTAAATAGTGACTGCCTATTTGCTGTCTATTTTTATAGCTAATGACTTGTTTCATTTGTGTCCATCTCTTGCTCACATTCTTCTTAATAATAAATGTCAATCTGCAATAACTTTATTGTTCTGAAGTTTTAAATTTGTTTTGAAATACTTCGTTAATTGGCTTGACAACATAGTTTACACTACACAATAGTTGGTAATGGTATAGATAAAATTGATTGGTCTTAACAGCAGTAAACTAGTTTCTCTCACCAAACCTAAACGGCTTAGAAACCTAGTACTTGTGACTTACCCTCATTCCTTTAGGGTTAGGGCCCTGCAGCTTTGTTTTTTTAGCCTAGGTTAACCATGGTAAACGCTGTGCACTGATAGGACTTTAACATTGTGACTTGTCTGAATTTGCTCTTGGAATAAATTTTATGTGTTTTTTTGTTGTTATAATTTTCGCTACAAATAGTGATGTGTATATAAAATGTTGATCATAATTTTACATCTGAATATCACAACACTTTAACTTGAGGTATCAGAACTGGGTAAGCATTTGACTGAAATCAAAACCACAGTAATAGAATGTTATAACCAAGAGTTAGTAAGACTAGTATCAGATTTAATAACAAATCTATGGGCAAATTGAAATCTAAAACATCTGATGATCATAACAAGTTGTTTTAATACTAGGTTAGGTGTCTGAAAGAGATGCTTAGTTTTGGCTCAGTCCAACTATTTTATGGTCCTTTACGATATTTGACATACTTTTTTGTAAGAGGAATGGAGGATGCATTTTTCTCTTTTGCCAGCGAAGCTAAATATTGAGTGTATGAAAAATTAACCATATCCATCCTTAATCCTTAGGCCTAGTCATTTTTTTTATACAGAGCGAGGCAGCGATGAATTTCTATAAATATTTTTAGCATAGCTAGACATTTACAATGAAGACTTTTTACTGTGAACATACCTTTTCAGGTACTTTTGGGAACTCATTAAAGATCAAAGATCTTACTTAAACTTCTTGCTTTGCAATGGATGATATACACTCATTTTGAAAGCCTAGATCCTTTAGTAAATTATGGTATTACAGTAGAGCATTTTGTAAATTATGCTACTAGTACTATAACAGTAGTGAATACCTACAACAGCACCCACTGCAGTGGGACCATCTCTTGAGCATTTTAAGAATATCCGCTTTTTTCTACTATGTAGATAAAAGTTTATTACTTCTGCTTGCATTTAACGGGTCTTCAAATAGGTGAATTTGGAGAAAGGAGTTGAGTTGGTACATCAGCACTGTGGAGGCTATATTGTAGACGGGCCCCAAGACTGACGTCTGACAATTTTATATGCTGCCACACACAAGACGGTGGGGATGCCATGCAACCCATACAGCATTGTGCTGTGCCAGTCAGAAACCTGATGCAACAGTCTAGACAAAGGATGCAAACGAGTAGTGTGATACAGTGTGCAGTAATACAGTAGGAAGGGGACAGCAGTTAATACAGTAATGGGGATTGGTGAGCCCATTGATGAATGAAGTGAAACTGACAACAGGGAGAGATAGAAAGAGATGGGGGGGGGGGGGGGGGCGGAGTTAGTTAGGCCTTGATCGTCTGAGACTGAGTAAATGTACACAAGGAAAAGAAGTTCAAGAGCAAACTAAGAGAACAAAAAGAAACAAACCCAAAAAATAACCTCAAAAGAAAATTAAAACGAACTAATAACCCAAAGAGAGCCCCTTTAAAGGGAGGGATTTTTCGGTAGATTCCTTAGCATGACTATTAACGGGAGCTTACTTACAGTGGGACTTTTCTTCTGGAACCAAAGTTCAGCAGTAGTCATGTTTACTATAATTGTATCTATATTTAGCTACAACAAAGATTTTTTGTGCTATTGAATGAAGACCTAAATGTTTTCACAGTTTCTGCACAAAAAATGCAGTTGTTGTGCTGCCAAAAACTGCACTTCCTAGATCTTAGAATATCAATGTGCAGTGTTTCCTGTAAAATTGGTATAAACCACTGACACAAAAATGCACAGGTCTATATTTAAATATTTTTGCAACATATGGCCAAAAGAGGAATTTATTTTTAATCTTTCTTTTTTTAAATGTATAATCTGAAAGATGGCACTGAATTATTTTATAAGGAAAAAGAAAACTTCACTGAATCCAGTGTAAAGCAGGAAATTTTTTAAAGCAGTTTTTCTCCTAAGCAATTCTCAAAAGATCTCGATGTAGTTCAACCCAATTAATAAAGAAACAAATCCAAATCAAGTCTATTGGATATCATGATTTTTATTTAATGAGGATGCAGGGTGATACGGTTCAGTACAAATGAGGTTTTGACATACATCAAGCGATTTACAATTTATTGGAGACATTTGCTATAGATCTTTTTTTTTTTTTACATAAAATTGTGATCAAGAAACAAATCAAAGTCTGACTGTTTTTTTGTTTGTTATCCATAGCATATAATCACTTTCATTTAAATGTGACTATATCTGGCTGAATCTTCTAAGGAACCCCCTTTTTTTTTTTACAAAATAAAAATAAGTGTTTAAATTTTAATGGCTAAAGTTGAAGCTAATTTTCATTCACACAGGAACATAATTTTCAAATATTTCATTTCAAGAAAATGTTTTTTGCACTTCACTAATGTTTTTATATTTCAACTATACATAAAAAAAAATTAAATACATAATATTAAATGCCATGGATAATATTTTGCAGAAAAAAACCCAGCATGTTTTTAATTGCAAAACCCCTACAAATAAAAGGGAATTTTTTACTATGACTTTTTTTTTAAACTTAAGAATAAAGTACAACACAGAGATCAAAACATTACAAATTAAACCCATTTTGGAAACCCAAGCAATGTTTAAATAAACCTAATGCTTTTTTGTTATGCTTGACAATTTACATATTTCTGCTCCCTTTCTCTCCCACCCTCTCACTCTCTCAACGCATGCATCATACCATAATACACCATTCATATAGGTTGTACCGATGGATATCAGGAGTTTTTCTCAAAGTTGAGTATCACTGATATCTAATATGATAGTAGTCAGCTGTGGAGGAAAGAAATAGAAGCATACAAAATCTGGTATACACCCATTAGAATGAAAAACATACAAAATGTTTTATAAAAATGAACACAAAAATTCTACATATTTACGTAAAATCTGGCAAGAGGAAGAAACAAATTTGTAATTAAAAAAATGCTCACATCCTTAATATGTTTTGGTTGCCAGTTCTGGGCTTTTGGATTCAGAAACTTGCAACTTTATCTTTTACCCTTGGCAACTGAAAATCTAACAATGCATTAAAAATTGTCCAGCAGAACAAATTGGTCATAATAACAAGCTTCACAACCTTTTTAAAAAAAGTACAATAATATATACAAGCTTTTGTTGGATTTGTTTTAAATCATACTGAAAAAAATCTTTTCAAGGTGACCAGAAAACTTCATAGAATAGGGTAAGTAAGTAATATATTTTTCCAACCTTTGCGCATGAAGTCATTTAGTGCATAAAGTTCTCGACAAAATAAATTTGATTACCTTGGAAAAAAATCAGGGTGAATTAAAAAAAAATAAAATAGCAATAATAAAAGTTTTTAAAAAAAGCTCCATATTGGTAAAGCTTAAAATTATTGTATATCATATTATTATCACTGCTCACACCCAACTTCTCTATTTTGATGGAATATCCATAAGCCCTTTTCATGTCATTATGATAGTAAAAATAAATCTCACCCTCACAAATCAGGATCATGTTCACACTCATGCCGCATCTCCTTCTGGTGTGATGGGAGGTTTATAAAAAGGATCTTTGGGAAGCATCTTGTCATTAAGCTTGATGAAAACTTCACTATCCGGTCTCACTTTGTTTTTCTGGTGATAAGAGAATGCAAAGTAAGTACACTCTACACTCTGATACTTGCTATGTAAAAAGATAAACATGTGTTCAATATTTCAAAAGTTGTTCTCAAAATTAATCAATGTTTATCATGTTAAAGATTAGCCTTTTTTCAAAAACAAGAAAAATCACCAGATCTTTGGTATGATTCTCACAACTTGCTTCACTTAACCATCAATTCTTTAAAAAAGCAGTTAAAAATACAATAACAATGTTAATAAGAACAGGATAATGATTAGAAAATAATGTTAATAATAATACAATAATAATGATGATCATCATCATCATAACTAGTAATAGTAATAATAATAATAATAATAATAATAATAATAATAATAATAATAAATAACAAATGTCACCATCATTAAGCATACTTAAAAATATATAAAAACAGCTTATATTTAATAAAAACAATTTTTTCCCTAAAAGAAAGGATTTTTTTCTAGAAATTCGAAATCGTTTAAGGTATGACATGAGAAAACATTGTGACAAAAAAATAAAAAACTTAGAAATATAAGAAAATAAAATGCTGTAGCAACATACATTAACTACAAGTCTCATAAGACCAGTGCCCCCACTACGATTATCCAATGTTAAAGTTGTCTGATACTGTATGGCCTTTAGCAGGTAAGAAAGACCTTCTTCACTTATAGCATTACCTGAAAGTGAAATGGCAAGAAATGGTTACTTTTTACTTAACATTGAATTCTTACAAAGAAAGTTTTAAAAAAGTAATTTTATTACCTAAAAAAAAAGATTTTGAAGGAAATACTCCCAAAATTTACACTTAATAAAAAATTCCACACAGATGTGCAGGCAGGCAAAAATGAATTGAATTAAAAACAAATCTTGATTTAGTAGGACAAAAATAGTAAAAAATTCAGGCTAAAATAAAAACTGGGACAGTGGCAAAGCTGCACTAGATAGATTGGTATAGACACTCATTTGGAGGTGAAAAGCTATGGTATTGACACGCTGAAAATCAGTTAAGATAAGTGAAAGTTAAGCTAAAATTTGATTTTAATAAGCTAAGTATAAAGAACACCGTCATAAAGTAAATGAGATAATATATCTCATTAAATAATAAAAGTCATTGGGAAAAAAAAGTACTTTTTCTGATTTTTAAATGCCACAAAATCAAAATTGTCTCTAGACGTTACTTGTTTCTTAGCTCAAATGATGATTCTGTTAAAGATATTGATGTGCTAGTGTCAAAATGGCATTACTCTGAGATATGCCATCCTGCTATTGCTAACCCAGTGACAAAATGCTTACGCGACAAGTTGAGACTGATAAGTGTTCTGTTGCCAGCAATCCATGAATGGCCGTCAATGAGGTCAGTAGCTTCCAACAAAGGGTTGATTTGGTCTTGTCCATCCATGTTCTGAACCATACAAAAAAGATACCAGACTAGAGTTTTAGTTTAAGGACCATAATTTGATGGTCTTTTATTGTTATTAGAGAAATTAAAAAAAAAAAGGCTTAAAAAATTGAGCGTTTCTGAACTAGACATGAAAGTTTGCTCTGTAGGTGTTGTTGGCATACTAACAGTTTAAGGTAAAAAAGAAAACAACAAAACAAACAGTTATTACGAGGAGGCTCACTACTAAACAAAATTTGCTTGTTTACTTTCCCCAACACAAAAAGTGAATACAAATGCATCAACACAAAAATGATATGATCTGAAAAAAAAAAGCAAGTTTTATATTGACCATTTAGCTTTGGAATAAATTATCTACTTTGCAGATGGAGAAAACACTGATGAGGCTAAATTTATTAATTATTGTAAAACTGCTGTACAATGCTAAAAAGTGTTATTACTCTAATTACAATAAAGCCTATGTAGTGCTGACGTTGGATGTTAAACCAACTCAACTACTTGCATTCTAATTAGGCATTTTCACTTATTCCATATTTCATCCAAATAATTCAAGTTAAAATCAAGAGCTCAAAGTATCAAATAAAGGCAGTGCAAATAATCTTTTACTTCATGTCTCCCTTCTAAATTTACCAATATTATTAATTAGATAAATTTTCTCACTCTTCCCTCATATGCAGCATCAGTATGTAAAAAAAGCTGCAAAACAAGAAACTATCTCAAAACAACTGCAGAATCCTGTTTTTTTTTTAAATATAAACTATTTTACAGTACGAAAATTATGACTCCTTTTCAGACATTTTCACAATATCAATTACTTCTAATAAGTATGAAAGGGGGAAAAAAATTACTAAATATTTTGCTTCTTTTAATTATACATGTATTGAATCAAATTGATGAGACAAAGTAACAAGTCATTATTATTCAGTCATTTAAATTTTCACTTTAAAATATTATGCCTATGCCTATAATATTTGTTGACAAAAACAAACAAACACCAAAACAAAATTTCCGATATAGGTACAAGTTGACCCTTTTGAATATTTGATAGTCTTTAAAATAGGCAGTATAAATGTTAAGGGTGGATCACGAATAGTGACTATACATTAAACAACATATTTGGTACATTGTGTATCATAACATTACTACATTATTTCACCCGACTCTTTATATTAGTGAAAATCTGTATTTGTATACATGTGCAAAAATATCATGAAGGCACACCTTATAAGGACTGGTTCCAAAGAAAAGATTCATACACTGTGCTAATGATGGTTCACTTGCTGATGCTTTTGTGTTAACTTGCCACCACTTTCAAGAAGAAGCGATTATTTCTACCTGAACTTACACAGCGTTACTCAAGCAGGCTTCACTCAGTATTCAAAAATAAAGAGCAAACAAATCCCACAAACTTTGGGCCCATAAGTTGCTTTTTCTAGTCTTAGTGTTAGGTTTTTGTTGTTGTTAAGCAATATTGTGTAAGCCAAACTCTTAAAAAGGAAAACATACTCTAACATTGATAAGTGGCCTTGTCTTGGGATAATTAAAACTCATAATATCCAGAATAATCATGCCCAAGAATAAATCTTTCAATATTTTCAGTAAGTAATGTGTTTTGGGTGAAAATATTTAATAGTTTTATCCCATAAATAAAAAGTATACAACTTTACAGCTGGTATGGTTCATCCAAATCTAAGAAACATAGTAGTGAAGTTAATCTGACCAATATTATTTTCTAATACCAATCACTGATCAGTATGCATAAGCAAAGTCTAGTTACTCTTTGTGATAAAAATGCAATTTTCAAACCTCACTTTTACTAAGACAGGATATATTATAAATGAACACACAACAAATGGCAAAACCAAGCCAAAAGATAGTAATAGAAATATATCTGTGCTCAAAATAATTCTCACCACAAATTCATGTAACTGGAATCATAGCAGTAAAAGAAGTGTGATTGTGGACAAAAATCAGATGTGATATTTTATGGAAGAAAAACATACTTAAATGAGTACCTTAAAGGAAACGTTTGCGAATAATATATAAATCTTTCTGTATCATTGTGTTAACATACAACTTTATTATCATGGTTGACTTGTCAATGTTGTTAATATTTAGTTTTATCATCATCATCATTGTTAAGAGGTTTAACTTTACTTTATACCTCCGAGCATTAACAAACTGAAAAAATGTGCTATTTTAAGGATGAAAAACACTAAATGATGTTTAATGCTTTGAGACATAGCACAAAAATTGTCTGCTTGTTCCACATTCAGGAAAAAATGTCTCTCTGGGTAATTTCTGTAGCCTTTAAGTGCCCCCAACCATTAGTCTCATTAAGGGAAAAGACACACAAACATTGTTTAATAATACAAATTCCAGCGTATACAGAATAGGCTAAAAAATAACTATGTACATGATCCATTTAATTCCTCAGTAATGTTAGAAGCATCAGCGCTGTGGAGAAAGCAGTGCACAGCAACTTTAACTCATTGTCTACGGTGATAACAGCTGTGCCTCAGAGAGGAACTCTTACTATTCAAATATTGGTTTACACGTGGACAACAAAACTTACCTCTGCCTCATGAATGGACGACTTTCCTTTATCTTTTTTCTTTTCCTTAGTTTTACCCAATGTTTTTGCTGCATCTGCTGTTACTGAGGCTGTACACAAATAAAATAAAACAGATGTGTTAAAACTTGTACGGTTAATAAACGATTTTCAAGAGATAACATGTTTTATGAATTCTGCAAATCTGGTTCATCTTTCAAGAACAGTTTGATTTTATATATAACAAACAAACACACCTAAACAAAAAAAAAAATAAATAAATAACACAATGGATACATTTCTGCAAATTAGCTTGAGAGCTACAAATTTATAGCTTTCAGTAATATAAGAATGGCTTTTTTTTTTGGAGTACAGATTAAATTGCCATGAAATATCTATTAATGCTGAGATTTAACTTTTATTTTTCCAATAGTCAAAGATCATCATTATCGTGTGCCTCTTTTGAAGACTATTATTGCTTTAAGTAAAATATGTATTGAATTCTCACAAGATTTAATTTTTGGAATGGCTATAAAAACATGAAGGAAAGCTAAAATTTCTTCATTACACGTTAGCCTATTACCAAAAAGTGAAAAAGAATCATAAGATAAAATTTACTTATGAGTTTACATACTATCCAATGGCTGTATTCAAAGCCACATCATATGGCAAAGTTGAATTATATAAAAACCTAAAAAGATAAACATATTACATCTTACAGTTACAGATGATGGTTGATGTCTAGTTCCCTTTAAAATTAGGGATTCTAAATATTTTGTAGTCGTTTTCAAAAGTTACTAAATAAAAATGCAATGGCAACCAAAGTATGTATGACGATAAAAATAAGGCACTTAAGCTACCTATAATAAAAGCAGGTTCATCTAAAGATATCTAGCTAATACTTTGTAAGAAAACAGCAAAAGTTGGCAAAGCTTATCCACTGAATCTACACAGATTTGAGCACAAGCTGGAAAAAAATGCTGTCAAATTTCAAGGTGAAAATCAAATGAAACCATCTATCATTCCAATTACTAAATCTGTTTAAAGGCAAAGAAAATGTATTTTAATGCTGAAATTAAGGAAAAAGCCAAAATCTAAATTATTTAAGATTGAATATTTTGAATGATATATTCGGAAAGCTAAAAGTCTTCTGAATCTGATGTGCAAAAAAAAAACCAGACAAATTATCTCAAACAAAGCTGCCAAAATAATGTAAAAAGAAAAGCTAGATACAACATCGCTCTGCAAAAATATGAAAAGAAAATATAAAAATTCCAGCCTGATCCATCTCTATGTGGAAACCACAAATGATATTTTAAACTAACACTGAACTACCATGATTTACTTGAATTACAATAATTCAAAAGTAGCATTAAAAATAGCAGGATTTATGATGAGATACTCGTAAGTGATTTATTAACAAAGAATTCCTGTTCTGACCATGTCTGACTCTTATGATTGCCTAGTTGCCCTTCCTAATGTGGATCTCCTTGCAAATTTCAGAAGCCATCACAAACAATGAAAGCGATTCATTTATTGATATATAAAACTTATTAGAGAAACAAAAAAAAGACTGATTTGCAAATTATTGTTGATTAATTTCACAAAGACATACATGTACAATCATACAGACAAGACTTCACAATCATGCTAGACTCTTTACCATGCGCAATCAATTTAATTGCAGATTTGAGCACCACAGATCCTAGGTAGAATAACATATGTTGCAATGAGGGCAAGGACATGACTTATTCACAACTTTTGTATTTGATATATGCAAATTAAAAAAAAAATCATTAATACATATACTGTATACTATCTGGGCTCTATTACTTATGCTCAAATTCATTTTCTAGTAAACTAACAACATTTATTGAACATTTTATTAAAAGAATATAGCCTGATTTAAAAAAAAAGAAAGATATTTATAATAATACTGATCATAATCACAATGATAACAACAACAACAACAACAACAACAACAACAACAACAACAACAACAACAACAACAAAAGATAGCAACAGCAACGACAACAACAACAACAACAACAACAACAACAACAACAACAACAACAACAACAACAACAACAACAACAACAACAGACAAGGATAACAAAAATAATAATAAAAATAATAACAATAATAATAATCAGCGCTGACGAAAGAATAATAATAATAATAATAATAATAATAATAATAATAATAATAATAAAAGTTAAAACAAGGATGATGATGATAAAACTAAATATTAACAACATTGAGTTGTATGTTAACACAATGATACTGAAAGATTTCATTCCTAGCTCAAGTGATGAGTATGATGACACTGATAGATACTAATTACTATAGACAGTAAAGAAGGTTGTGATGAAGAATGCACTCACTGTAATGTG
Source organism: Elysia chlorotica (assembly GCA_003991915.1). Classification (NCBI taxonomy): domain Eukaryota; kingdom Metazoa; phylum Mollusca; class Gastropoda; family Plakobranchidae; genus Elysia; species Elysia chlorotica. The sequence continues at coordinate 175,300 of RQTK01000204.1, read as the reverse complement.
TATATAATAAAGCTTCTTCTAGATGAATTAAAGATAAGATTCATGGATAAGGTTACAATTATTTGTTTAATAATATTGAGTGCTTTACATTAAAATATTAAAATTGGCTTTGTTTGTCAAAGATCCAATGATTGAATTTTTAATGATTTTCTGAAATATTCATTTTTAACACAAGGCAAGAAAAAATGAACCAATAAACCTTTATTTGCATCTCTATTTATAAATGTTTTTGTTTTGATTTCTACAAGAATTCTAGACATAGGAAGGAAAGATATTATTATATAAGTGGCACTTTTATAATTCAAAGTGTGCATCATAATGCCAGATGAAAACCCAGTCACCATAAATAAAAGGCTTAATGGAAATAATAGATTTAATAAAAAAAAGCACAAGGCTTGAAAGTCATCTGATTTTTGCTAAGTAGAGAATGAGGTACTTTACAAGAAACACTCTGTTAAATGAAAAAGAAAGAGAAAAGATGAGAGAAAGCACCCAGAATGGAAAAGGCTTCATAGAAAAAAACAGTAGTAATGTTTAACCTCCTCGAGTGCCTCTTGTTTCTGGAAAAGTGAAGTTAGAGATTAAAAATAAGCAAATATTGGGAAGCCCTATTCAAGTCTGATAATCTTTAAGTCCAGATTTTTATTGAGTAAAGATGTAGGCCTAACAGGGAACCCTTTCATTGATTACCTATAGTAAAAGAGTAGAGTCCATATTGTGGTACATGTATTTAAAAAATCTGATTCCTGATTACGAACATGCATCATTTATTAGTAATTAATCAAGTTGAATGTGCAAGATGAAACCAGGCTTTAAAAAGTATGAAGGTGTCATTTTGAAATAAGAGGAATGATATCAAAAGTAAGAAAAACCTTTCTTCACACTGTTTTAAAAAGAAAAAGTTTACACTCCCCCAAAAACAACAACAACAACAACAACAACAACAACAACAACAATGACGAAAGAAACACACATAGGCACATAGAAAAACAAGACATCCAAATCTGCTTTCACGGAGTAAAAAATACATGAATATAAAGCTTTTCAATTAGGAACTACAAATCATCTCACACAAGTATAGACCAATACAAATCCCAAATTAACAGATGCTTCTTTTCATGTAATAAAAATACATAAAAAATGTCTTTTTGAAAATCAATTCATATTGTTCCATACCAAAATTAAAATACAGCCATAAAAATGGTGCCGATGAAGGGCAAAACCATGATTCTATCCAGTAAAAATATGTAAATGGGACGTAGAAAATATGAACCTTTTAACATCTAAAGAAAATGTTCTTAATTTCCAATTAGATTATACAATACTATATAAAACGAAACTGTTGGGTTGTTTAGGATAGACTTTAAAAAAAAAAATTCACCACTGATGAATCAATACTGAAAATTCCTATTCAGATTTTTATATTTGGAGCTATATTTTTTTGTGGTCTTTAAAATAAAAAAAAGATTCAAGTCCATCATAACCTGCTGGAAAAAAAAAATATTTGAATACATGTAAATCTAATTATACACATTTCTCTAATCTTGCCAACAAGACCGGTCTCTAAACAAATTTAACTGCCAAAGTTACACAATCCTCAAGATTTAAAAATAATCTACATCAACTAGTACTTCATGTGTCACATAAAAATCTTAGTGATAAAGGTTATATAAAAGACTTGTTTATGGTGATTGGAGGCTATTGGAGGCGAGAAAAATGAAATAGATGAGGACAGAATTTTAGACTGTTTTCCCTACTGTTGCTCTTTTGCTCAAGATAATGTGTTTACATAATGGATAACATGAAGATAATGATGAAAAACAAGAATGAAGAAAAACACCAACCAGTACAAAATGCAATGTTTCAAAACCCTTAAAAACTGAAGCCCACTGTCATGAAGTAAAAAAAATAAACAAAAAAATAAACAAAGTGTCATTGAAGGTATACTTGAAAAAAACCCATCAATCCATAGCACTATGAAAAGTATGACTCATAATGTGCAGATCTTGAAAAACTTTAGAATAAGTCTTTGGTGAGATATTTCTATTTGTGACTAAGATTTGAATATTTTTTCAAATGAATGACACTGAAATATTTTATCAGTAGAACATACTATCAAAAAACCTTTAGCTCATGACACAGGTGTCATTTAAAAATTTCACTCAAACTGCATAGGTAGGTTAAATTTCTTTTTGAATTCAACACCACAGAGTAAAATATACTCTTCAAACAACAGTGATTGTTTTGTGTAGTCAAATAGGCTTGGTTAAGTTTATTGTTATAGGAGTACATGTTTCTGATTAACAAAACAACAACCCACATTTACGTATCCAAATAGAATTTACCATCTATGTGAACACTGCAGACAAACAGGTACATGCATGGTAAATGTGCTGAGTGAAAAAAATTTACTGTGGTAAAAACACTGTTCACTCTATGTTAGGTGCATGGGATATGAAAGCCACTCATTGATTTTGACCAACTTGAACTCACCAGCTAGAGATAGGATGGATGTAAAGACAAACAGGAGGTCAGTCAGAGAAAGAAGATGGAAAAAAAATGAATATAAAATATTTAAATTTATTACATTTTTTTTATGACTGTTCAAAACCACTCGTGACCACAGTTAATGACTATCGTTTTCACATGGTGTAACTTGTGTGTAATGTTCACAATAAGAATTGCTAAAATAGTCTTCAACCAAAACAAGATATTCTAATACTAAAAAACAAAAATACCAATAATTGCATATTAATCTCAAAATTATCGATGACAGAGACAACAACAGCAACTACAACAATACTTATGAAATAAGTGACAAAAAAAAGAAGAGCTTAAAATGATGTGGTTGAATGAAGAGGGAGATAAAAAAAGAAAGAACAACAGAAAGGAAAGATAAAGGAGGACATTCATGGTCAAGTTTACTTAACTACATGAAAGCTAGCCGCTCACACTAACTTGCAAGCTTTTAATTTAGCAATGTTTCCCCAACTTTTGTAACAAGCTGCTGGTGAAAAGCATAACTTGTGCAAGAATGAGGAGTTGTGTGATAAAGAAAATAACTGTAGTGATGTTAACATGAAAAACCCTCATGCACTTTACAACAAATAGAAGTAACAAGCAAATAAACAGGTGAATGTGAAAGACTTATAAAAAAAATTAATATTTTCTCAAACCTATTAAAAAACCAAAATAAGAAGTAAGGAAAAGTTTGCCTTAAATTCTATCCCTAATAAATAATTACCATGACAAAGTTATGAATAATAATGATATTTGCATGTTGGTTCATTGTACTAAAGAATTATCTCAGTTATCAAGTAATCAGAAACACTTACTGGCTTGTCAAAAGAAGAAAATGAGAATTTAAATAATATAAAAAAAAGAAACAAAAAAAAGAAACACACACCTATACACTACTCTATGAATGATTAATAATTTTTAAATGGCACCATTGCATATTCAACTCCGAAACGTACCTCTTTTACCACCAGCCCTAGTATCCTCTTTTTCTTTCTTCAAAGTTTTTGTATCCTCTTTAGCATCTCTTCCTTTGACCTCCTGGTCATTGGTAAGGTAAACATAATTAAAATTTGTAATGTAACTTTTAAAATTCTTTCCTCCATTTAGTTGTTTTGGTTAAAAAAAAAAAACAACAACTGGAAAGTAAAATATTAAACTTGTCAAGAACAAAAAATGTGAAACTCAAAAATTGAATCAAATTGTTTTAAAAAGTGATTCATGCAACAATTTTTGAAAATAGAAAATAAAAAACCAATAGACATTGCCTTGTAATTTAGACCACATACAAAGGTCAAAAGGGAGAAAAAAAGAACCAATTTTGTACTGTCCAAAAAAAAAAAAATTTTCACTAGTGTATTTTCCTTAATGTCAGGGAAAAGAAGCATTTATGTTTCTCACTTTCTTTTTGGCAGAGGGTTTTTGTTTCGTTTTGTCCTGCGTTGTCATGCTGCGCACACTACCTGGACGATCTTTGGACTCAGCTCTGCGGCTTGGAGGGGGCTGGGCAAGTATGCAATATCACAGAGTACAAAATCAAACAAAATAGCCCTGCTAATACTAACTATAATTGGTTTTGTTTGCCCAAACAAAGTAACTGTTGAAGAACGTAATAAAAAATGTGAGAAAACTTTGAGTGAACAGTAAAAAATAACAAAAATAAAATTTTCTAGTTCTTACCGTCATTTTCACTCAATTCATCAACTTCAATCCCCAAAATCATCTGATAAAAAAACAGGCATTTGAAAATAGTTCTCAAAGTTAATAGATTTATAATGCTATTTAAAAATCCCACACCAAAATAATATACCAGACATCAAAGCAATGAATCTCGTCTTTACAGATAGTATTTATAAGATCCAAGAATCTAAAACTTTATTTTGCATAATTGCATTTGCTTAAAATACACAATTTGGAGATAAAATCACAACAGCACAGCCTTGAAATGTGCATTCTTCTTCCGTAAAAAAAAATAAAAAATTAAGGTGTGATTCATACTACTTTAAAACTCACGAAAGTTGGCAGTAGGGTAAATAACATTAAATATGAGTAAATAACAATGATACATTGTAGACGAAAAATAGCTATGAATAGGAATGTAATACTTAGCCAAGTTAAGTTTATTTGACATACAAAGCACATTTCATGGAATGTGCAGTGCTAGAGCCAACAAACTTATTTAAATAGTTATTGAGAGAATTTTACATTGCCTATTATCAAATAGTCTCCACATTAATTTGTTAATTATGCAACTCTTGGTGCTACTTCCAAGATTATGATTAACAAAAACAAAATATTCTCCAGTGGATAATTGACAAAATTATGTGTCGAAAGGTAGACATTGTCTTTTCTTTACCCAACATGCTTATAATTATCTTCTCAGAAAATAATTCATTCATCAAATCTTTTGAAAACAAAATAACTATGTTAGTAAATATCTAATGACAAAAAATATCTTACAGATTTATTTCTGTCTGGAGAACCTCTGTCTGACATGAGTCTCCTCCTCTCCACCACTTCCTCATGGGTCAAGGGAAACCTTGATAAAGCCTGAGTAGGAAACAAAATCCCGCACACTTAAGCTGAAGATATACCAACTCATACATGCATCCAAGTAGAATTTACCATCTATGTGAACACTGCAGACAAACAGGTACATGCATGGTAAATGTGCTGAGTGAAAAAAATTTACTGTGGTAAAAACACTGTTCACTCTATGTTAGGTGCATGGGATATGAAAGCCACTCATTGATTTTGACCAACTTGAACTCACCAGCTAGAGATAGGATGGATGTAAAGACAAACAGGAGGTCAGTCAGAGAAAGAAGATGGAAAAATTTAGCTTGGTGTAGCCGTACGCTTAGTCAACATTTTAAAGAAATATATATGAAAATACAGATCCTGAAGTCTTTCCAAGCTAATGAAACCATATGCGACTTAGCCCCGTGCCAGCTAATGTTTCCCATCTCATTTCTAGACCTAGAGTTTCAGTTTGAGTTAGAGATTTATTGATCAGATCCATACTCATAGAGTTTGAAATCCTCCAATCGCTTTTATGAAACAAACGATGAATGTTAATTATGAATCAGATATTGGAGTTTAGGAGATAAGTGATGATGAAGAGCAAGAAGCAAGTTCAAGGGCCAATCAGGACAGTTCAAGTCTAGAAAATCTAGATCTAAATAGATCTATACCTACTGACTAAACTGATATTTTCTTGGAAGTCATCGATAAACTGGAGTCAAATTTTAACGAAAATAAAAAAATTTGACTTAAATCTATTTTAACGAAAATACAAAAATTTGACTTAAATCTATTCTCCACATTTTTCCTATCCTTTTTTACTCTATTTTTACTTCTCTCCGCATCGCTAGCATACCATACGCACACAAGAAACGAACAAAAAGAACAAATTTAATCTTTGTCCATTTTCATAATTTTTTTCTCTACTTATTATAAAAACCACTTAAAAGTATATATTTTCTGAAAGTTTATCCATTTCCTATCTGATGATATAAAAAAACCCACTTTTGTAAGGAAAATCATCACACAAAAAGCTTCTGAAAAAAGTACTGGAAAGGGAAATTGAGTGATCTCCCTTGTCTTAGCCACATGAATAAAACGGCTCCGGAGGGTTTTGTGTTGAAAAGACTAATCAATTTCATGATACATAAATAAAATACAAGGTGCAAAAAACATTTATGAAGTTCCAATATCTTTTTGTAGAAAGTAAGACTATCTAAGGATATTTATGGCACTTACTTCTGCTATTCTGGCCACACCTTTATCTCCAATGTAGTTGCTTGTTAATGTCAAGGACATGAGGGTTCTGTTCATTCTCAAACCCTGGTTTTTCACAATAGATAGAATGTAAGGGATCTATGATTAGTTTTATATCAACTAGGACTCTCAAAAAAATCAGAGACCAGATAGAATCATTAGTCGTGCACAGCATAATATAAATATATTTACTTACTTGGTAGATGGTAATTTACTGAACTCAACAAGTTATTGCTAACATTTGATAAACTAATGAAAGTTAAGCTGTTAACATAATAGCTAGATTTTTAGCTCTTCCTGAAGAGAAGCAAACAATTTTAGTCTTTTTGTTAATGAGAAATTAAAACAAAGAGGAAAAAAAAGAAAAAAAATGCAGAATGAAGAAATATATATTATAAAAATGAAGAAGAAAAAATTATAAATACATTTTTCTAAATTGCTAAGAAGCCTTACCCCAGCAAGAGCCTCAGCACCAGCGTCCTCAATAAAATTTCCAGTGAGATTGAGAGACACTAGTTTGGTGTTTGCCTTTTTCGCTGAGCCTAGGCACCGTCCAAGAGCAGCTGCACCCTTGTTTGTTATCTTGCAGTGACGAAGAGAAAGGTGCTGGACTCTGATGATCAGAAAATTGAAACATTCTAATTAAGAAGCGTATATTTATGACGATGGCCAATTTCTTCGGCTCTGCTTTTCATCAGCTGCAGTTTATCTGGATGGTTCAAACCTATTGGCCACAGATCCTACGATTATCCGTCAGCCAGTTTTGTTCTTTGCAAATGATTTCCATGTTTGTGATCAATGCTAGCTTGTATTGGCTGCTGCTTTAGCTGGTCCTTGAAGCATCTATGTGGGGCCCTGAGTGCCTACTTTCTGTGGCAGAGCTTAAATAAAATATAGCTGTTGACATGTGGTGATGACATGATCTGACATTCCGAGCTGTTTTATCATTTAAGTTGTACTCAGTACGCACACATACAAATCCGCACCCAGTCAATTTTTGGATCCCAAGCAAGCTTGTTTATGATCTCTCAAACTGGACACGAACATGACCTGTACATATGTACTGCGCTACTCTTGAGTTTTTCATAGCTTTGTATTCACTGAAATCTCTTGAAATCTCAACCACTACCCAGCCCAATATTTCATTACATCCAAGTTTCTCGTTGAACCACTTTGTTAGGCCCAAGGTCCTTTTATAGGCTTTACATAAGGGGAAAAACCGTCCCTCAGATAGTCTTCGTTAGGTCTAGACTTTGGTGAGCCCAATGTTGCTATAGGCGAGGTCCAATGTATTTTAAAATTAAAAAGTGAGTTAAAAAAAAATTACAAAGTACATCCTATACCGAACGACTATCTTCCAAAGTTGACTGCACTATTAGCAATTGTCCAGGTTTAAAATATCTTTAATTCAACCTTTATTGACTGAAATATTTCCATTCACTATCAATGATAGATCCTGCTAAAATCATTTCCAAATCGTCTTTCTCAATACACCATTACTCTGGAAAAATAATTTTTTTTTTTTAATTTATGATGAAAAATAAGGGTTGGCATAACAATATTTCCAAATGAAATAGTCTGAGGCTGCACACAGGGTAGTCTGTTTATATACACAATGCTGGTGTATTTAATGCTATATCTATGTGAAATAACAGTGTGTAGCAAGTAGTGCCAAATGGATACATTTTTTAAATCCATAACTTTTTTGCATAAAGTGATATAACATAATTGAACAACAAAACATGTGTCAGTAGTAAAAAACAAACAAAAATAAAACTCAACTGTGATTCCAAATCCAGTGTCAGGTTTTAAAACAGTCCATTTTGCATCTATACATAATATAAGGGAAAATACTTTATATAGAACAAATACAAGTTACTAAAAAAGCAAAATTAATTGAGTTCCTAGGATAGGAAAACTTACAAACTTTCCTCGCCAATCAGCTCATACCAGTTCTCCTCTTCTATAGTGTTGCCATCCAAGATTACATTTCTGGCATGCAAGAAAACAAAAAACAATGAAATATACTTTTAAAAGTTTTTAGGAATTTAACCAGCTCGTTCACTTTTTACTTTTACTGGACAAACTTGATAAAATGATTTATCAGTATTTCTTTTCAAGTCAGGAACAATCTTATCTTCTTGAATTGTACTCTCTTAGACTGATTCAAAGGTTCAGCAAAGGTTAACAACTTTTAAATCAGTTGTTTTTCAAAGCCTTTCATTAATAGTGCGGATCTTAAAAAATCAATAGAACGTTTTAATATCCTAAGGATTTCCTGCATTTGTTTCAACAACAACAACAAAATCCGTCATATTTTCTCTATATTTATTGATGTAAAGTAGATGATGAAATTAGTTATCCAACAGAACTGTGAGGCAACTGACAAAACCTGTCACAAATCGTCCAGGATACAGTTCTTGTATCTATTAGAGTCAGCATGTAGTGCATCTATTTCTGAACAAACTGCAATTTAAACTTTATTGGTATATTAATTACAACTCAAGTTATTAATTAAAAAAAAATCTGTATATGTGAAATTCAAGACTTTTGCTGAACCTTCATTGCCACTCATTCGTATTACTATAACCATTTGTGGATCAAAATCATTTGGTGATCTATAAAGAGAAAAAAACCTCTCATCTCTGTCAATTCCATCTCTTTCTTTCAATCTTAGAAAGACTGATATTTATTTAGTAAACATATGAAATTTTAACAAACAAAACAGGCCCCTGGGTTTACAAAGCTACAGTAACTCCCGATGTAAAGAATTGGTTTATTTATCAGGTCACACTAAAGTTTGGCAGAGTTTTGCATTTTGACAAATTCTGTGGCAAATTTTTGCATTTTTGACAAATTTTTGCAAATGTTGGGCTTTCAAATGGCAAAAACTGGGGGGACAGTAAGAAGAGGAAAAGGAGGAAAAAGAAGAGTTTTTGAGTTGGTTTAACGTCCAATGTCAGCACTATATAGGCTATATTGTGGATGGGCCCCAAGACTGACGCCACACACAAGACAGGGGGGGGGGGGGGGGGGGGGAGATCAAAATTTCTATTTAAAAGCTTTCCTTTAACCATCCCCGGCACTTGTGAGTGAAAAACACCCAGGCTGTGAAAAATTTGTAATTCTTTTTAGTTGTGCCAATTATAAGTTCTTCCTGTTGTTCCTCCCCTTGCTACTGGTTCTCCTCCTTCTACTGCTCCTTCTGCTGCTGCTCCCTTTCCTCTTCTAGATCCTTGTCCTGGTGCTTTTCCTCTGCCTCCCCCTGTTCCTCCTGCTGCACCTCCCCTGATGCTGCTCCCTCTGCTGTTCCTCCTGCTTATCTTTCTCATCCTGCTCCTTCTACTGCACCACCTCCTCTTACTCCTTGGCACAACTAAAAAGAATTACAAAGTTTTAACAGCCTGGGTGTTTTTCACTCACAAGTGCCGGGGATGGTTAAAGGAAAGCTTTTAAATAGAAATTTTGATATAATAAGGGTTGTTTGTTTTAATTTGTAAACAGAAGTGACTTCCTGCAAGGCAAAGTAATGCATGTTTGAGGCTCAACAATCATGATGTCCTGGCCGCTTTTCACCTCATACAAGTTTAAGAAAATGGAGGAAAAAAAATATCTAGAGATCAATTTTGTTATAAAACTGATACTAGAATATATTTTTACATTGTGTTTGTTTGTTTTTCTTCTTTTTGGTATTGACTTTTTATTTTAAAGCCTTTCAGTCATAGAAAAAAACAAAAAAAAACGCTGATGTTGCCATTTTGCTACACATATGCCAAGTACCAAAGTACCTCTTTATACTTATTTCATCCCTAAAATGCCATTCAATCATATAATTAATTTAGCTTTTCATATTCTTGTTTTTCAAGAAAAATTAAATCAACAAAAATGTGTCCGGTTGAGAATCCTAAACACTCTGTCAAAATGCTCACATCATGTATTTTTTTTTACAATTAAACCATTATTTTTTACTGTAAATACTTCAGCCTTTTCAACAAAATACAATTAGTATGACTGTGTGAAATATGGAAATTTGCTGTGCGCATTCTCTATTTTTATTCTTTTTGTTTTGTTTTGCTCAAACACACAATCATTCCTCGTTATAAAGGAATTTATCAAGCTGATGTACTCACTTGAGATTTGCACACTGAGGTAAGAAGGAGGCCAACATTTGCAAGGTTTGCTCTGTCAATCCTGTGTTCCAGAAACTGCAAAGTATACCGTAAGGCAGATGAAGTAAGAAGAAGGCAGATGGCTTAAATAATAATGTTAATCACTTAAGTTTTCTTAGATGAAAAAAAGTTTTAAGGATAGCTTTTAAAATCTTTACCAACCACTCCTTGAATTCCACATCAAAAGCAGCTCCTCCATTCATATGAACACACACATACACACACACAAAATTCAACTCACTTGATGGTATGTAGTTTGTCAAGTGTTGGCAAACACTGCTGGAATATTTCCATCATAGGTTTGTCAATTTTCCAACCTAGTCAAAAGATATAAATGAAAGCAAAATAGAATTTTATTTAATCACCATGCCACCGTCCCTCGTTTTTCAAAAGGTTTAACAGTAAATAGAAATATAAAGAAGTTTTTCTTCAAAATCTAATGATATAAAAAAAATATTGAAAAAGACAATTGAGTTTTAAAGAAGAAAGCAAAAACCTAATCATTAACAAAGAAAGTCCCACATAATTTTTTTTTATCTTAACCACACCCCAAAAAACATATTAGTAAATCAATCATTAAAAAAAAAAATTAATGCAAAGTTCAAACCATAACATGTATAACAAAGAAGCATGATGATAAATGGTAAGATGATGACTTAACTTACCTCTCACATAGATTTCTGCAACAGTATCCCACTTATCATTATTATCCAATTCAACTTGAACACTTGGTTTGAAATATTCAAACTTGTCTTTTGTTGTATATGTTTTTGGTGGTGGCTCGATGGGTTCTGGTGTGTCGTAAAGTAGAATGATGCATTTTTCTTTATCAAAATGTAACTTATCTCTTCAAACATGGGTTTTAATACAGTTGAGCTTTCAAGAAAATAAATTCTTTCATATAAGAAGTGGAAAGAATTTGAGAAAAATGAAATAAAATAAATCTGGAAGTTTCATGCAACTTTAGGACAAAAAGTGCAGTAGAATAATGCTTTAATTTATTAAAACAGAATACCATTTTTTTCTAATAATATACAGGGAAGAAAGAACATTAAAAATAATGAATACTTTACATATAAAATTAAAAAGTGTCTGCGTCTTACCGCCATCCTGGTTTAACTCTGGTTCCGGTTCTGGCTCTGCCGCTGCTTGTTTTTTGTCTCCCTTCTTGTCTGGCTTCCCATCACCACCACTACCTGCAGGTCCTGGCGGCTTTGGTCGAGTCACAACATTCGGCACTACAGCCATCTGGTTCTGCTTGCATAGCTCAGTGAAGTCAGCCAGGAAATTACCTATACACTTGTATGGCTCTGCAAAAGACAAAGTAAAAAAAAAAAAAGGAAAGAAAAAAAAAAGATGTTAGCCAAAGGGAGGTGAAAAAAAAAAATTCACGACTGAAAAGGCAACTTAATCTGTTTTATCTTTCTATGAGACTAAAAGCATTATAAAAAATTGATCTGAATGAGTAGGACAATAAGATTATTTTTTTTCCTTTTCCATTACCATATTGTTTTTAATAGCTTTTCAACGTCAAAAGAATGTGTCTATGCAAGTATGTGTCTGACACAAGTATTTGTTCCTTTCTTAATATCTACAGCAATGGTGGTATGTACATAAGAAATATCTAAAAATTAGGCTATAAACAAAAGTTGCATGGTGAAAAGAAAATTTGATCAAAAGCATTTGATATGATCAGCAATTAATAAACAAAAAATGAAGTTCAAATATGTTATAATCTGCAAAACTAACAGTACAGGTAAAATGTTAACAGAACTTTAAGAAATATAGTTTTAAGATAAAAACTAGAGCACACACTAAATAGCGCACACGTGAGCTAGTCAGCAAAAAACAACATTAGAATTATTGTAAGTATTAAAATAGAAAAAAAAAATTCAATCGAAAAACAAATCTTTATAAACAGTAAGAACAACTAGATCTACAACAATGTTATTGGTAAAAAAAATTATGAATATGAATTTGAATAATAACAATCATAATATTATTATACAATAATTGCGAAAAGAATGTTACAATGAACATCTGTTTATATGTAGCTAGTTATAAATGACAATTCAATTTACATATAATCTATGACTTAAGAAAAATATGAATTTGAAAAAAATATTACCAGGAGTTTTGCTTGAACAGTCATCTTCAAGATTTGTTGCAGATGAAGAATTCTTCTCCTTTAGCAGAGCTTTCTCCACTTTCTTGCCCATCTTGATTTTATTTACTGCGCTAAAAACATTTGTAAAACAAACAAAAAGACATGTTTTGACACTAAGATACAATGATTTTTACAGAGAAAAAAAAAGTCCTATGCGTTTAATCATTATATTGAAATTATCAGAAATATCAGCTCCTTTTTAGGTTTATAACCCCCCACCCCCCAAAAAAAATAAAGAAAAAAAGAGAGAGAAAGAGGGTTAAGAAAAATATTTGAACATATGTTCACGATCAAAATTCAATAACAACAAATATAGGCCTATATCTCGAAGAATCTAAATTAATTTTCTCAAAACGCCGTTATTAGATATAAGTCTATATTCTACAATCCTGCGAGGAATGGAATGCGGCTGCAAAAAGTGAACAAATAAACGGGTGATGTCTAAAAATCTAAGTAAAGTCCCTTCTAATGGCGTAGAATTAATCTTATTTTTCCCTCATTTTATTTTATATACAATAAGTAGCCTAGACATAATCTACAACAAATTTATTACAGTGTACAGGTTAGAAAACAATTACATTCCACAGTCCTCACATTCCTAACAAGCTGCCTTATTGAACCGTTACTGTAAAATGTAAACAAATTTCAAAACCGGAAGTAAGACCGACAAAAATGATTCTCATTGGAAACATGAAGGACGAAGATTTAAACGAATAAAAACTGTAGAAAAAGCTAATCTTATTGATAAAACTTTAATATGCAGCTTATATTTCGATATTCGGTCTGTTCATATATAAAACACGATTTTCTTATGCGGATGAATACATGGCGTATCCTCTTGGTAACGCTGTTTACAATCTTCTAACATTTAGCATAGTACATGTGAAACAGTCTTAGCAGTCTAATATAATCAGTAAACAATTAGGACCTAGTTACACCAAACTAGGCCAAGCGTGGGTCGTCATTCACATAATATTATGACAAAGTATACATTATTGTTTCACCACCCCCATCCATTTTTTTTATCTAAACATCTAGAGTTTACGATAAGAACTTATCTTCGCCAGTTGAGTTGAGTTAGTTTTAAAGTCCAAGATCAGCACTATACAGGCTATATTGTGGATGAGCCCGAAGACTAATGTCTGACAATTTTAAGTGCTGCCACCACACAAGAGACAGGGCGGGGATGCCATGACACCTGTCCCAACCGGTCACATTATACTGACACCGACCCAACCAGTAGGGAACGCAACCGCCAGGATTCGAACTCGGACCTCTTGCGTCGGAAGCCGATGTTCTACCCTGAGAACCCCCCCTCCCCTTATCTTTGCTAATACCTCTACTTGTGTGACCGGCTGAGATAGGAGTCATGGCATCCCCGCCCTGTCTCGTGTGTGGCAGCACATAAAGTTGTCAGACGTTAGTCTTGTGGCCCGTCCACAATTTAGCCTATATAGTACTAACGTTAAACCAACTCAACAACTCAACCTCTACTTGTAATAAAATGCTATGAAAGGAGTTTGCATAATCTGAACCGCATTTATCAGCTCAAATAATACAAGTTAAAGAAAATTTGAAGACTCAAAAATAGGAGTTAGTGTAGAAAGATGATTATAATTTTAAAAGTAAACTTTATAACGAAGGATAATGGTTTTGTAGTAAAATTTAAAAGGGCAGTAAGGTAGGGAGGGCAAGAAGCGGGCCAATCCAGTCTTTAACTCAATAAACTGTGGGCCAACAGCCTACTGCCTAGACAGACAAATAACGTAGCCTCCCGGGTAAATCAGTGGATGGCATAGAACTGTAATAAGAGACAATTTAGCTATCAATACGTGAATAACATTAGTCTATCTCTCTCTCTCTCTCTCTCTCTCTCTCGCTCTCTATCTCTTTCTCTCCTTTCTATCTCTCTCTCTCTCTCTCTCTCTCTCTCTCACTCTCACTCTCTGGAACATGGAATCAAGATCTAAAACCTAGATCTAGGTCTATTGATTTATCTACAAAAGGCTATTGTACCAGCAATTACCTCTGAGCCCAACCTGAAATTAACCACAAGTTAAATTTGAGCAGAAATGCTAAAGAAGAAGAAAAAGAAGAAGAAGAGGGAGAAGAAGAAGAAGAAGCAACAACCTAACGGTACATTGCATATCCTACGTCATGACGTTCAATTTTTCATGGAACGCATTCAATAAAAACAACATTTCACATATTTTTTTATTTCGACATAATAATTAAATTTTTTTTTATTAATTTCACCATTGGTGTTATTATTACTAGTTGGGAACCCACGAAGTTCTTGGGGATTGTGAGATGGACACAGCTGAATGGTGACAGATACAATTACCGTATGCCACAGTTCAAATATGTGTATCATCAGTATCATAATTTAAAATTCAAAATGATTTTACGGAGAGATGCGCCGACTCTTCCATGCTGAGATAGACGCTATTAAACTTAGGACATCTTTGTAAACTTTTAGTTCTTTTTTATTCTCCTCTTTGCGTTTGGTTGCTAAATATTAATCTTTGTTTGGACACGTACGAGTCGTACAAATACTAATCCACATGCTGTTAGTTGTTTCCTAAAGTGGGCCTAATCATTATTCTCCGATTTTACAATTAACCATTTTAATTAGACGGTGCAGTGAACGCCTTAACATTTTCGCGCTAAAAAAATAGAAAAAAAAAAATCAATATTTATGACAGATTCGTTTCTGTCTTAAACATCAGCATTTTGAGACTCCAGTCTTTATGGTGTATCTAAATATCGGATGGCTAAGAGTTTTTTTTTCCTCAATTTTCGACTCAATAATAAAAACATGGTTAAATGAGAAAATTGGAGTGTTTGCATAAAAAACGCACACGTAAATTAAAGACACTTTACTAATGCATCGCACATTTTTGTAAAATCACCCCCGCCCCATCCGCTAAAAAGCCTTTACCATATCAATTTTGGGCTTAGCTCTAGCCTACATAACTGGGGCCCTTATGACCTCTCAGGCTTAGATCCATTAATACAAGATTTCTAGTTAGGGAGCCACGATATCCCCCGAGATAGTAGTACAAACAAAGCTGATAGGATTGTTGATAAAGTTGTTGTGTGTACAACTCAATTATTATGTTTCTTAAGAAAATATAAGAAACTATTCGGAAGTAAAATTGTTTTCACGGAGAGATTCACCCACCAAATCTTTTGTTCTGTATAAAACGCTTGTTGGACATCAATGTATCAATGTTAACGTTTGATTTCGTTTCTTGTTATTGCGTAAGTTGGCTATCATGTAAAACTTTGTTTTGACATTTTTAATAAGTCATGGTCGCTGAATAAGTAAATTACTCCACATACTGTTTTGTTGTATCGACAGGCAATCTCATTTTCTTAATTAGGCTTAATTTCATTATTCTTTTTAAATTAATCAAGCATTTTATGGTTTAATTAAATAGATTCATTTCTATCCGAAAATCTGCATTTTCAGACTTTTGTCTTATTCGTGCATTTAAATGTTGGGTGGCTAAGACTTTTTTCCCCTCCATTTCGTCTCAATATGTTCAAAAAAAAAAAAACAACAAAAAAAAACAGGAAAGTGTTTGCATAACTCACAGATTATGCCCAGGTAAACCAATGACACTTAACTAAAGCATCGCATATTTTATCTATTTTGGGCTAAGATACATTATAAAAAGTGAGTGAGTTTGTTTTTACAGCACGTCAGCACGCTAACGGCTATATTGTGCTCATGATGTCCAAGGCATCATACTAGTAGAAACATAACTCCTTTGTCTCTCTGAGTTGTAAGAGCACAGAATTGCGCATAAAAGGTGGGTTAAAAGTAAAGGATATAAACAGTAGTATAAAAGATCCGTGTGTAGGATTATACAGTTAATTTTTTATACACACAAATGACCTTCAGATACCTCAGTAGGCGCTGAGGACTAACATATTAAGTAAATATGCTCTCTTGTGGCTTGGAAGCCAGATACATAATTTTATTTCTTTCCCGGTGAAAAGCGGACAGGTAACCAGAATGTGACTTATGGATCATTGACAGTTGTAGATTTGACACTGTGGATGCTCTTGACCTCTCAGTATGAAGGCGTGAGTAAGATGAGAATGTCCAAGTCGGGATTTGATCGAGTACCACCTTGTCTCGTCTTCTAGCCTGAGACAGTCTTGCCCGATGATCTAAATGTGGTTGGACACAGTGTAGTTTGTTGTTTGTCAGATTGTTCCATCGCGCTTTTCAGTTTACTCTTATAAACGTATGTACAATTGGCTTTGCATCTGATGTCGGTATCTGCACCTGAGTAGGTACAAGTTCGAGCCCGATCTTGGCGAGCTTATCAGCCATTTCTTTTCAAGAGCGTTGAACTGCAGTTGGAGTTGCCCTTCTATGGTTATAATTGAAGAGGCTCTGTAACAGACGACAAAATCGTCTACGTATAACGAGCAGTTATTGAATTAATTTATATGCCAAAGAAAATTGGCGAGAGAACGCTGCTCTGAGGAATTCCCTGCTCCTGCTCGAAGGAGTCAGACAGAGAGGATCCAACCTTCACTTGGAAGTGGCGATTATCTATAAAATTTTTAATGAATATGAGTAGGTTGCCCACGAATCCCATATTTTAAAAACATATATTTTTTATTATTTAAAGCATGCCATACTTTTAGGTTGTGTCATGAGCTTTTTTCAAGGTCAAAGAACACAGCGACTGTGTGATGGTTATTAATAAAGCCTATATTTCAAACAATGTAGTTTTGTAAAAACTGAATTTAAATGTTGTAGGTAGGCCTACACAGGAGAAGTGAGCCTGATACACCTGATAGCAAGAAATAATTAAATATAGTAAGATCAGCGCCTTGGTAAGAGTCTAAGACACTACTTAAAGTTCAACTTACCCATGTAATGAAGTATGAGACGATGATCCATGTTTTTGGTCCATGGCTCAATTTCACAATGACCAGCTTGGTTATGAAGCTGCTGGGATTCTGTACTACACACAAATCACAGTGTGAACTTTATTCAACGATCCTTAGTCTAAAGCTCTAAAATGTTCTCACAGTCTTATAACAGAAAATCTGTACAGCGTATTACGGAACGCGCGTATTTCAATTTAGTAGATGTTAAAGTAGCGAGGGCCGTACAATTTAATTATTAATATCACAATAAAAACACAATTGACATTGTAACAGTAATAGCAGCGGCAAAAGTCTAATTAGTAACAGTGGTAATATTAGTTGTGCAGCAGTAGCAGCAGCAGTAGCAGCAGCAGCAGCAGCAGCAGTAGTAGTAGTAGTAGTAGTAGTAGTAGTAGTAGTAGTCTCTTCTATTTACATACGGATCACTTTATCCTCTGATGACCTGGATCGAAGACCGATACTATCCCTCCTCAACCCCCCCCCCCACACACACACACTTTCTGTAGCTTTTGATCAGCTATACCTGCACCGACATTTAGAACAAGGTCTCTCTTTTATTTCTCTCATTATACAAGTTATGTATTTTCTCTTTCATTGATTTCTCCTTCCTCTTTTTCTT
This sequence comes from Elysia chlorotica, assembly GCA_003991915.1. Classification (NCBI taxonomy): domain Eukaryota; kingdom Metazoa; phylum Mollusca; class Gastropoda; family Plakobranchidae; genus Elysia; species Elysia chlorotica. The sequence goes on along the minus strand of RQTK01000204.1, from coordinate 157,131 downwards.
CATTTCTTTTGAAGCCTCACGCTAATGTGAATTGTTCATTTTATGTAAGGTTGAGAGAATTTTCGAAAGCAATTGAAAAGCCAGGTTGAACCAGGCGTCTAAATCTATGGATTTAGTGTAAAGAGGAAAACAGCCGAAATAAAATAAAATAGGAGTGGTAAGAGAACTTTGAGAAAAGGAGAGAATAAGAGGAAATGTTAAAATTCATTCATTGAGGCAAACCGATTTTTGTTTAACGTTGTTTGTCACTCCTAAATCACCGCCGTACTTGGGCGTGTCTCTGGATGTATGAACGTCTACCGCTGGTGTAGTACTATCCATCTTTCTATGTGGTAAAAAGACAACCATAGGACAAAAAAAAGAGACATTGAGAATGAGAGGCAACAAGACAGAGAGAGAGAGAAACAAAAAAGTGAGCGAGAGAGAAATAGAGAGAGAGAGAGAGAGAGAAAGAAAGAGAGAGAGAGAGAGAGAGAGAGGGTTAAACATTCATTTGCAGACTCCAAGCCAATTCAATCTCCATACAGAATCGTTTGAGGACCTCAGAAAACAAAGTACATAAATGTATCACCGTGCTTTATAATTAATATCACATTATTGATATTAATAATTAGGCAGGGTGATAAATTTGAACATTTTGGCGTAGAAATTCTCTTTGAAGGCAACTCTTTCTATATGCATTACGGCCTACCCGCACACTGCGAGCATTTTTATAATATTGTGATTCTTTATTCAAAACATCATTTGCATTAAAATTTAAATTCTTTTACATCTGACCTCTGCAGAATCTGAGATGTATGATATGATTGGATTCTTTTGTTCGTATATTTTTTTGTTATTGAAAATAATATACACTTTAGTGTGACATGTTCTGGATTATTGATCTATCTCTATTGATTATTTAATCAAACACAGCATTTACTTTAAAAAGTGTAACTGTTGATTATTTAAAATAAAACAAGGATGCTTCTGCTTTTAAAACTCAGAAAAAGCGCCTGGTAGAAGACGTTTAGGTTATGTAAAAAGGATTACTGTTCTTAAAATAATAGTCTCCGAAAGGTTGAGTTCCTAGGATTTATAAACCTTATGAAACACAACTTGCTCCTCCACTAAAACATCGACTACCAGTGGTAAAATTAGTTCAGAATTTATGTACACACTTGTGGCTAACGTCAACACAACACAGGACTGGTTGATGAGTTTATCAAACGGTAATATTATTTATTTAAAGAACGCAAAGACAAAAATATAACCTTTCTGGTCATTCTATAACGAAGAAAAAATGTACACCAAACAACACTGTATCCGATCGCCAGGACATGTATTTACTGTAAAGACTAACTGTATTCTCTAAAGCTATAACAACGTGCACTTGTATAACACCACAGTTTCCCAATCATCATGGAGACTTTAGATCCGCCGATCGATGGGAAAAAATCATTACAAAGTGTTACGTGCTCGGACTTATGGACCAGTCAATCTCAAAAGCTTTGGACCACACTCAAATTAATTCTCTGGCCTTTTATGTCCCACCCCATAACCTCATTGCTTCTGGGCCTCCCTTCGTTACAATAGTCATCTCTCGCCCCTCCGTCTACTTTCAGTCTCACGCATTTCTTTCCCCACCAATCCAACTACGAAATAAAAGCTGCTCTACTCAAGCAGAACCATTCTGGCCAACGCAGATAAACCGAAAGTCATAATATCACTGTTCTGGAATCGGGTTTTCACTGATTATTATTTTTGCGTTGCTATGGTTCACTTGAAACGCCACGTAACATTGAATGTGATTTACGTTATGTTCTTTGGTCGAAGAAAGCGAAGCTCTGTCCAATTTTTAAAGTGTCCTTAGTTACCAGGTAAGATCATTGTCGACGATGGGTCCCCAAAGAAATCTGACAATTTTGCGTGATGCACAAAGAGACAGAGCGGGGATACGAGGACCTCTGTCTCAGCCGGAGGGGTGAAGGGACTGGTGCAAGTGGTCTCCCAACCGAAAGGTGCCTGGTTTGTATGTTTTAATGGCAAAATGAACAGTCTACCGTTACTCTCCCTCTTTCCTCTATGGCTGTATTGTCGTCCCGTTGACTAATAGGACCAGATTAAACTCCTTTTGGCGTAATCTCTTTAACTCTACCAGAAAGTAACCAACCCCATAACTCTTATCGTCCATATTCCAACCAATGTATCGCGCGTGAAAATCTCTGTGCATATTTAAAACAAAAAAGACGTAAAATTGTATGCTTTTATTTTTGCTTTAAATTTCATATTTTAGTATTCCTAATTTTGCGCCCTGTCAACAACAACAACAACAACAACAACAACAACAACAACAACAACAACAACAACAACAACAACAACAACAAAAGCAATAACAACAAAAGCAATAACAACAATAACAACAACAACAACAGCAACAACAACAGCAACTACAAAGCAATGCAAAAGAAGCAAGCAGAGAAATAAACCAGAACACATGATATGCACTGGGATACAATACTAATACTTGGCAAAAATAACTGAATCAAAAACCTTTAAGAAACAAAACAGTACTAATAGTGCCATCGAGAACGATACACATTTATCCATAGACGGGGAATGTACAGAGAAACGAAGTTATCGATAAAAAAAAAGGAAGTGGAAGAATGGGTCGGAAATACGGATGGATTAGGAGAGAGATTAGCAATGAAAGCAAAGCAAGATTTGGATAAAGGAACTAAAAACGATCAGGATAAGAGAACAATAGCCTGTGGATAAAGAATTAGAAGAACCCCCTCTTTCATGCTGTCCTCTGCACCGATAAATCCCCAGGATCAACAGAAGCGAGAGCGATGCCATGTCCAGTTTGAAGGTGTTGACTAAACATTGTCCCCCTCGTACCAGTACAACTGGCGTGATCCGAGCTCCACATGCATCGGTGCACCCGGCAAGTTGTCACAAGTCCACTAGTCCAGACTGGACGTATACTACAGACTTTGAGATCCACACTGCGATAAAGGGTGACATAGTCAGGCATGGGGGTTTTCTGGTCACTCATTGGATCCGTAAGTCTAGGATATTGCTTTAATTGGACGCCAGTGCAAATTCCCAATATATCGTCTTCGTTTTTGGTATGGGCCCAGTTCTCGCAAGGTCTCTATTGCCTAACGTGATAAACACAAAGCTGCTAACCTTACGAAAAAAGGTATATTTGTTGGCATTTTTCTTAAATTGTCTTGACTTAAACATACACGTTGACGGCTTCAGTGGTTGGCAGATCTGTAAAAAACACATTCAAGCTAATCAACTTGATCGCTGGTCTCAGTTCGAACGGCAGACTAGTTGAGGAGAAGCAGTAATCAAAACACTCGCCGGATTTGGTTTGCCGGGTATCCCCGACGAACAGATTGCCATGAAATTTTAAGCTCACGCTCAGCGAATGAGTCAACTTTTGAATGAGAAAGTGGTCTAGTGGTATAAACCATGTACACTTTAAGTGGGCAAGTCGAGGGTTCTAAGCCCACAAGTGCAATCATTATTCGACGATTTTCAACAAAAACCTACTTCTACCACTGTGGAAAAATACCTAAAAATTCCAGATCCACTTATAATAAGTCCAGTTGTCTGCCTCTCCTAAAATCTAATTTATAAAATACAAAAACTTTGAGGCATACATTATTGTTTTGGTCTGTCCCTAGACGTTTTTGCGTGCATTGGCAAGTGTTGATGCGTCCGGATTATGGCGATTGTCTTTGGTGTCATTCGGACTTTCGCAATCAAGATAGCAAGTCACTTAAAGAGACCCTAGCCATGAAACTTCTTTTTTAAGGAGCGTAGTGGTCTAGTGGTATAAACCATGTTCGCTTTAACTGTGACAAGGCGATTCGGTGCCGCTGCATCTACATATCGAGGGTTCTAATCCCACAAAGTGCAATCATTATTAGGCCATTTTCACTAAAAGTCACTTTTGCCACTGTGGAAAATACCTACAAATTCCAGATCTATTGGTAGTAGTAGTAGTAGTAGTAGTAGTAGTAGTAGTAGTAGTAGTAGTAGTAGTAGTAGTAGTAGTAGTAGTAGTAGTAGTAGTAGTAGTAGTAGTAGTAGTAGTAGTAGTAGTAGTAGTAGTAGTAGTAGTAGTAGTAGTAGTAGTAGTGGTTGTTGGTGATGTTAGCAGTAGTAGCAGCAGCAGCAGCAACAGCAACCGTAGTGGTAATAATATTGTATGATGGTGGAGGAGAGAAAAGAAAATACAGTGAAAGGCAGAAAGATAAAATATATTACACTTCTATTTACAGGCCCAACCTCAGAATGAATGGCATTCTCGTTCAGGCACAAATTCGCATAAGGCATTGTGCAAACCGTACCGGACGTGTCTTTCATTTATATATAACCGTGTGTGTTACATCTCTCTTCAACGGGCTTTCGTAACTGTTCCCTCATATTCCTCTCCTTTATCTCAAAAGATGTTCATTAGCCGGAGTGAGAAGAAAACCTAAACAATATTGATTTACAGTAATGGTACCGGCCGCCTACATGACGTGACAATAATAGTTTTGTGGAGCGAGCCGGCATCACATTGAAGCGATAGAGAGGAAATCAATTTCCCTAATTCTATTGAGGAAAAGTTCCCCCTTTCACAGACATAAAAAGAGTCTTCGAAAAAAGTGTTTGGCTTTGAATAGACATTTGGCAAATTGGCAGCTCATGTTAAGAATGTAAATATGTTCGAACTCGTTGTGAACCAAGAATCAGCATGCAGAAATGAAAAAAAGAAAAAGAATTGCTTTATGTTTAAAGAGCATCTCTTGTGAAAGTATTTTTTTCTCGTGATTTTCAATGCTGCTTTTTCTCGGTTCTTGAGGCAAAGAGACAGGAAAAGTGATCAGCACGTTCAAAAAGTTTAAACTTGTAGAATCAGAAGCAAGAGACAATGAACTGAAAAAGCGACTCACTACACAGATCTTTCGTAAAGCTGGTTATAATACTTTTATCTTATAAAAATGGGGAATATCATTTTGTTCTGTGTGTGTGTAGTAAACGATTCTCTTCAGGATTAAAGAGATAAATAACTCCAATTTGTAAAAAAGCATCTTACTTTATATCATATTTTTGATTTTAGGCTCTATGAAATAACATGCATACCTATTATTAGAGCATTAACAACAAAACCAAAAAAAAAAAACCAAAAAAAAAACAACAACAAAACAACAACAACAACAACAACAACAACAACAACAAAAACAACGAAAAACAACAACAACAACAACAACAACAACAACAACAACAACAACAACAACAACAACAACAACAACAACAACAACAACAACAACAACAACAACAACGGCAATTACTAAAACAACAACAACAAAACAACAACAACAACAACAACAACAACAACAACAACAACAACAACAACAACAACAACAGCAAGAACAGCAGCAATAATAATCAAGCACCCACCAAAAAATAAGCTATCTTGTTGAATATTACATTTGAATTTAAAAAGAATAAATGAATAAAAATGTATGTAATATACATGATTATTGACACCTTACTTCGAGAAGTTTTGAGAAGACATTTAGTAACAACAGACCCAAAAGAAAAAGGGAAAGATGGTAAGAAAAGGAGAGGATGTTGCAGAGGAAGTAGGGGAGGTGAGAAGGAGGACGGGAGGAGCAGGGTGGGGAAGACAAAAAAAAAGAGAAGAAGGGAGGGAGGAAAAAGAAGATGGTTAAAGTTATATAGACCTCGCCCAAGCTAACACCCAACAAGAAAGTACATTAAGTAACGACTAGAAAGCTCGGAAGGTGAAATACATTTTTGCCGATCGTGGGATTCGAGCCTAAGACCTCTTGATCTGGAGCCCAACACTCTACCACTTAAGCCAGTTCGCCGTCCCCCCATATATATCGAGAGAGAAAGAGAGAGATGAAAGGAGGGAGAAAGACAGACAGACAGTCTCTCTCTCTCTCTCTCTCTCTCTCTCTCTCTCTCAATATAGCCGTTACCGTGCTGATGTGCTGTAATAACAATCTCTCTCGCTCTCTCTTTCTTTATTTCTCTCTCTCCCTTTCTCTCTCTCTTCTTTCTCTCTCTCTATTTCTCTCTCTTTCTTTCTTTCTCTCCCTCTCTCTGTTCTTGGCTCTGAATAGGCAAAAGCAGCCGAAATAAAATAAAAGAAAATCGTACAATAAATAACTAGGCATAAACAACTCAACGTCCAGTTCCGGAGATCTAAGAGAAAACGAAACTTAATTAATTCTTAACACGAAAGAGTAAACGCGGACTTTCTCTCTCTCTCTCTCTCTCTCTCTCTCTCTCTCTCTCTCTCTCTCTCTCTCTCTCTCTTTAAATATCTATCACTCTAAATTCCTTTCCCCTACCTCTCTTACTCTTTTTCTTTCTTCTTCCCATCTATCCTGTATATCTGTCTATCTATCTATCTATCTATTTATCTATCTATCTATTTATTTATCTATTTATCATCTATCTATCTATCTATATATCTATCTATCTATCTATCTATCTATCTTTTTCTGAGAGAGAGAGAAGGAGAGAGAGAAAGCCAAGGAAAGTCGATGCTAATGATATTTATAATTATACTGCATGTATACTGTATCACCTTTCTCTCACAGCTTTAGATTGTCTTGCAGGACTTGACGTGCTTCTCACAGGCGATCTTCTTGTAGGACTTAACAGTGGAGTAACGAGTGTGCTCCTTTGTTTGCTCACAGGCGTCACAGCTCTAGAATTTCTTGCAGGACTTAACGTTTGAGAGAGTGTGCTCCCTTGTTTTGAACGTGCGCCTTCCTGGGGTGAGCCCGCATTTTTTCTAGAATTCATTTTGTAGTCTGCTACACTTAGTAGATTCGGATTGTGGGCTTTAGAACCCATCTTCAAATTTGTTGCTGTCGTTTTGGATCACTGAAGAACAAATGAAAATCGAGCTGACTGCTTGAAGGTCATAAAAAACAATAACAACAATAAGAATTCTAGCAAAGTAAAACATCTCCAATTTTCTATCAATCAATGAATTTACGTATGATAACTTCAATAAAACTTTTCATCGATTTTGTACAGGCCTACTCCCGTTTTTCACACCCATAAATATTTGGTCCCACCCCATTATTAATTTTCCTTAAAATCCTCTTAAAATTCTAAAGTTTCTTTCTTACTTGTATGTGATAGAAACTTAGGGAAAAATTTAATTTACCTCAGGCCTTGGTAGTCTCTCAAATCACCGAAGAATTTAATATAGTTTGCTATTAACTAATCTTAAAACAAAACAAACCAGAATTTAAATGATCTCGCACTGTATTGTACATACCAGGGGCTGTAAGTACAACGTTATAGTAAGCTTACGACACATCGTACGATATAGAAACAAGAGGACTAACGAAAAGTTGTAAGCTACCGCGACGTCGTACTCGCGAGCCTAGATTTAGATCTAGTTTTACAAGCCCTTGAGGTAATAATTATTTTAAACTGATAAATGAATATCTTTTAATCCCTAAAATTAAATTAGTCTTAAGTCTTAAGTCGAGAGAGAGAGAGAGAGAGAGAGAGAGAGAGAGAGAGAGAGAGAGAGAGAGAGAGAGAGAGAGAGAGAGAGAGAAATAGAGATAGAGAGTAGAGAGAGAGAGAAATAAAGAGAGAAGAGAGAATAGAGATAGAGTGTAGAGAGAAAGAGAAAGAGAGAGGAAGAGAGAGAGGGAGAGAGATAGAAAGAGATATAGATAATTATGAAATAGAGTGCTGAGCTTTTAAATAGTGAAAGGTCGCCCTACCTTGGTGTTCTAGCAATAATACACGCTTCACTTGTGAACTTAAAAAAATATAGATTTATAATTATTATATATAAAATTATTATATATATTTAAATATTTTATATAATAAAATATTATATAATTATATTAAAATATTATATTCAAAGGCGCCTGGAAAGTAACTTCTTCGCTCTGACTTGATTTTCGTTTCGTTTTTCAAAGTTTTGGAATAAGCGTTTACTACGGTGCGATCGCGACATATGCAGTTCTCTTCACTCTTTGATGCTTGTTTTTAGTTTTATGTGGGTCTTTGCTTTTTAGAATAAATATTTTTCGACAATGCACGGAGATCCTTCTTAATACATTTTCATTACCATTCCAAAGCAATATTACGGTAACAAAATTAACAAAGCAAAAAAGGGCAAACGAAACAATATACAAAAACGGTCTTTAATTTTGTTACGAATTATATACATACATGTATTCAAACTGTAACACGTTCACCCTGAAGTTTTCACAAACAGAAAATTACACAACCATGTTATATACCTCAGGATTGATGCAATAAATCTCCCATGACTAATTAAAAAAACATTTTTTTCTCCAGTCTCCCTCATCACTCCCTTTCTTTATCTCTCTGTCTCTCTCTCTGTCTCTCCCCCTTTCGCGCGCGCTCTCACTCTGTCTGTCTGCCTGTCTGTCTGTCTGTCTGTCTGTCTGTCTGTCTGTCTGTCTGTGTGTCTGTCTGTCTGTCTGTCTGTCTGTCTGTCTGTCTGTCTGTCTGTCTGTCTGTCTGTCTGTCTGTCTGTCTGTCTGTCTGTCTGTCTGTCTGACTCTCTCTCTCTCTCTCTCTCTCTCTCTCTCTCTCTCTCTCTCTCTCTCTCTCTCTCTCTCTCTCTCTCTTTCTCTCTCTCTCCCCTTCTATCTTCATCTTTATTTCTTTGACTTCTCTCAAAGTCTGCACCAATTTTTTTATGTTTCTCCTTTTCCCCACCCTTCTTGACGCCCCTCTAGCTCCTTCGATGTCATCACCAGCATCTATGTACAACTCTTTTTGCAAAGACTTCGGGGGTATAAACCAAAACTCCACACAGCAAAATTAAGAACGCAAGACTAGCCGACACAACTTGTATAAAAGTTTACCTTTTTCTACCATCTGCTGACAAAGTGTCCCCTTTAACTCTGCGGGAAGTGTTGCGTTAACCGTACAGAATGCATTCAGAATAAGTCGGACCTTTAACTATGAAAAGCCGTCCGGGTTTAAATAGTACTTTTGCCTTCTCTATCTCAGCAGACCCACTCGATTTTTTGTTTTCGTAGCTAACAGTAATAAAATGTTCATATCGTGATATAAAATCAATGGCGACTATACGACCACTAACTTCTTTAGGGGCTTAAAGGCTTGTCCAATTGTAAAAGTAGAGCACAAAATAATCTAGTTTTTGTCGTTAAACTGATAGAATAATTATGCTCTTTATGCTTTTTCTAAATCAAATTGTAAATGTAAAAACAAACAAAACAACATCTCGAGTCTTTCTAGGAAATACTATCCAGTGCCAATGAATTAGAAATTTCAAAGCTGCATGTCGATCATCCCGGATTTCAAAGCGGAGAAGATGATTCGCGTCATGACATCAATGCGCCTGTTGTTATCAACGTCCATGACATTGACTTTTGTTGTACTTGCTTCTCATCTGATATTCCAACCTCCGCTGTCATCCATCATTCGAAACAGATACGCTGATCCAAACAGACAGAGAGAAGTTTCCCATGCTTTAACAAATCACAGTGTTTTAAAAACATTAAAAAGTAGATCTAACGGAAAGCCGAGTCATTATTTGATTTTCGACGCCGTTGTGCATAAAGGTAGTTTACAGTTCTTAGACCATTTGTCTGTCAAATGGAAGGTTTTAGTTGTGAATTCGGCGAACGAAAGTCAATTAAACTCCTGCCGAAAGTGTGAAATAGTTCATGAATCTTGGACGAACACAGTTTTGACGGATGAAATTTTCTCTAAAACGTGGCAAAAAGTACCAAAGTATGCTAAAGAGAAGGTAGTAGCTATCTTATACGCTCTATGGAATTCGGCAGAATGGCTTTTCGTCACGGATTCTGAGAACATTCCGAGTGAAGACACTTTGCTGTCCATCTGTTCACATGCGGTAAGTGTTCTTAGGTTGGTAGGATGAGTAAGATAAGCTAGAATACACACCTTTCAACCCTTCATACACCTTGGGAAGAATGAACAAACAAGACGTAGCTTACGTCTCGTCTTAACTATATAAAAATAAGAAGGCTTACGAAGAAGACGCAGGGGTAAGCGAGAATATAATATGATTCCGATAAAATAGACTCCAACTTCAAACAAGCAAACGAACCAAACTAAATTATATTTCATTTGCTAAAACCCTACGTGCCAGTATTACCCGCTCTTTTCATCATTCTCTTCACGTTCTTTAGTCAAGTTACTCTTTTTCTCATTGTTCTACTTTAGCAATACCCCTTCAACCTGTAGTATGTATTCATTCATTTTTTGAATTAGCATTTTTTTTTGTAATTTCAATGCAAAAATGGAGCGAATCTCTTCCCCTCGTCTCTTATTCCTTAAGAAAGATCCTATAAAGACCCTGAGCGGGATACCCGTAACTTGGTCGGTCATATCTCCCCCCTTAATAAAAAACCAAAAACAAAAAGAAAACAAAAAAACAAACAAACAATAAAACAACAACAACAACAAAAACACAAAAAAACCAACAACACCGGAATATCTTTAGTTGATAAATTCGCGTTGTCCACAAAACATAAATGTCTTCTTTGGAGGAAGAAAGCAACACTCCATACTAGGTCTCAAGAAAAGTCCTTTACGGCAACGGGACCCCTAGTGTAAAACCCGGGACTTGGTCGGTCACATTATACTGTCATCGATTGAACCATCTAGGAAAAACGCGTCCGACAGAGCGGCGCTGGAACAAAGGGTAGCCTTTCTTTTTTTACCCTAGCATCGCATGTAAACAAAAAGATTTCAGACTCTTTCTTGATAAAAAATGTATACGAAAAAAAAAAGAAAATAAGCTCTAATGACACAGAAAAGGAGCTTCCTGATAAAGTACAGGAGACAGAAGGGGATAACTAAACTACATGAGGACACTAAGAAGGCTTTAAATTGGCACCAACTAATTGGAGAAAAAAGTGAGTTCATAATTTTTGGCTTATTCCGAAAATTGACTTTTTGCGGCATGTACCCATCCTTCATACATCATAACTCACACATTTTTAGTTCAAATGCCTGTAATTTGACCTGATTGTTGCTTGGATATTGATTTGAAAAATAGACTATCAATTTTGCTGTAACTTAATATATTCTTTTTATTTTCAGCACATAGTTCGCTGTCAAGGGGTGTGAATTGATCTTATCCAAAACTTTACATAAAAAATTTTGAAAAAAATATTTCTCAAGTTAGCCTCTTGGGAATACATGTAATTCAAGTTCTGCATAAATATGTAGTAGACACACAGAAAATGTGAGTGAGTTTCATTTATATTTATCTTACTTGTGATGTGGACATTTTCAACTATATCAGTCCTATTGGAAGCCACATTGCATTCAGTAGGTTCGAAAAAAATGTTTTTTTTTTCCGTTTTAATCTCATATTGGAGCATAAACCAACCTATCGAAGGTGTATGAACTGACAAATACAAACTTTTCATCTTCAAACCATACACCTACCTTAAAGCCAATGCTCTAACCAACCCACTTGCCTTCTGTTTCCTCTCTCTCTCTCTCTCTCTCTCTCTCTCTCTCTCTCTCTCTCTCTCTCTGACATCTCCTATGTTCCACTGATGGATCCTATACGGCCTTCATTAAAACATCTTTAAACCCCTCAATGTTTCATACGCTCCCCAGGCGCGCACCACTCCGGTGTATCGCGGCCCCAGTTCGGTGTTCGAGCCGTGCGAACACTTCATGGATCCGTACACATGGCATGGTCCGAACAAGCCTCTCCTGCAGGGGCACTACAGTGTCAAGGTCCAATCCACAGAATCCGTACACATGGTGGTGGACGGGTGTTATCAGAAACACATGGACGCTGCTTCATGGACGGTAACTTTGATGCAATGCAATTATTAAATAAATATAACATAATTATAATGTTTACACAAAATTTTCTCATTATTAAAAAATGTGGGCTCCTTTTTATATTGCTAGTTGTTTTTTTTTACTCATATAGTCTTCTGTTAATGAATGCACTCATGGAAAGGCAGCAAAACTATCTCCGGACAATTGTTTGTGATGCCACACACACACAGAGAAAGGGCGAAGATACCTTTTTTAGGTTTACACACATACCTGTCAGAGATCCAACCAGTAGTGAATAAAGTGATTAGAGCGAACTTTGAAGCGGTAACTCCTGGTTAGAAGTCATAGGTTATACCAAGTGATCCCATTTGTCACTTTATGTCATATTAAACTTTTGTCTAAAAAAATAACTAGTAAATTACAGCGCACCAATTTAAACTTAAAACGCATTATTTCTCTTTCAGAAAGGCCTTGATCTCCAAGCCCCTCGTCCTCACATTATGGCCGGAACGTTCTCCTCGGTTAACTTCCGCAATGTGATTGTCTCCCGTGCGATGGCCTGGACGCTTGTTGCTTCTCTCCCTTTATCTGAACAGCAGTCATCTTCCTTCGAGAGACAGGCCGTTTTATTAAACCTGATGGTACAAAGGATATTCTGGGATACCAGTGGTATGATGGGATTCCTTCCGACTGTTCCTCCTCGCAAAAGTTTAGAATGCCCAAGCTGTAAGGTTAATAAAACGATACACGGTATAGGGTTGGCTCAATTGGACAAATTTTCAAACTGGCGCTGTAAACCTTCCAACAACCTCATCCAGTGTTTCCAGCAGCTTTATGAGGACACATCTTCCCACAACGAGACAAACCTTGGCTCACAAGGAGCAGTTATACTCGATGCTTGGCTAAACATTTTCTCCTCCCACCGATTCCCAACGACGACTCGCGTTCCTCTCACTGCGGCTCGACTCGCGGAGAAACACATCGGCATCCACGCCCAGCTTACGGCAGCTAAGTCAATGCACGCTGTCTCGCCGAATTCCTCTATCCCTCATAACGTTTTCGCAAATGTATGCAAAACTGAAGAAGGGAAAATGTATTCTGCTCGCATCCCTGTACAACATCCAATTTCAGACATTCTTTTAGTGGTAATCTTTAACTTTCCTTGGTTGGTCGCGCATATTCCTACGCTTGAGTACATTTATGGCCGCCATTTTAGACATGTGCTGTACTGCGCCGAGAGCACCATGGATTTCCAAAAGCTGTACGCCAGCCGATTCCCTGCAAACCCCGTGAACTTCATGGAAATCCCTCACCGCGCGGGCTACTGGAGCTACGACTGCATGGCAGCGGCCATCAGAACGGGATACCAGGTGGCCGGCTATCTTCAGATCAGCGACGATGTCATCTTGAATGTGTGGAACCTGCACGGCCTGCCGCGGGGTATGCCGTGGTTCCAGGCGAATCTCAGGGTGGCTCACATCGATCGCAAGGTCGTCCCAGACCTGTGGGTCAACAAGGGCTGGTGGCCGTGGATGCTCTTCTGCGGGCAGCCTGCTGCGGTCAGGGTCTACGAGAGACTGCGGGTGCTGCGGGCGATGCCGGGGATAGGGGAGAGAGTGACGACCTTCCTACAGAACCTGCACACTGTCACTGACTGTGATCGCTGTCTCACCTACGAGGCGTCCGACATCTTCTACGTGCCTGCCAAGATTGCCTCTGATTTCACGTTTTTCAGCGACATTTTCTCTCAGACGCAAGTGTTTCTGGAGGTGAGATATATATATTTTGAAAAGTATCAAAGGCTTAACACTGTCACACGTTTCTATAGTTATATTTTACAGGATAAAATTATACCATATCAAAAGTTTAAAATGTTTTCATAATTTCGAGCTGTAATATTCTCGTAGTCAGTGCATTAGTCCCGCTTTTTAACCAGAATATTAAAGATAAAACGTTAGTTTATCAAAAGTACATCGTAACCATGGCAGAAGTTTTAATGGGACGTTCTTGCTCAACAACACAAAGCTGAGATTAACGTCTAAGATTTCCGCGAGAGTTATTGTAGATTCGAAATTAAACACAAACCACCTTGTAATCGCTTAAGGATTGCAATTCATTTCCAATTTACGTCTGTTAAAAGGTAAAGAAGTCTTTACTTTTGTCATTCTTCTCCACCATTTTAAGGTCCATTCTGCGATCCTTTATTTACCAATGTGACTCTACTGTCTAGGAAGGTCATCCATGTAGATTGATTCTCGTGATTTTTATACATGTGAATTTATCCTATAAACCTATACCTACATAAATTTAGTTAAAAGTTTCAAATTACATTGTGTATCTTTTTCTCATTCAACGAACCAGATTGCTATTCCCACGATTCTGACTGGCTTAGCAAAAGACACGGGCATTTATCGTATGCGCGGCAGCTACCTCTGGTTCCAGGACCGCCTAAGATACTCGGATGTTTACACCCAGTTTGATCACTTCTACCACGCCTGGAAGTTCTCCAAATTCTCAGACCCTGATCAGGCGAAATTCTTTTGTAACGAGGTCCTTAGCCGGATTGATGGCGATCTTCTAGCACATAAAACAACAAATGCAAGCCACGATCCCTGAATGGTGAAAAAGAAGCTCTTCTAGTTTGACTTCTCCATGTTTAACAAATCCTATACAGTGTCAGTAAATTTAATGCAAGTGGTCGTCAAATTTTATATTTTTACAACTATGGTAAAAGAATACAATGTTTGACTGATATAACGAGTTTTACACTAAAAAGTAAAAAATGTAATAGTAGGGAGGCAGTTCAAACAAAATTTATTTTATAGCTAACGACTGTTGTGGACTCTTGAATACTTACAGCTCTTACTAATACGTGATCCTTCTTGCGCGATACTTGCTAGATCAATCGTACGAAATGTATACACTATTGGATTTCTGGCTGAAACAACGGGTCAGATACATTTTAATTCAAATAAAACGCAATATATATTGGCCTAAAAATAATATGAATTATTAATAAAGAACAACAAATATTGTTTTGCATTTCTCTTTTTATGTCTCATCCTCGTCGACATTGCAATTCCAATGAAAACGCATCATATAACTTATGATCGAGAGGTGGTCCGACATAATGAGCAAAAGTAGGAAGAGTGTTCCCAAATTAGTGCATTGTCATTGATACACCTTTTGCGTTTCCTTATAGATAACAGCGCACTTAAACATTTGAAAAGTTAACCATTATGAGACGAGTATGATAATCATTAAAACACACACTTTATTGAAAACTTGAGCTCTAATAGAGGGTTGTGACTTCTATGACTTCTATTATTACTGTGGTGAATTTATGTGGTAGATTTCACATGTCCATTAAACATTTTACAAGACAAAAAATCAGACCGGTTAAACATTATCATAAAGCCGACTTTAAAACAGACGCCATCCAGGATAATAGTATCCATTTTACAAATGGCATCAGATTCAATATCTATGACTTTTATACTCTGAGAATGATAAAGAGAAAGGGCAGTATAAAAAGAAAGAAAGAAAGAAAGAAAGAGAGAGAGAGAGAGAGAGAGAGAGAGAGAGAGAGAGAGAGAAGAGAGAAAAGAGAGAGAGAGAGAGAGAGAGAGAGAGAGAGAGAGAGAGGGAGAGAAGAGAAAGGGAGAACATGCTTATAATTATTTTATAGAAGAAGAAATCGATGGTGAAAAACTCTGACTCAGTGTTTCAATGTTGGTTATAAATGTTTGAAAATTACACTTATATAATTCTCTGGATTCAAATTAGTGTAAAAATAACAACAACAACAACAACAACAACAACAACAACAACAACAACAACAACAACAAGCAAAAAAAGGCATACGAATAAACACTCTCATTGAAATAATGCTAATAAAAAAAAAAGTTTTATGTTCCTGCCTTAAAAGCTACGGAATTATCTCAGTGATCAAAATCATTTTTGTCCTTTCACGCTGTAGGTAATTTTGTTAATACATGCGCGACAATTTAGACGCTATTTGTAAAGAATTGAAAGCCCTATTTCGATCTGAATGATTGCGTTCATTTAATTACTTTTAAATTGTTAAGAGAATATAATATTATCATCAGCATTAATTGGCTGTGGGAAATAAATCAATGAATCGTTTCATGCAGACTTCATATATGTTCAATTGAAGAAAAAAATGCTAAATTGCAAAATTTGATTTAAAATATTCCTAAAGAGACCAGTTAAAGAGTATTGATTATATATAATTAGAAAACGCATGTCCCCCCAACCATTCTTGAATAGGCGTCTAGAATCTACACCATTCTGTCCCACTTCGTTTAGAACACTTCTAACTTGAAAAGATTTGGTGTTGATAGTGATCTTTATTTTTCAGAAAGTGAAGACCATTTTCTGTTCGCTCATTTCCCTTAGGGACAGATGGTCTCGACTTCCATAAGAACAAGCCAAGTCACTGAAATGATAAATAAAATGACTAGTCGACTTCACGCCAAAAGTCGATCTGTGATTCTCATTTTGTCAATCGTTGGTGACTGCCGACTCTCGGTTAGGTCTATAACACAACGGTTAAAGTCACAGTCACAGTTGACAAAAACGTCAAGTCGACTTCCAGACTTTCTGATTGGCCAATTTTGTTCGACCTTAAGAGAGAGAGAGAGAGAGAGAGAGAGACAGACAGACAGACAGACAGAGAGACAGACAGACAGAGAGAGAGAGACAGAGACAAAGACAGAGAGAGCGAGAGAGAGTGTTGGGGAGGAGATGAAGTTAAGTCATTAACTAAAAAGTGAAAAGGATATATAATTATAAAGATTATAGAGTTAAAAGAATTTCAGCAAAAAATGTTATCATTTTAGTGTCTATAATTGCATATTTATTCATTGTCCTATGATTGCATATGTCTTGACCCATGATTGCGTATCCACTGACTTACTTAACACCTGCGAACGAGACAGTTAGTCCATCACTACAGTGAATACTTTTTTTTAAAGTGGATTGTTCGATTAAAAAACGTATAGGGTGATGTAGCATTACATGTATTTATCGTGTAGTTTTTGTCGGAAAACTATTAATCTGAAAATTTGCTAACTAATGGTGATCAAATGAGATTGTACAAAAGTCTCTTTCCTCATGTTATCATCATCATCATCATCATCATCATCATCATCAACATCATCATCATCATCATCAACAGCAGTAGCAGTTAAAGTAGCAGAATCGGCAGCATCATTATCCACATTACAAACATGACCATCACCACCACGATCAACAGCCACAACCAAAAACAAAAACAAAAACATCGTGTGTATCTTTGTGAAAATGAATATTTATTCAACATAAATGAGTTAGCTGTTTCATCATGAACAAATACAACACAACTCATGCAAACACATTATTTGCAATACAACAGGTACATAAAAATAAGAATTTTTGATAAACAAACAACACTATTTAACAGGAAAATTGCATCGCTTGATTGCATTATACTTTGGGATATCGCTTTATTTAAACATGTACAGGCATTAATGTGCGATGTAATTGTTTTCAAATATATATCTAGGGATATACAATTATGTATCGGAGCATCTTTTGTTTACATTTTAACTTTTTCAACATTTCAGTTTTAGAATGAAAGTATACCATTGGCAAATGTTGAAAGACACACAATAATTATTTCGAGCATGGCGTTTTGATATGAGTTTGAATAGGAAAACACAATATTGATGATCATAAACGATTTAATAATTGATTAGATTAAAATTTAATAAAGTCTACATTATAACACAGCAACATATCAATATTTTAAACTACAATGATACGGTTCGCTAAAATAAAAGAATCGCATCTTTTTGAAATGCCTTGTCTTAGGAGATGCCAAAATGACATAAACACATATGACAATAAAATCATTTTTCTGTTCTTTACTTCTTCTTTACACGCACTCTTAATTCTACTTATATTTTAAGTATCTTCAGAGCGAAAAACATTTTTTGTGTGTGACGAAGACACCAATAACCACCAAAATGAGCAGCTTCATGTTTTATGACACACTGTATTTGTGTGTGTGTAAACCCAAAGTTGAATTTCCTTACAATTTACTTGAAGTTGGTTGTTCCTTGCCGTGGTAAAACGTTGGCTTGAACTGGGGATTTGTCAGTGCCTCTCTATCCCAGCAGAAGAAAGAGATATCGTACTGCGTTGTCCCGTCTACGGCCATCTCGCTCAACACTTTACCCAGAAAACTGGCAAATCTGGGGTGGGAAAGATTCGATATAGTTTAATACTGCCCCACAGGGTATGATAGTATTAGTAGGAGTTAAAAGCTATTTTTGATAGATGTAATTGAACTTCATAAATTGTAGGTAGGACTTCCCTTTTTTTTTAAATGGACAATTATTATAATTTACATCTAAATATATAAAAGGATAAAAATCTTTCTCTTCTATGCGTGAAAAACGGCAGCACGTATTCTTTTGAAAATGTGTATGATAAATAGGTTTAGTATCAAAATATTAATCTAGATCAGAGATCTTAATTGATATGAGTATTCTGTAGATCATTATTTATAAGATTAAGTAGCAGGGTATCTCAATGTAAATCAAGCATAAGATATGATGTAGATTTAGCCTTAGATAAATCGTGGTTCCTAGAAAAATCTTTCCCTCGGCGATCATGGCTTTTCTTTGGATTGACATGCTATAAAAGTTACCAAATTCTTAAGAGAAAAATCGTGGCCCTAGAGATCTGTTTACATCGGCGGTTAGTGTTTTCCTTTGAAGTTGAAATGATACCGGGATAAAAGCTACCAAAGTCTCGGTGCATTAGGTATTTAAAAAATGCCAGTCTCTATTTAAAGAATCTGCAGAGATGCTAAGCATTTTAAAGACTACCAATAATAACCAGGACAGATAGCCTCCCTTTTTAAAAAAGAGTTGGCGTATAGACTATTCCATTGTAACCGTATTTTATCTGTTTGTATGAACAATATCTCTCTTGAAAAACAAACAGGGTAGAAGCGTTTGCATGAAATGGTTCAGTCGGTAAAACGCGCAGCTCCTAATAAACACGGGGTCGAACCTTGATCAGAATGTCTCATGACCGGCTCAGACAAAACCCATCCTCCATCCCCATCCAAATCCATATCTGTTGTGTGGCAACACGTCTAGTTCCCGATGGTTAATGTTAAGAAACCAAAAAAACAACAACAACAAACCCACGTCTTAGAAAAGCTCTGATCTAAAGATAATTATTCGAGTTTGTTCATTGCACGGCTTACTTGTATGCGTGGCCCGCTCCACAACAAACGATGACGTCAGGGAAACCTGCTTTACTTGCAGTGTCTATGAGGAAGTTTCTGTCCGGAGGCATCGTGTACAGGCATGTTTTGGTTTCCATCACGGGACCAACAAACTGCAGGGGAAATCGTTGGTAAAATATTGATACATCATGAAAAAGCTTTATCAACAACAACAATAACAACAACAACAACAACAACAACAACAACAACAACAACAACAACAACAACAACAACAACAACAACAACAACAACAACAACAACAAAAACAACAACAACAACAACAACAACAACAACAACAACAACAACAACAACAACAACAACAATCAACAACAAAAACAACAACAAAAACAACTGCAACAACAACAACAACAACAACAACAACAACAACAACAACAACAATCTGGGCCAATAGCTAGGCCATATAATATTATACATATAATATTATATATAATTATGTCTTACAACATTGTAATCTGATTGGTTATGTATCGTTATAAGTTTCTGTTTGTGTTACGTCGTGTAATATGCCTGATTTCACCCCTTCCCTTCTTACCATTAAGTTTAAAAAATGCCAATAATAGTAAAAACAATGTTTGAACAATCACTTTTACCTCATTCTAAATTTCGAGCACGTACACTTTCCGTGCGATGAATAAATTTTTTTTTCGATGAATCAAGCAAAACCCACTCAGAAATGGTACGATTGAGGCTTTTCAAATACAACTTAAGAACACTTCGGGTATGGTTAAAAAACTTAATATAAATAAAATTAATTGGCATTGATTCAAGAGCACACAATTATGTTCTCTAGTTCTTCATACAGTATATACCGCATTTCCGAAACAGCTGCAACTTTGCTTTCAGTGTTAAAGTGAACTACATCATTCTTTTCGCTGTTTGTCAAAGTTTGGATGGTTTAACAATAATTTACTATTAACTAACCAGCGAGGCCAATCAAAAAGTGCTTTCCGAGTACCATTCAAAATAACTCTGTGAAATAAATCCTTGTATCCCTTAACATACACAAGTTTGCTTGTTTTGACAACCCGTGATGTTTTGGGAGGCCTTAGTTGGCACGCATTATGCCAAGCAGGCTGGAATGTGTAACGAGAGACAATGAGATTTAACCCATTCTAACATTTAATGACCATCTGAGTATATTTCTTACACACGCATCCTAGGCACCCGTTTCCATTCGCATAAAAATATTACAAGCATACTAGCTTTTTGGGCATTTTTTTCAACCTATTAGCAAGTAATGAGATATAAGAAAATATTTAGTGGTGTTTTTCTACAAACGCCTAGCATTAGCCAGCTTACAAGGTATTTTATTTAGTATTATGTAATGAGTGGTGATTTATCAGACCAAACTCTTATCAGGCCAGCATAAGACAGATCTAGTTGGAGATCGCTGCGACACATTCTTCGTATTTTCACCTACGACTAGATAATCAAAGGAAAGAGTCGATGAGTGAATCAGTGAGACTAATGTGTCACGCAGGCTGGAAGTCAAAACTATCAATCTACAAACACTGGGTACTGGTAAATCTGATTATCAAGTCTTTTCTTTTAAATACAAAAACCTCTGTTCATGACCTACTTGACACGCTTGGTAAGAAAACCCTCTCGTCTAACCTTGGGAAGGATTCTTTTGCAGAGGTTGGTGATGTGCTGCAGCCTTACTGGATCAGGCACCCAGGTCCTTGTGTCTCCGGTGGTGACGGGTCCCCCTGCGTCCACGCCTATCTTGGTGCCTGTGATGCCATGCACTGGCAGGGCGTACACGTCGTTGGACTTGTCGTGGTAGATAAACACGGGGAACCTGGCCACAAAAGTATTATTCAGGATGACGTTATAAGGTTACACATCTATATCTACAATTTTTTTGCGATCTTGAGAAAAGTGCAATCAAAAGTTTAGACTTTTGACGATTTATGACGAGACCATTAAACATTAACGGAATAGCGCTTCTTTTATTTTATGACGAGGCTATTAAACATAACGTAATATCGCTTCTTTTATTTAATACACAGGGTGTTTATTTCTACCGTTATTATTTTGTTTCATACCCAAAATTGTTCCACTGATTAATCAATCACATAATGAACTGGTTCCCCCTCCTTGTTCCTTCCCACCCATTCAATTTTCTTTTCACACCACGCAGGCATAATGGTAAAGTTTAGCACTGTCGAGAATCTCAAGTGGGAACCTTCGATACCGCACAATGATAAGAGGCTACCTAGGCGTTAAGTGCACGTGTAGTTGTCATAGAGAGAGAGAGATAGAGAGATAGAGAGAGATGAGAGACAGATAGCTAGATAGCTAGATAAATACTAGGTAGATAAGTAGTTAGAAAGATGGAGAGAGGGGGGGGGGTATATGGATCCAAACTAATAATTGTACTATTTCAGTTCATACACATTTACAAGACATCTGCAAAATACATTTGATGACTCAACACTAAGATCCCTACTTATCTCTGGTGAATTCCTTGACGTGGGGTGAGCCAAAGTAGGTAACATTTTCTTGGGTGACGTAAACCGGAACATGACATCCTATGGAGCTAATGACGTGATTGATCCAGGCTCCTGCGGTGACCATGACCTTTCGGCAAGTGAAGATACCTTTTGGCGTACACACCTTAAAACAGAAACAAAATATGTGGTAATCTCCGATAATTTCATATTCTTTCGGGGGCGTCGGTGCAACGTCGCGGCAGCTAACAACACGCATAATTTTATTATCTTGGGACGAGTTCTAAGCATACAACGACGTTGTACTAACGTATCTCGTTTTTCCGAAAATCTTATGTTAACCTGGGCAGTCACATAGGCTGAAAGTAAAAATTATTGTCAACCTAGAAGCACTACGTACTGGTGAATATGATAAGCAAGTCTTTTCATTTAAATACAAGAACCACTGTTTCTAAAATTACTAGCTATGAGACAACAACGAGTAAAATTTAAGCAAATTTGGCCAAAAGCTGCCCTAAATTGTCATTTCATGCTACATCAAGTAATGAAACAATATAGACCTAAAGTAAAAGAAGTTTATACTCTGGGCTCCCCAACAGCTGGCGTCTAATTCTCTCCCTTACCTCAAGCAGGTCGGAAGTGTTGCGGCTCAGTTTATTTACTGGACAGTTATCGATGACCTTGGCCCCGCGACCTTGAGCCAATTGGACGTGAAGGGAGTTGCCCGCAGCAGCGTCTACTAGCCCACCATCCTTCTGGTACAGCGCTTGCATCTGGGGCCCAGCGGTGAACTAAGCGGGCACCAAAAAATGTAATACTTTATCACGTTCGGGAAGAACACAGGTTATTGTCAGTGAATACGTGTCTTTTCATGGTGGTATTTATTATCATCGTTATCATCATCATCATCATCATCATCATCATCATCATCATCATCATCATCTCGAAAATAGTAATCATTATCATTGTTTTTCCTTCGAACACAGAAAACAATTATGTATGTTTCTAACCGCCTACCTGGGGATATCGTTCCATGAGTTGTTTGCTGTTCCACCTCTCAAAGGGGATTCCTGCCTTCGCCATGCTCTTCGCATATTCATCTAGTACAGCAATACACTCGGGTCTGTCTGCCAGGCTTAAAGAGCCAGGTTTGTAGACCAACTGGTAACCCGATTCCCTTTCTACCTCTTCCCATCTATGGTCAAAATGCGAAGAAAACGGAGTCATTAAACTATTGAACATCTAAAAAACATAACAGCTGGAATTGACCAAGATTGCCTATGTCTATATAAAAAGGACTTTTGGAGTATAAAATCCCACATGTAGCAGCCAAGAGATGTCAATCGAAGGGAAAAGGGAGGGTGATGACGAGCGAATGTTTTTGTTTGTTATTGTTGTGTGTGTGTGTGGGGAGGGGGGGGGGAGTGTAAAGAAAATATATAGATACATAGAGAAGAAGAGGGAGAGAAACAAATAGAGAGAAGGAGAACAAGTGAGAGAGCGTGTGTGTGTGTGTGTGAGAGAGAGAGAGAGAGAGAGAGAGAGAGAGAGAGAGAGAGAGAGAGAAAGAGAAAGAGATAAAGCGAAATGCCTAATACCAGTAAATAGTGTCCAAATAAATTATTATTTATCTTACATGTTTTAAGTATAAAAAGAAAACAATAAGATTAACCATTTTCAGATTTTACACGCTAAGTGCTGAAATAAGAATCCAAGCACTGTTTTTGTCACTTACGCCTTGTATGTCTCCGGGACTAATTTCAAATATGCACCAATTGGGTACATCATGCGGCTGGGGATGAGTCAAATTTAATAATACTGTTAATAGGATTTGCATATAGTCCAGATGACTTGAAATTGTTAATAAGTATTGTGTGCTAGTTAAATTATTTATAGGTTTGTGGTTTCACAGATAACACATAAGTCTCCTCTATTCACAAAATATGTATATCAATATAGGAAGATAGGTATGTTTGGTGCTTACAACCACCCCCTTTCGTCTCTCTCTCTCTCTCTCTCTCTCTCTCTCTCTCTCTCTTTCTCTCCTATTGTCTTCGTATAACTATTTCCCTGTTTTCCTTTTCAATACTCTTTCCTATCTAACTCTCTTACTAGTTACTACTATATAATTGAATCTTCATAATTGTAGATAAAATAACTACGTACATGATGCGAGAAACATCCTGAGATCCCCCATTGGTGTGGCCAAGCTGGAACCTCTCTAGACCTAGAACATCTGCAATATATAAATATGATAATAATAATAATAATAATAATAATAATAATAATAATAATAATAATAATAATAATAATAATAATTATAATAATATATGTACCGGTAATTGTTTTAATAACCTCAGACAAACTGGTGTCAACATTTCAAGCATGTACCCAGTATATTTTCATGTAAGTTATGAATTAGCCTCTGGCAAATATTAATACATAACATTATTTTAATACAACCTCAACGCCTATGCAAATCGGGAGATGTACCAAAGCAAATGGATTTCGTTACCTGTTACCACGGATTCTCAACCATAAAATCATAACTCTTCTTTTTTTACAACAGAGCTTTAACCACATTATGAAATTGTGTTAATATAGGGAATACTGAGGACGATTAAGTTGTATTTTTATAGAAATATATATCTGTCTCTCTCTCTGTTTCTCTGTCTGTCTGTCTGTCTGTCTGTCTGTCTGTCTCTCTCTCTCTCTTTCTCTCTCTCTCTTTATCTATCTATCTCTCTCTCCTATCTTTTTGTGTATCTCTTTATAACAGTTTGTATTAACGCCTGTCTGTGTTATATTTTTATGTTTTTATATATGCTTTTTAACATCTGTCGGGTAAAAGCAGCATAAAGAGGTTTTTTTGAAATTTTATCTTTGTGAAATGTCTGACCTAGATATCACTTAATTTACATCTACATCTACAGAATATAGAATATATAAATCTTTACTCATCCATCAAGGGGAAATTAAATTACACTGTCTTCACAACTAACGAAATTATAAAGTTTACAACGATATGAAAATAAAAAGGTAGAATTTTGACTTAAACATCAATAATATTATATATGCTCTATAAATCATAATATCACAATATCACAGCTCGAGTTACTGAATAAGCAAAAAAGGTTTCTTGTGTAAACGTTATAAATTATACATACAAATTAATACACGTACAAAAATGAATGAGTAAATATAAACATAGATACTGTTAAATAGAAGTATTCTAGTCAATTATGATTAAGAATTATGTTAAAATGGTTTCTATGTGGCAAATAATTATTTTCTTATAAAATGTTCATTTTTAAAGATATAGAACGAGGCAAAGCAGAATTTATTACAGTCAAAACCTTTGGAAGTAAGAAAAGTAATCAGATCAAGCGCAAAAACACAGGAAAATAGCATAGCTAGCTACTTTATTGCTATCAAAGACATCGACTTGTCTTTGTATTTTTCATGCCATTTATTTTTTACCACTCACCAACCAGTAACCACTCCAGTGAATTAGATTTTTTCATTTAATGTACAGGGTGCTATAACATAAAGTATTCGCTGAATCCACGATTGCCCCTGCGCGCTAGTAAAAGAAAATTGTGCAGCTGGCTGTTTGTTTACTTTTTGTGTAACCTCTCTCCAATGAAAAACCATGTTTTGTCTCTTAGGGTGAGAGGCAACCCTGCGCTGGTCTGCTCCAACTCTCTATTATATTTTTCGTCTCATAAGCTTTGCATGGATAGTACCAGCACAAGCTCGCTCACCCAGCTCTCTAGTCCTTGCACTATGTTGTTCTATTATTCTTCAGCAGATATACTCAACAACTTACCTCCTCCTGCCCGTTTAGACAACCAATAGAGGGCGCCGCTGCCAATTCCACCGCAACCAATAACGATATACTCAAAATGCCGTCGTCCGTTGAGTTCTTCGATAGTATTTGCCATTGTTTTTTTTTCTTATTTTAGTCAATCTGAAAAAAAAGGATTAACCTTTGATTAGCTTTACGCTCTCTGGCTCCCCAGAACAATCTAATATAAAGGCCAGTTGAGATTCGAACCGCGGACATCATGGTCATCAGCCAAGGGCACTAATTAAATGAGTTACAGGCACTTAGGGAATCGGAAAAAAATTAACCCTTGAAACGAATATACCTGTAGAAGTCAGGAATGGCTCTCAAAAAAGTTTATTAACGACGCAATTTTGCTAATTCACATACTAATTTAAAATGAGGTAGTCTACATACTTTGTTTTGTTATAAACTTACACAAATGACTGAGAATTTGGGGAAAGAGGTTAGTTAATTAATTTATATAAAATCTAGAAGTAAATATATACTACCTGAACTAGCCTGTCCCGTCCCAGTCTGCTGATTTTTCAGATGTAATACGATCTGCTTTTTAAGGCACTACAGGCAAGCAGTTGACACAGTGTCACGGCCTCCGCTTTCGTAATTATAACCAGAAAGTATGTCACATGTTTATACGTTTATCTCCGTCTATAGGCCGCCCTGCTTTTAGTTTGAAATTTTTATGACAGTGTAATGAGCGGGTATTTTTCTGAGGTTTATCATCCCGCTTCGTTACGATATGTTATATTATTATTATTATTATTATTATTATTATTATTATTATTATTATTATTATTATTATTATTATTATTATTATTATTATTATTATTGTTGTTGTTGTTGTTGTTGTTGTTGTTGTTGTTGTTGTTGTTGTTATTATTATTTTGGTTTCTGTTATTATTTTGTTTATTACTTTGCAGGACAATATTGAGATAACAACACCGAGAGCAGCAGCTGACTTTTGTTATCATGGATGTCGTACGCACATTCCCCAGTTATATTGCGAGGTTAATGTAGGCCTACTCTTGTTGCACACTTCTACAAGCCCTAAAGTATGCCACAATTAGGCTAACCGCTTTCAACCAGTTTTGTTTATGGTCCGATGATCGTTAACAAAAAAGTCATGTAAGATGAGTGCACACATGCCTAGGATGTCTAATAATTACTACTAAGCAGTTTAAGCATATAGCTATAGAATGTATCATATCAAGTACATACCTTCACTTAAAATAAAGCCAGTCAACTAAACCGCTTTCCACATTAGCAACTGAACCATTTGAATCCACTAGACTGAATAATAACAGTGCTAATATGTAACAGTCCGTTAGTCATCTTAACACTGTATAATATAACCATCACCCAAGGCTACTATATTAGTATATTGGCTTTTAAGCAGTTCTTGTCGTCATCATCTGGTGTCATCTCTGAAGTAAGTGGCATGAAACGGCGCCACTCTCCTTTTTGTTGTTTAGGCTTTCGCTGTGCCGGGTACACTAAAAGCTTCACGCTCGTCCAGTCTTTTATGTCGCCCAACCAGCCTTTATCCCTTGCTTTTCCTCTGCCTCTCGTCACATCTGTTCTACCTTCCATTTTGTATGTACATAATGAATCACGTCTTTCCATATTATGACCAAAATATCTACTTTTTCGATTTCATCGTTTGCAATATAATTGTTGTAGTTATGGACCAAGACATTATCTGAGCCATTGCTGTCGCAAATCTCAAACGACATTTTTTTTACTGTCCATCGGCCTATCTATCTAAATAAGGCAGTATCATGTGCTTTCAAGAGTCTCGTGAATGATAAAACATAGATGCACGACATAATTTTTATATGTTTGGTTAAAATTTTAAATGAAAATATTCGAATGCGTCAAATATGTAGGCTATACGTTACACTACATCAATGTAAGTTTCAAAGTAAAATCGTGACCGCTTCTTAATCTTGAGATTAAAAAAACAAAAACAAAAACAAAACGAACGAACAAACAAACAAACAAAAAAAAAAAAAACCCACAACAGCAAAGAAATTGCTAAACGCGGGTCTAGAGGCAAAAATTGTAACTGCATTCCCTTGTATAACTCTTTGCAGTCACAATGATAAACCCTTTTTAAAATGTATTACGACTTTTTCTCTATACAAAGGCTTAAGTGGTAGGGCAAATTAAATCAGACAAACCGGGTTATGTCCTACTTTAAGGCATATTTATTTGTACGATTCCGTTACATAGGCATTAATAATAATCATAGAATTTCATAATGCTTGGATAAGAATAATTGTTAGCTAGTTATGATACATGTTACCTACTCTAAAATTGCTAGTAGACCTACATGGCTGTATGCCTGCATTTACAGTCATTTGAGACATGCATTAAAACAACAGCAAAAAAACTTTATTAAAATTAACACCATGGTCAGATGAGATGGTAGCAATTAGGCTAGGTTGGTGTTGCTTCTCTATGTTTCAGAATGTTCTTCACGAGAGTAAAAACGTTGTTACTTCCCTGCTCCAATGAACTAAAAGTAGTTCGGAAGCGAAACCGAAAGGAAAACAATCAGACAAAAAAAGATCATAACAGTTACCAGTCCACTTGCCACCCTAATAACTTGCACTACCAAGGGTTGTTGTATATCGGCCCTGCAATGTCTTCGAACAGCAAGAATTTTCATATAGTTTTGACATCAAGACCGGGTTAGAAACAAATTTCCTTGTTTCCTCCTCCTACTCTATAATTGATACAGCTAAATACTTAAAATAAAACCGAAATTATAATGATTATCAACATAGATCTAATTATTATATTGTTTTCGACTCAATTGTATGCTCAAATTTCCCACGTCAAAACTGATGACTGGTTGATCTAGATCTAAATGCTTTGTAGAAAATGATTGTGGTATTCCTTGCTGAAAGTAAAGTAATTATTGATGGTAGATCAACTAGAAATTAAAAAAGAAACCCCCACTGAACAGATCCAACCAACATAGGCGGAACTGCACTGGTGGAAGTCGACTCATTCACCAAGGAAGTTTTATACATATTGAAAGGAGGAACTTAAGGGGTTTAGCGTACATCAAAGCTGGAAAGGAAAGGCAAGAGCAGCATTCATAATCTAGATTCAACAGAACATATGGAAGGCGAAAACATGTCTCTGAAAACCCAGACAATTTTATGTGCTGCCACACAAGAGACAGGGCGGGAATACCATGACTCCTGTCTCAGCTGATCACATTAAACTGACACCGACCTAACCAGTAGGGGTCGAAATTGTCAGGGCTTGAACCACGAACCTTTATCGTCGGAAGCTGATGTTCTCCCGCGCTACTGCACCCCCCTCAAAAACAGAGAGTAAACAATAAACATTATTTATAAGAAGATAAAGATGGAGAGGACACACCTTGAGAAAACCACAAAACAGCTTCATTAGAGAGATGCTTCAGTGGAACCCCAAAAGAGTAAGAGGCAGGATTAGGAAATTTATGTCAGCTCTGGAAGAGATATGTTGCGAAGGATATGTGACAATAGCAAGTTATGGATGGGGTCACCTTGGAAAACATGCCCAAGATAGAAATTTATGGATATCGCTCTCTGGTTTATGGCTACGCTGCCAATGAGTGAAGGTAATGGTGATATTGACAACTAAAAATCATCAGATTAAAGATGTGGATTTGTATTCTTATAATTTGTATTTAATAAGAAATCACAAAATATAAGGATCTAAATGACACATTTGTTTCTCTGTTTTCCAAGGAGAAACCAATGCTGCAACTGAAAGCAATTTTGGATATGAAGAGACAACATATCCAGATGAACCTACAGTCGAAGGAATACTCCTGGTCAAGAACATATACCTGTCTCTTGATCCTGCTTTGGTAAATGATGCTCTTTTTTCCAGATATTTGTGTATTAATCTCAGAGTCAGACCAATCAATTTGACTAAAATGCCAAATTATTCATAATAGGTTGTACGCTCTACTCTCATATGATTTTGTATTTTGAACCATTTTGAATTTTCTATTCTTCTAGCGTTGTCGCCTAAATAATGGAACGGGTGTGGACTATATAGGACCATGGGAAATTGGGAAAACTGCTGATGGATTTGGTGGAATTGGTGAAGTTATCTCAAGCAAAGACCCAGGATTCAAAGCTGGAGACTTAATTGTTCCAAATTTTTTATGGCCATGGAAGTTGTATTTTACTATTGAGGCTGTGGCAGTGAGAAAGGTTTGATCAACACTTTAAATAAGGCAAATATTCTCTAAAAAAATTTCTCATAGTCATACTCTTTTTCGTTAAGAAATTAATCTTTTTAAAGGGTAATATATACTTATATAATAAACTTCCTCTGAACCACCTCTAGCTATCCAGCCTCAAGAAATATATACCAACAAATAGCTGTGTGAAAAATTAAGATGCAAAAGTAAGAGCTTTTTTTTTTACTTCTCTGATTCCTTAGTATACATTTTTAATTATACTTTGCTTAAAAAACCAACTGTTTATTTTTATGGAAAAATGAATTGAAAGTTAGGTGTGGCAAATCTTTCTGTTTTACATAAATGTATTATCCTTTGCATAATGAACAATGTAAAATTAGATATACTAAGAAAATAAAAAGACAAGTTTGGTGAAGTTATCTCAAGCAAAGACCCAGGATTCAAAGCTGGAGACTTAATTGTTCCAAATTTTTTATGGCCATGGAAGTTGTATTTTACTATTGAGGCTGTGGCAGTGAGAAAGGTTTGATCAACACTTTAAATAAGGCAAATATTCTCTAAAAAAATTTCTCATAGTCATACTCTTTTTCGTTAAGAAATTAATCTTTTTAAAGGGTAATATATACTTATATAATAAACTTCCTCTGAACCACCTCTAGCTATCCAGCTAAATAGCTGTGTGAAAAATTAAGATGCAAAAGTAAAAAATAAAAATTGATAAATTAATTTAATTTATACAAATTGCAAAATAATCCCCCAGATCACAACAGAGAACATGAATTGGTCCCCAACTCTGTACCTCAGTGTGTTTGGCTTAACTGGACTGACAGCTTACCTTGGAGTCAAAGAAAAGGGTCATGTAGCTAAGGGAGCCAACCAGACCATGGTTGTGAGCGCTGCAGCTGGTTCAACAGGATCCTTCGCTGGGCAGGTACATATACAGTACAACTCGGACTCAACGAACTTGCTCGTTTATTTTTATTAGTTCGTTGAATGCAAGGTTTGTTGAAGCCATGTGTAGTTCAGTGCCGCCATTACAGAAGTCTACCTCCCTCTATCATAACATGGTGTTGAGACAATCACACTTCCCACCCCTCTACCTACCTACCTTTCCCTTTGCCTCTTACACAACCACACACACACACACACCACGTTTCAAACTGATGGCTTTATCTCTTTGATCTACTATCATGCTAGATAGTCGACGTAATCACTAATCACTTTTCATTCCATGAACGACACCTTTGACTGTAAACAACACTACATGATGTCAATCATTGTTTGTGGAAGAAGTGTTATTCTTTACGGACACGCTGATAGATGGTTGGTAGTCTAATTTTTAACTAGATTTAGTGTCTGGTAAGCATCCATAAAGTTTCTTCTGTGGTTTGATGAATCTGATGGTGGGTATGAGATTAGATTGTTGAATCAAAGGTTATTTACTAAAGACAAAGAAGAGAAAAATCGGTTATTTTTAACTTTTCATTGAATGTAGGGTGTTCTTTGAGTTAAAGTTCATTGTATTCGAGTTGCACGGAATAAGTTTATATCTGAATGGAAACATTAAAGTTAAACATTGATTCACCCTTATTATGTTGAAAGAAGGGAAGGGAGATCACAGCCAAATCAGTTTTTTTAATTTAATTTAAAATACATAGATCACACTGTTACAATGTGAATTTTCCCTCAAAATTGTATGTTTTCCTTCGAAGTTGTACAGCTAGGGTGTGGGCCCACAAAGACTTGATGGTGTATGGACAATGGTGCATTGTACTTCAAAAAATGAAGGATGGTTAGGCTTCTTGCTCGCAGATAAAGGGGCTGTGTTTAAAAAAAAATGATTATGAGTGGAAAATTCACTCTTAAAAGTTCTTGTCATTGTAAAAAAAAAAGATTTATTTTTTATGTGTTTTAAAGGATTATTATATTAGACCTTTAGTTTGATGAATGGGAGAGGAAACCACTATAACAGCAAAAATTGAAGTGTGAATCAGTTTCTTAAAGACATTTTAACTGTAAAATTATGTTTACTGAATGCAAACATCACAGATAGCAAAAGCCATGGGCTGCGGAAAAGTAGTGGGCACCTGCGGGTCTCAAGAAAAGGTGAAGTGCCTGACAGAGGAACTTGGTTTTGATGCTGCTATCAACTACAAGACGGAGTCACTTCCAGATCGGCTGAAAGTGTTGTGTCCCAATGGAATAGACATTTACTTTGATAATGTTGGAGGACAGACCACTAATGACATAATACAGCAGGTATGAGTTAGAAGTACAATCGTTAGAATGAATATTTTTTTCCATGCGTTATTTCAAAACATGACTTATAAATTGTTCTCTGAATTTTGTTTTCATAGATTTTATTTTGTTTTGTTTTTCTTTTTATAAATAGTTTTTAATACCATAATAAACTTTTGTCTCACTTTAAACTGTATTTTGAAAAGGACAATAATACTTCAGTGCTATAATCTGAGAGGGTGAAGTAGAGTCATGGTTAGAGTAGCAAATGGTGTCCAACTCAGGAGGTCTGTGATTCGAGACCCCGCTCCAGCAGCTGCCTTTTCCCTAGTGTTTGTGTTGGTGTCGGACTAAGTGTCGCTGTATAGGATATTTCTTAAGACCTGGGAGATCCCTTTTCTAGAAACAAAGATTTTAATCTCATCTGATTTTTTTTTACCATTTACATATTGTTACTTGTAACTTCTAATCTATTAATTGTGCTCAAGCAAGGGATATATTTTTTTTCATTTAATTTCTTCTTTAATCAGCAATGTCATCATGAACAGAAATACATTAAATAAATTTATTGCAGATGAACGAAAATTCCCACATCATACTATGTGGACAGATAGCGGACTACAACAAAACCATTGAATATCCACCCCCATTGCCAAAGGAAATTTCTGACATCCTGAAAACAAAGAACATAACCAGGTAATTATTTTTACTGTATAAAAGCAGCACATTTTTAAAAATAATAAGCTATTTAGAGCATCGCTTTTCCCCTTATCTTCATTTATTTCTCTATCTATATGAAAAAAGGTCTACCTTTAGATAATGGACTGGCAATAATGTAACAACATCATGTGAAGTAAAAACAATGGAATGCAAAAAAGATGTACTGTTTTTTTGTATTTGTTTCTCTGATTTCTATTTCAAAAGCTTAGGATGGGGCCTTTGATTAAGTAAGTTTATGAGTTTTTGTTAAAGATTTGTTGGTTTTATTCTTACTTCCTATACTTTTTTTTTACAGGGATCGATTTTTAGTTTTGACTTACAAAGATCAGTTTGCAGAGGCGACTGCAGCCCTTATGGAAATGTATGGGACTGGAAAAATTAAGGTAAGAGACAACATGGCCTTTCAAAAAAAATCTGCTGGATTCAGTGGTAACAGATATTAAACTTCACCGCCATTCGTTATGCGTATTACTATAAGCCACTCGTGGGTGTTTTTCACCCAATGACCCTAAAAGAGGATAAATAAAAATTGCAAATGTCGGCAAATAGTTATGAGAGAAGCCTTTATCGATCTATCTATCTATCTATCTATCTATCTATCTATCTATCTATCTATCTATCTATCTATCTATCTATCTTATCTATCTATCTAGCTTATCTATCTATCTTATCTATCTACAACAACACAGACCATAAAATACACTGGGAAATTGTAAGACATAAAAGTGAAGCCATACACGCCAGCCAAAAAAGTGTGCAATCTGTGCCTAGAGGAAAAATACCAAATACTCAGAAAGGCACCGACACTGAACCAAAGAAAGGAAATTTTTCCCACTGCACGCACAGTAAATGTTTCCTGTTGTCAAACAGAAAGAACTAGTCGCCTGAGGAGAGCAACAGCTCAAAACTCTGGAGTCGCGACAGGCAATTAATTTTATTATTATTATATCTTATCTATCTAGCTAGCTTATCTATCTATCTATCTATCTATCTATCTATATATCTATCTATCTTTCTATGTCTATCTATCTATCTATCTATCTATCTGTCTATGTCTATCTATTTAAAAATCTATCTCTATTTATCTGTTTCTCTAATCAAGTAAAACTATTTTTACGTCCAGCAAGGCTTACCATACCACCCTTGACATCCTCTCTGTGTGTGTTATTGTCTATATTTCTATAATCTATACCTTTCGATTTATTTATATCAGAGGAAAAGGAGGAAAGAAAAGTTTTTTTAAGTATAAAGATAAAAAAAAGAAGATGAAGAAAAGGAGGAGGAATAGCAGGAATAGGAGTGAAGGAAGATAAGCTGGAGGAGGTACAGTAGGAGGATGAGAATCAGGAAGAACAGTAGGAGGAATAGGGCAGGAAGATTAGCAGGAGAATTAATAGGTGGAGGTGCAGGCAGATGAACATGAAGTTGAGGAAGAGCAGGGGGAGTAGGAGTAGGTTGAGGAACAGGAGGAGGAGGAAGAGTAGGAGCAGGGACATAAATAGCTATAACCTGATACATGTATACCTTTTGAGAGAGTGAGAGAGAGAGAGAGAGAGAGAGAGAGAGAGAGAGAGTCAGCAAGAAAGGGGGAGAGAGAGTGAGCAAGAAAGGGAGAGGGGGAGAGGCAGAGTGAGAAAGGAAAAAGAAGAGGGAGAGAAAGAGTGGGACCCTGGGAAAGAGAAAGAGAGAGAGAGAGAGAGAGAGAGAGAGAGAGAGAGAGAGAGAGAGAGAGAGAGGGAGGAAGGAGGGGGGAGGGGGGACCATAACAGGTGTTTCTATGTATTGGTAGGCCTAGATCAGATCTGGCTCTGAGTAAGAGCAAGAGAGACATAATGGAAATGAACAATTTATCACTGATTCTATTTATTTTATTATAGTAATATTATAGCATGAAAATGTTGTTTATAAAAAGAAACTGTTTATCTAAGGTTCTTATTTTTATATTTTTTACATCTCTACCAGAGTAGTTTGTTTCTTTTTTTTATATTGTATGAAATTTACTTAAAATTATTCTTTCATTATTGAAGGTCAAAGAGACGATTGAAACAGGTCTGGAGAATGCAGGCAAAGCGTTTGTGTCTATGATGAATGGTGGCAACATAGGAAAGCAGCTTCTCAAGATTTGATAATTGATGTTTTCACTATTGACATTGTTAATAAATGAAATCATTAGAACTACCTTTACTGCAAGAGTGAATTGAGAAAATTGCTCTATGAGGAAAACCTTAAAGTTTTTATCAGATCAAAAAAAAAAAAACTTCATTTCTTTATACATGTGATTTATATTGGCATACTCTTTTACATTAGTTGGTCCAAAAGGTAAGCACTCAAAGTGCCTAAGGGAACAATTTCATATTTTAATATGGCATACTTTTTGCACTTTAAAGTCTTCATCTCAAGGGGTGGTAACTTCTAACACTACTTAATAAAAGTACATACATTTTTGTTAATCTAGAGTATGCCGCAAAGTAAAAAATCCACAGAATCTACATGCTATTTAGAGCACTATAATTTCGTGATAAAGTGATAAAGTTGGGACCACAGGGTCTATCTGAGTCAAGTGGGCACAGTGACTTATGGTGCAAAGATGATGCACTGAAACCTTACACCATAATGGTTGTATTTCAGGTTGATCACTGTCACTGTGTCACTCGTTTACAAAACACATGGAGATGGGTTAGAGCTAGTGTAAAAGCTGACCAGTCCAATTTTAACTCGAATCGGTCACTGTTTCCCCACCCCACCCCTTCCTCCTTTCAGACCTGTGAAAAACAAAGAAAATAAGGATAGAACAAATAAAACCAAAATAGGCTTCAATGGGTTGTAATCACCTGTATTTTTAAGGAGTCATTCTAACTGCATGGTCAGCTTAAACGCACACTTGAGTTGACTTGGTTTAATGTCCAACATCAGGACTATATAGGCTATATTGTGGACGGACCCCAAGACTGACATCTGACAATTTTATGGGCTGCCGCACACAAGACAGGCGGGAATGTCATGACTCCTGTCTTAGTCGGTCACATTAAACTGACATCGACCCAACCAATAGGGAGCGAAATTGCTAGGGCTCGAATCCTGACCTTTTGCGTCGGAAGCCGATGTTCTACCCCAGGGCCCCCCAAATGAACACTTGAAGGCTCTTCTGAGCAACATACTTTTAGACAGTAACTACTGTATTTTCATTATGCTTTAAAGCGTGTGTAAAATACAAAACATGCTTGGTCCTTTTTTTTTTTTTTTTTTTTCAAAATGTTGATTTCAATTTTAAACAGTCAGCCTAGTCATCTATCTAGTGACAAAAACAAAACACTAACTGGGAATAAAAAGTTGGCAAGATCATAATGTTATGTAGCTTTGTTTTTGTTTTCAGATTCTCAGGGATAGTATGTAAAATATGATATATGAGTTATGATCAAGTTTGATGGGTTATTATATGGAATGCATACTGGTACATACATGTACAAACCACAATTTGGACAATGGAGTAAGTTACATGTGGAAGATTCATGTCACATTTCATCTCTCTGAAAGCATTGATGATTTCATGTAAACCCTGTCTGTTAATAGCTAAACAAACTATTATAATCAGTAAGTTTACTACTACTCAAAGATGCATAAAACAATAATTTTCTAACTTGATTCAAACCTTAAATTTAAAGTTTTTCTTCGTTTGTCTTTTTAAAATCATACATACAATGTTGTGATTAGAAAATTGTATTGATATTTAATATATAATTAATATGTATATAATTATTATATATTGAATTTTTATAAAAAAATGTTCTCATGATCCATGTATAAAGCATATAAAGCATCGTATTACCACTATCATAATTGGTGCATTAATGCAGAGGGCTTGTCCAGTATAACCAATAGTCAGAGAAAATATGTCAATGCTGTTTAGTAGTGTATCCAATCTTTGCAGTTCAGTATTTATGTCATACTCTTGATATTTTAATTGTAATGACCCATCATCCTTTTAAGAAATAAAAACAATGTCTCTATGACTACATTTAGTCATAAGAAAGATCCTTGATTTGTGAAACCAACGAAAGTCTATTAAAGTTTCTGAATAACACATTGTGCCGTAAACTTACTTTGTTAAGTACATTTATTTTATTGCTTAAAAAAAAATTCTGAATATTGTTAAACTACATTTGTTGTTGCCTAGCTTTACAAAGTATTTTATTGAATTGTGCTACCTAAAATGAAACAAAGGTAAAAAATAATCTTATTCTTAGTTTAAAGGCAAGGAGGTAATATAATATGTCATGTATAAAATACGAAAAAAAACTGAAACAAAAAAAAAAACAAAAAAGGATATTTTATTTTTAGAAATACTTATTATTTACTGCATTGGAAAATTTCTCCAGCGGTGATTCTACCTTTAGGTTGACGGTTCTTACAAATATTAGACTTTGAAAATACATTAAAAACAGTACAACTGGTCTAATTTAACATAAAATGAGCACAAATAACAATGGTTATAATTTTAATAATAATAGAAAAAAAAGAAATAATGGTAATAATAATAATAATAATAATAATAATAATAACAACAACAACAACAATAATAATAATAATAATAATATATATATATATATATATATATATATATATATATATATATATATATATATATATATATATATATATATATATATATATATATATATATATATATATATATATATATATATATATATATATATATATATATATATATATATATATATATATATATATATATATATATATATATATATATATATATATATATATATATATATATATATATATATATATATATATATATATATATATATATATATATATATATATATATATATATATATATATATATATATATATATATATATATATATATATATATATATATATATATATATATATATATATATATATATATATATATATATATATATATATATATATATATATATATATATATATATATATATATATATATATATATATATATATATATATATATATATATATATATATATATATATATATATATATATATATATATATATATATATATATATATATATATATATATATATATATATATATATATATATATATATATATATATATATATATATATATATATATATATATATATATATATATATATATATATATATATATATATATATATATATATATATATATATATATATATATATATATATATATATATATATATATATATATATATATATATATATATATATATATATATATATATATATATATATATATATATATATATATATATATATATATATATATATATATATATATAAGCTTAAGAGAGAGAGGGAGAGAGCAAGAGAGGGGAAGAGAAAGAGAGAGATATGAGAGGGGAAGAAAGAAGGAGAGGACATATAAAGTAGAGAAGAAAAAAAAAGAGAAAAAAATTGGGGAGGGAGAGAGAGAGAGAGAGAGAGAGAGAGAGGAAGAGAGCAAGAGAGATGTGGGGAGGGGTGGGGCGCATGTCGCGGATCAGATATGCGAATTCCTGATTGGAAGCCACACGCTCTGATGTTGTGCCACTGCACCATTCTGTGAGATCTTTTTTTAGACATAGGGCCTACACTAAAATATTATTGATGTATGCCCTATATCAGTTTCAGTTCATACTAGACCTATGATATTCAATTACAATCTAATTCGGAAAGAAATTTCGATTTCATCAAAAGTTCTAAATAATTATTTCGGTTTCTTTTTGGACATAAAATCGTTGTTATAATGCTTAAGTACATGTACTAGGCTGATTAACCGCCTGCGTCATGAATCAAACGCCGCCATCCCTACTTTCTTTTCAAAGCCAAAACTGAATTAAAGAAGATTAACAATGAAATAATGGAATAAAAGAACTTTGTTTTGTGTGCAACAAAAATTAGTTGCCATTATAAGCATATTAAAATAAACAAATTTCCTTCGCTTCATCGTGTTTTCATATGCTACAGAATTAATTCTGAGTTGAGAAATTGTATGAACGCTGTAAACATTATAAACATTTACTTTTTTGATGATTTTTAGTTCATCACGATTAAGATACCTGGTTGTGGCTGCACTAGATGCCTCTTAAGAATACCAAACTTCACGCAACTATCGATGCACGCACTTGGGCTATATTATACAATCATTGATAACTTTTTTTCGTTTGTCAGTCTTAGAGGTTGTAGGTCTATTAGTTTCACCTGCTCAAAATATTAACAAGCACAAAATTTGATCAGGACAATCATTTTATTTTTAACCCAGTAAAAAACCAACGAATTTAGTAAGACGGCAAAAGTTGTCTCTAGTAGTCGTCATCTATATATATTTGACGTAGAATACCCAAACTGGTAATTTGTCAACTTGACCATTATCAACCAAGGTGCCAATCTTCACCAATGTCGACTGGAGTCATTCTGCCAAAGTAAGGAAATTCTTTTGAAAATTATCCGTGCAATTAATTTGCTTAAATTTCCTCACGATCTTGAAACTATAAAAATAGCAAGATCTAGATCTAGATTAGATTTGTAGATCTTATCTTGATACCAAGATAAAAAGATTAATACCTAGATCTCCAGATACCTAGGTCTAGATCCCCAGATTCTAGATCAGTCTAGATATATAATCTAGACTAGAAATCTAGATCTAGATCTAGAGATCTAGACTAGATTTAGATTTTATGTTTAGATCTAGACATCTAGATCTAGATCCTAGATCTATATTAAATAGATTTAAAATCTAGATTAGTCCGACACCATTATCCACCAATCCTGCGTTTTAACCTGCATATATTTTTTTTTTCTTTTGGTGGAAAGCCATCTCTAGTGGTGCATCAATCTCTAGATGAAATCTCGATCATTTTGGAATGTCTTTAGAAAAAAAAGAAGTCAACAAACACTGCATACAGGGAGGTGGGGTTCTGCCACTCCAGTGACTTTTCGATGATGTTGAGCATGTAGCAAGATCTATCTGGTCTATGCGCAAACGGTCTTGTCGAAAGCCTGCTGCTCAACTTGGTCTTGGTCGTCAAAAGAGTTGTCGGCACACCGCCTTCCCTAGGGCTTTTACCGGTGCACCTCATGAGCTATAGGAGAGGACTCTTCCTTGACCAAACAGGTTTTGTGGATATCTATTGTGGTTTCTGTAAGGGTGGGTGTTTTGCGTGAGACTAGGTTGTTGGCCCCATGCTCAACCCCCAACCTGGAGGAATAGCGACAAGGGCTCTTAGTCTGGTCTCTGCCTTTTGATCTGACTTTTGGATGACCCAACCAGGAGACGAATCCCCAGCCAGCATAGCTCTAGAGGTCATTGAGACACGAAAGCCTCCCAACCAGCAGCAAATTGTCACTTTTTGGGTAATGCCAAAGTCTATTACAGGCCAAACGACAGGTATCCAGTGGACCTGCATTCATGAGGCAGCTGGAAGATCTTGACTTTGCAGAGGACATCAGCATTCTCTCACAAAGACAACGAGATGCACGAGAGAAGCTATATCGGGTGTCAGAAGAAGCGGGAAGGACTGGACTCCAGATAAATATTGGAAAAATTGAGGCCATAAGTATCAATAACAGGCAGGCACAGCCACTGCAGCTGCATCAGAAAAACATCAAAGAGTTTGATAAGTTTAAATCTTGGCAGTGTTGTGGGGGCTGCAGTGATCCTGTGGTAGAACATCCGCTTCCAATGCAAAAGGTCTGTGGTTCGAGCTTTGGCGATTTTGCTCCCTTCTGGTTGGGTCGGTGTCCTTTTAATGTGACGGGCTGAGACAGAAGTTGTGGTATCGCCCCTCTGTCTCGTGTGTGGCAGCACATAAAATTGTCAGTCGTCAGTCTTGGGTTGGTCCACAATATAGCCTGTATAGTGCTGATGTTAGACGTTAAACCAACTCAACTAGAACTGGCAGTGTTGTAAGTAAAGTCGGGAGGACAGGCGAGGATATCAGATGCCATAAATTAATAAAGTTCGATAAGCTTTCAATATACCCTAAGACCAATCTGGAGGTACGAAACATCGATCCGGATCTTTAATAGCAAAGTGAAGTGGGTCTTACTCTATGTTACACATCAATGTACTCATATAAAACTGATTGATAAAACAATATATAGTGGCACCAACTGCAACGGGAACATCGCTATGGCGGGACAGGTCAGGATCCCCATTTTTTTTTAGTATATAAAGCCTGTTAATTCTGCTTGGGTTTAAAGGGACATGGAAATGGAAACTTGCATACAGCGGGAGAGAGGAACGAGCTTTGACTCCAAATTAACGGACTGTCAACCCATATGGCATTGTGATGAGCCAGTTAGATGCCTAAGAACAACATTTATCTACTGTCTTTACTCTAGGATGCGAAGGTGTAGAGTGATACTAATAGTAATAATAATACAGTGGGGGAAGGGACGTTCAACAGACACAAAGTCAACAATGCGACGATGGGATCAATCAGCCCACTGATGATTGACGTCAAGAGAGACAGATATTACGGGTGTCACTGTAGATCGTCTCTGAGTCTGACTCTTCTGAGTAATTACATAAACTTAAGAAAACAGAGAGCATTAAAAAAATAAACAACAAAATCAATGAACTAAAGAGAGAAAGTCAGAAGGCTCATGAGTCGCGTTAATTTTTTTTTTTTAAAGAAGGTAAAAAAAAGTTAAAATGTTAGGAGTTTTTTTCCTAATGTTTTCGTGACATGACTATAGCGGGAGCTTGCTTAAAGTGGGATTTTTCTTCTGGAACCAAAAGAAGAAAAATCCCGCTGCAGTCATGTTTTACTGTAGTATTAAATATTTTCTGTGCTAACTAAGTAAGACATATATATCTATTTTATTTCGTGTACTATTTCACAATCCAATATAAGATTCTATAATGTTATATGTTAATACTTACTGCGACACTGTATCATGCTATACAAATTTTACATTTTCAGTTGAACCAGCCCAGAAAGTGTGGAACAGTAACTGGCTTTGAATCTGATTCTCTTAACGGTGACTGATTGCTCACTGATCTGTTGGGGTGGCTGACAATGTACTAACAACTCTGCCCATCAGGTCATAGGTACGGAAATCATACACATGCATCAGTTGTTAAAACCATGTTTCTGCGTTTTAATCATATAATTTTGAATTTTAGATAGACACCTGTTAGTTTTTTTTTTCTCCAACCATATAATTTGTACTGTACCTTATAACCTAAAGTGAAGGTTTTTTTTGTGTGTGTTAAACTTAATGCTAATTTTGCTAAAGTACAACTTAATTACTGGATTACAACAAACTCGGACTCGAGCTACATTCAGCAAACAGATGAATATCTCCGATTTTTCTTCTTCATTCAATCATTGTCTTTGGTAAACTTCATTTGATCCAATGAACTAATCTACTAATGCTCACCCTTGGTTCCAAAGAACCTAAAATGTTTAAAATCTCTCGAAGTTGGTTAACAGACTCTAGATTTAGGTATTAATTTGACCACAAAAGATCTGCCAGCCCTTGATTGAAGAATACTAGTTTTGTTGAAAATAAAAAGGGCTGGGTCAAAGCATGAAAACTGATGAGCAGCGATCCTCGTACAATCATGTAATTTATTGATGGAGGCACTGTATTGGCAGCATTGGGGGACACACGGCTTCAACAAATCTTGCATTCAACAAACTATAATGAGCTAGTTCGTTGAGTCTGAGGTGTGCTGTATTTAAAAAAAACGAAATTAATCAGTTCAATACTTAACAGTACATGTATATTATAGTTCACAAGAAAGTTCCTGAAAATCATGGCAGTTAACTAGACAAGTAAACAAATAAATGAATGGATGTTCAATTGTCTTCTTATAATTATTATTGCTTTACACTTCAAACTAGCGCTTTATGAAACACATTTTGTCTTGGTGTACATAAACTGTTCAGAATTAAATTATTGTTATGCTGAATATATGAAGTTAGAATTTGCTGAATTAAATTTCAAATAAGTTGGACTCGACTTCCTTGCTGTTAAGGATACTATTGGCAGTTTTGCTTTTGTCTGATTTAGTTACTAAAATTATTTTTCTCATGCAATACGCACTTAAGTGTTATTGTCATCTGTCCAAACTTTTTCTCTGTCTTCTCCGCCGGTTGAAACCCTGCTAAATGATAGTAAACAGAGGAAGCGGAAAAGGCCCCATAAATATAATTAAATGGTGCCCTCTTTATAAATCGTTGCATTCTGACGACTGATGTGAATACCGTGTGGGCTGGGTTCAGTGTTAAGCTTTTTGTTCTGCCTGTCTTGTTTTTTTTTCTTCTTACTATGACAAAAAAATGTATGTTAGCGCTTTGAATTTGAAAAACTACACCTGCATTTGGGATTGCAGCTGGTGCCCCTGTCTTCAGTAAAGATTCTTTAGAAAACGTAGGGAACATATATTTCATCAGCCTAAGGATTACTTTTATTAATGACTAATCACTTCATTCTTAACCGGCAGGCTTTTTTTCTACTCTTCTCTTAAGAAACAGTTTTACAAGTCTTCTACGGGTCAAGTTCTTAGACAGAGACCACTGTACCAAAGATTTTGAGAGTCTGAATTTACGTGACTTGTGTTATCTGTTATCTATCAGTAAAACCAAGATGGACTGGCAGAAAACAAAGTCGTCTTTTTATTTTAAGGTAAAAAAAATATCAAGATACTTTTTTTATTGCATATATTTAATTTAAGATTAAACTATTCACAACTACATTGTATTCCAGGTTTTTCATCATCGACCTTTGAGGTGAAGATGGCAGAGCAGTACCTGGATCCCTCCACTGGAGAAATACACAGCTCTTTTGCTGAGCAGATGCTCTCGGTCTCACAGTCACATTCCTCCAATGTGGCAGCAGTTACAAGCTCATATTACATGAACGTTTCACAGTCTGGAGCCAGTCCAGCCTTTGAACCACAAACGTATCAGGAAACTGATGC
Organism: Elysia chlorotica; assembly: GCA_003991915.1. Lineage (NCBI taxonomy): Eukaryota > Metazoa > Mollusca > Gastropoda > Plakobranchidae > Elysia > Elysia chlorotica. The sequence goes on along the minus strand of RQTK01000204.1, from coordinate 113,539 downwards.
TAGTCAACAGTTCCTCTCCGCAGAGACCATTGAGGGATCATCTCAAGGTGCTAGTGCCAACCCCATGGAAACTTTGACTAAGTCAGCATTTGAGCTCCTTCAAGATGTTGTGGCGCAGGCCTCAAGCAGTTATGATAAGTCACAAAGGAATTCTACTGACAGAAACCAACAGGTTTCCTTGTTGCCATTGTCTCACTCTAAGTCCTCCGGAGATGCATCACTTACGGGGCAAAATATCTCCCATAATCCAAAAAATCCAAATACCTTGTCTGCCTCTACAGGCCCCACAATTGTGGTTGATGCAAACAGCATGACAAAAACGAATGTATCTGTAGGATCTACTTTGCCTCAAAAGCAAGCGAATGTAGGTTCTGGAGCTAATGCAAATACAAAAATAATTAAAATTGTCCCTCAAAAGACTAATTCTGGACACACTAGCACACAGAAACCAAACAATGGACAACCTCCCACAACTAACTATAGATGTGTTTTTGTGAAGGATCCCAATGGAACCCAGAAAAATTGTATTGTAATAAAGCCAGCAACTTCAGCCGCCACAGATGCACCCAAAGTGAGCCAGACTAACTCAGCAGCATCGTCCAGAGCAATGAAACTTGCAAACTCTGTAGAACGTGAAATAATGGATATGATCTCTGCAACATCTGCAAATTTTACCATCAAAGGCGAGGATGCCAAGAAAAGTGGATTACTTGAAAAAACTACTGATAAGAATGTGGCCAACAATAGCGTAACTACTATGTTTTTCTGTGTAGCATGTAAAGAAAAATATGCACAAAAAGAAGGTTTTCACCTCCACTTTCAGAGAATATCTTTTGTACTAAAGTACAAGTGTACAAAATGTGCTACTGTGTTCACTTTCTTTAATAAGTGTGCACTGTGGTTGCATTTAACTAGCCATTCTGAGGACATAGACTATCAGCGAGTTTTGCGTTTAGACCCTTATGACTTTGCCTCCAATCCAAATGTTTTTACAGCAGAAATGAATGCAAGTGTGGCTAGTAATTCCAAAGAAATTATGACAAAGGTGATGTCAAACACTCAAGGTATTGTAAAGTGCCCCATTTGTCAAGAGTTTGTGAGGAACCTACCCATCCATCTAAAGAGACCAGACGGCAAGCACCGTGCTAATTTTTGCTACATTTGTGAAATCAACCTCCCAAGTAAATGTTCCTTTTTAGCTCACGAAAGGTTACATAGAGGCTGTGGAAATCCTATTTGTTGTCCAGAGTGTGGCCTCACAAGAGAAGCGATCAGCAGTACATGTAGCCTCAAGGATGTGTTTGATCATGTTGATGCATGTATGCATTTTAATAGGGCAGAATCATTTTCCTGTAACTGCAAGGTCTCTTTCACATCTCCAACTGAGGCTAAGAAACACTTTCTTCAAACCCACATGAAGTCCCTTTCTAAATGTTTAGTGTGTTCGGTCGCATTCACAGATCCAAAACTTCTTTCAGCCCATTTGTTGAGGAGTCCTCGGTGCCAGGCACAGGCGCAAATTGTGGGTAGGCCTACCACCAAAGTGACATGCTTGTGCACCTTGTGTAAGTCCATTCTGACAACAGAAAAAGAGGCAGTGCTTCACTTGCAGAAACATGTTTCTAATGAGTCTGAACCCGCGTGGATATGTTTTCTTTGCTCCATGATGTTTTCCACAGCCAACGAACTGCGCATCCATTGCGAGGAGGATCATCCTCACAAAGCTAAGCGTTGCACCATCTGTTTCAAGCTGTTTTGCAACCGTCAGCTGCTGGTGGATCACATCATTAAGAAAAGTTGTAACATGAGTGGTCAGCATTCCTTAGGACGCTGTGCTGACATGCCACCAAAGGCTGTGATTGATATAGATGGTATTATCAAAAATTTGTATAAAGTTCCTGATATAACCACAAGTCAAAGCTCAGTATCTCAAGGATCACCAAGGAAATCTCTGTCGACTCCAAGTATTTCTATAAATATACAAGAGCAACAAGGTTCTAGTTCTATCCATCAAGAACAAGGTTGTGAATCACAGCATGAGTCAGACCATGTAGTTTCAGCTACACCAGCTAGCCGAGTATCTAAAGTTGCCATCAGGAAACCTGCATCATTAGATAACACAACATCAGCACTTCTGGATGAAATACAACAATGGATGTCCAAAGATGGGAAAGAAATAGTGCCTACAGCAACCCCTCCATCAAGGAAGAAAGGGCGACCAAAGAAGGAAAAGCGACCACCTCCTCATCTTGTGTGCTGTGTCACTGCGAAGGGGATCAGTTATCAATGTCATCCTTGTAAAATAATTGTTACAGGAACCAGCAATTTTGTAACTCACATGAAATACCATGAGGCAAAAGGTGATTGCAGCTATGGTGCTTTTTGTCATTGTTCTGTCTGTGACAAATTAATTGGTTCTCATCTCATTATGAAACATCTGAAAGATCATCAAGACAAAGGGGTGTTAGTATGTATTAGATGTCAGAGGAGGGATTTTAGTGATCATGAGGATGCAATTCAGCACGCTCATAACCTTTGTAACTACAAAAAAATTGGTGGCGGCGCCGAACCGATTCAAACAAAAAACATAAGGTGTGAAAATGTCACTAATAATAATAATATTAGTGTAGATTCAGCACCAAGGCAGAGTGAAATTGAATTAGAGGAAGACCCATGTTTGGAACCTGAGGAGGTCACAGTAGAAACACCAACTGAAAAGGCTGTAGCTCCACAAGCCAAGAATAAATTGTATCCTTGCCACCTTTGCAGCTTAGTGTTTGAAAATGTTGTCCTTAGAGATCAACATGTGCGCAAATCCCACGGCGGAACGCGCAAGATTTTCCACTGTTTGGCTTGTGAAAAGAAAAAGATTGTGAAGACCTTTACAACATCAATGGCAGCCAGGAAACATGTGACCAACAAGCATCGTGTTGTCCAGCGCAGCTTGGTAGAGAGATTCCTGAAGGAGGTTAGCGCGAGTGTTTCCAGCAGCACTAGCAATACTGAAGAGGCTCCACCAGCACCACAAGATGAGCCGGATGTGGAAGGCCCTACTCCAAAGAGGCTTCGCTTGGCTCACGAGGGGGACTTTTTGTGTGGTACGTGTGGGTTCTCTTGTGCAGGCGATGACAGGCCTACCTTCAATGAGCACATCAAGACCCACAACCTCAAGAAAGAACCTCAGTGTCCAGAATGTGGCTTATGCTACACCGTTCTCAATGCAGTCAAAAGGCATCTATTTGCTGTTCATAAAATTAAAAATGTAGACAGTTATCTTGCCGAGAATGGTATTTTAGAAGAGCAAGAGGAAGACGATGAATTTGAATCAGTTCTTGAAGAGATGCTGCCAGGAGTAAGATCTCTTCCACCAGTCACCCGGCCACAACAATCCCCAGGCTCTGCGAAGTCTAGGAAGGACCAGCCAGAAGATGATCTGGACTCTCTGGAGTGCAACGTCTGTTATCGCTCTTTTGATACTGAGGCCAACCTTAAGACTCATATGAGGACTCATGGCATGGCGTTCATTAGATCAAAGAGGTACAAGCCTATCTAAATTTTAAAGTTCCTCTGTGACTGATGCGCACATGAATAAATATCGTTTAACATCAGTTTCAGCACCCCGGGCCTTAAAAAATATCAACTGATATTACACAATTAATCAGATTCAGGTATATGCTTTGGGTATTTTTATGATCCTTGTTTTCTGCATTATCAACACTAGGATTCATGTTATGGGAACAAATAGAATTCATTTTTGTTTTGTTTGTACTAACTCAAATCAGGCAATCAACTGTTACTGTATGCTAAATCGAAACATCACATAATGAAGTTTTATTATTTTTTGAATTGCTTATAAACCAAATTTAGCAAGAGACATTTTTTTTCCTCTCTGTGACTATTTTAATTTGACTCATACTTCAAAGTTTTTCTAGTGTGATTGTCTTAATTCAAAGCTCACACCGCCAATAGGCATTACAAAAGTATTACTTGTCAAGCAGTGTTCAATGCTTCTTGCTGCCCAAGACACGCCTTTAAAAGAAATGGTGTTCGGAGAAATTTGCTATAGAAAGAGAAAAATAGGAAACTATCATAAACAGTTTTTCAAATAAGGTAATTAACTGTCTACTAAATTTTAATACTTGGTTCAGGTATGTCCCTTTCTGTAATTCAAAGTTGGGATCAATTCCCAAGCAATTCGAATTATGAGGTTTCCACTGTAATAATTTTAGACAGTGATTGGGTGAAGAATCATATTTCAAATTCTCATCCAATGTTGAGGTTTTTGTTGTTGTTGCTAGAATGCTAGTCATAGCCTAAATATCAATTCAAGAGGGTAAATTACCTATCCACCCTTGCAAGGTGGATGCTTATGGCATTGACAAAATCATGGCTGGAACCATCTCATACTTTATAATTGATCAGTCAGTTTTATGGGTGTTACAACGATACCCAACTACATGTAGTGTAGACAGATGGACCGAAAGCAGGGAGATTCAAAATTTGATTTGCATGAATCTAAATTCAATTTTTTCCCTCATGTAAATAAAATGTAATTTTGATTTACTCAGTGGGTCTACATTATATTTTTTTGTACATTGTATTTTCAAAGTCTGTAAAAGTAAAAGCTTGAATGTTTGCTTTTCACTTTTAGAACGTTAAATTACATAGTATTCATTATCACATTTTCAATGATTTATATCACTTGTTATTTGGCATGTCTCACTTTTTCTTGACAATACAATATGGACATTTATTATACTTTCACTAGCCATTGACATACAGTATACATGTAATACTATTAGGTGTTAGACTTAGAGAGTACACTTACAAAGTTAGAAACGCTAATTTAATGAGGTCTGGAATGGAGGGAAACTCATCAAAAAAATGTTCCCCCCCTAGTAATACACAGTAAAAACTAGTATAAACTCCTGTTTTTAAATTTTGTATGCTAATTTAAAAAGAGCAATCCAAGTGATGGTGAGTCTCTTCTTTCAACAGGGCATATGTTTCAAATTATGTATTTGCATTATTTGTATTAACCAGATTTATACATCAAGTGGTTTGAAAAAAGTGGTCTTCATCTTCTTCTCTTTCTTTTTTGTTTGGATGACATTATGTTCTGAATAGTACATGTATTATAGTGCATAAAGAACTATTTTTTTTATTGCCAACGCCTACTTCATGTTTATTTAGTTCACTGAACTAGAGTAAGGCCCTCTAAACAACTGTAAATGTTATGTTTTAATTATTAATCTACTCCTAGATACGGTAATTCATTGGTGATGTATACAGATCACTATATATACTTTATCAGTTACATGTATTATTTCACTCCAAAGTTCAATATAAATTTATATATTGAATTAGGTACCCTATAAATTGTGCAGATTTAAAAATTATATTGGTATATTATATTAAATAATTATTTATCTTTTATTATTATTAATAATGAAAAAAAACAACAAACAAAAAAACAACAACAACCGAAATCAGCCATGCTATTTCTCTTCCTCTCAAGTTAGGTTAGGTACAGGATCTATTGTGTTTTTCTGTATACAATGTACTAAAATATGTTTCAGCTAAATATGTCATACATACGTTGTTTTGCCTATAAATATAATGCATTTTGTATAATGTGTGATTTTTATCCAAGACAAAAACATTTTAAATTTGCATTGTTAATGAATTTTTGTAATATTTACAGTATCTATAGAAATGAGGAATGGTATTGTATAACTCATGTTTAAAAAAAAATCACATTACTGATAAAACTTTATCATTTAATCATATATACATTGACATATGCCTAATCTTTTGTTTATCACTATCCATGTATCATAGACATTGTTATCAAGGAGCCTGTGCTCCAACATATTATCCTTTTGTAGAATGCATTTTAAAATATGTACATGTATATAATGTGATCGGCTGAGACAGGAGTCATGGCATCCCCGCCCTGTCTCATGTTTGGTATCATTTAAAATTGTCAGACGTCAGTGTTGGGGCCCATCCACAATATAGCCTAAATAGTGCTGAAGTTGGACGTTACACAAACTCAACTCATGTACATGTATAATAAAAAGAACCTGGAAAACCTACTTTGAAGTGGAGCTTGAAGTGTGTGTTAATATGGTTCTTATTTTCTTTTTGATAATTTTTGATACTTGATAAATTCTGTATCAGGGGACGTTTACTTCAACCTTTATACAAACCTCTCCCCTTTAATTTTCTAATCACACATGTTCTCCCCATCTTTTAATACAATTCTCACAATGCTAAAACGGCCAATAATCTCCCACCTCTCTAGGGTGTAACTGTAAGATATTTCAATGGCCCCTGAATTGCATGTATATTATTTGTGATTGTACCATTGGATTTTAATAAAATAATTTGCTGTCCCTGTGAAAAATTTTAATTAAAAGTAGCAAAAGTTGCAGCCAAAATGGAAAAAGTTGCGAAAAGTTGCAGCCCAAAATCACAAAAGGTGCGGCTTAATCTTAGCTTTTAAAATCCACTAAAACAATTTTTAAAAAAGAGGAAAAGCAAACTATTTTATAATTGTTAATTTTTTTTCGCTGACTAATAATACATGTGTGTTGTGATATTAAATACTCAAATAATAAAAATAATTACAACTTAAGTCTCATTACTCAACAGTTTTAAAAAGTACATAATCATTATGCATGTTATATAAAAAAGAGGGAGGGAGAGACAGCCGAGAGGGACAAAGTCAACTGTCAAGCCAGGCATTCAAAGAGCTTTTGTCAGTTCATTGATTGAAGATTTCATTAATCAATATTGTAGAGGTTTAAATATGAATCAATTAAGCAAATAATTATTCATTGATCAAATGAGATTGTGAGAATGTGTTGGTTTAGGTCCACATGTATTACATGTACAATTTATAGGCAGAGATAGTGATTCCCGCTTATCAAGGAGACTCAACTGAGAGTGAGAGTCAAGTTAGGTCTTTGATACATATTAGTTGACACAAACAGATAACACATTTTGTAACGAGAGTTTCTGTGCCCATGCCACATTTTTGGTTTCTCCTGTTGTGTCATTATGTCAATGCCTATCCCCTTTTTTAAATTTGATTGTTGCCTTTGAATGCTTTCATTTTTTTTCTAGCGAGATTCAGACTAAAAGTAAAACTGATTAATTTTTCTTCAAGATTAAGAGGCTCATATTATTCAATAAGCAATTATAACATGTTCTGATTTACTTTAGCCAAAGACTTTCTACCATTGTCTAGATCTAGGTGTCTTTTTGTCTGCCGCTGTGTGACATTCACAGGAAATCTTTTTTTTTGTTTTAATTTTTTAATGAAAGTTGCAAATTTAACTTACAATTTGTAAAAAAAAAATGCTATAAGTTGCAAAAGGTTTTGATTTGGTAAAAAGTTGCAAGTTGATGATCGCAACTTTCAGCGGCGACGTATACTTTGTCTTGTTCAACTTCTGTTTCATCTAAGATACTGTTTCAAGTGTTACCTCAAATTGTTCTGTTGTTGTTGTTTTTATGGCTTCTATGTACATGTATTATATTTCATAATGACATGATTTGAGTACCAGCTATTTTGAAATAAAATCCCAATTGTTATGTTTACAAAGCTTTGATTCATTAAAACTTTAAGATATTCACATATATGTAATTCTCATTTATTTTATGATTCATTTCCTTGTAGAATTTTCATTACAAAAAAATAATTCAGATCCATAATTACAGGTGAAAATGATCTAAACAATTTTAGGGAATAAAATCAGATTACAACATGTACAATCAAGACGGATTCCTGATTCAAGATTCGAAATGGTAATTTAATGAGTTCCTGGACATAATAATATCCTCGAGGAAAGTTGTGATTAAAAATAAACACACGCACACACAAATACACATTCATACACATCGACATGCAGAGAAATCGAGGGACAGAGAGACAAAACAAAGACATGCTCGTTATTAAAAATACCCAGAATTAAAGTATTGTTTCTCATTAAATTAATTACATGTAGCTAGATATATGATAACTCTAGTCTGACAAATCATTAGGCAGAGAACGTGACAAGGAAGTCGTTCACAATCACACGCAGGGCTCTGTGTTGAACATCATCATCATCATCATAATCATCATCAACAACATCATCATCATCGTCATCTTACTCCTCCCCGTCCCTATCAATATCATCGCCTTCATCATTACCGTCACCATCATCCTTATTATTATTACATGACATCCATTTTTAATCTCGTCCAAAATAGTGAAATAATGTGTCCTGGGGGCGCGGTGGCCCTGGGGTAGAACATCGGCTTTCGACGCAAAAGGTCCGTAGTTCGAGCCCTGACGATTTCGCTCCCTACTGATTGGGTCAGTTTCAGTTTAATATGAACGTCTGAGATAGTCATGGTATCCCCGCACTATCTAGTGTGTGGCAGTACATAAAAATATCAGACGTCAGTCTTGGTGCCCGTCCACAATATAGCCTATATAGTCTCGATGTTGGGCGTTAACCCAACTCAACTCAACTCAACTTGTGTCCTTGAACACCATTAACACACCGTCCCTGCGGAAAATTGTGATTGAAAGAGGCTGAGGTTGTACCATAAAATGACGAACGCTTCAAAAAGGCTGCAGCTAAATGGAAAATGTCGCAAACTTTGCGGCACAATATTTCCTTTATACAAGATTCAATGAAAACAAACAAAGCCGATGCGAAGTGAACCATTAAAAAATCTAATGTTATTTTGTGGGAAACACGAGTAATAAATCACTATTTACTTAAATCTCATCGATAAACAGTCTAAAAAATAAAAGGTGCGGGGGGGTGAAAGAAATGGTCGTATCGATGTCGAACTAGTTAATTGTTGTCCACATTTTTTCTTAGGTTGATGACTGTAAGATCGCTCTAACAATTTCGAATGTCTAATTAGGTTTTTGTCAGTTGAGGCAGATGGATTGTTATGAATTATTATTTATCATTGTGTCTGACAACACCAGATAAGCTGTGCGCATGTCCCGTATTTGACCTCACCCATCACACCATGATCATCCGAATTCCTTATGCCTATCCCCTTTACCCAGGCAATAAACCGCGACCTTCCCGATTCATTGCCTTCTTTAGAGCTAACACAATGTACGATAGTGCATTTTTTTTCTCTTTCCTTTTCCTGGAGGTTAAAAGGCAATGAAACTGGTCCTATAAGTACATGTAGTATAGAGATGCACTGATCTGCTGTCGCCGTATAGGACAGGAGAACCTAGGAGACGTTAAACCCGGAGAGAGGGAGATAATTCTCTCCCTCCCTCTATAGAGAATGCACTGATCTGACAACTCTTCATAGAGATTTTCTTTAGAATTTGAAATTCTCACATCTTGTTATGTATCTTGTTATAAAAAATTTCAAAAAGTTTAAAAATCAACAAAAGTTGGAAAAAAAATTTCAGCAGCCTCTTCTACCCGGAACAAAACATGTGGGCTTACCAATTATTGTGCTTGTACAAATTTGTCTTTGGTAAGCCTACATAGTACTACTACTACTACTACTACTACTACTACTACTACTACTACTACTACTACTACTACTACTACTACTACTACTAGCAAGTACTGTATAACTCTGATGTTAGAGGTACAATGATGCGACCTACAATGTAAAAAATATTGATACATGAACTAATATTGATACCAGATAAACGCAGATAAAATTCTCAACGGAGGCTTTACTGGCAGACGGCCTGTTGCCCAAATCCAAGCAAGCCTGTGATTCCATTTCGGAATCTGCGTCTGCTTCGGCAGAGATGAAGCATATCTTGAGGTTGTCGTCAGCACGATCACCAAGGCAGGGGTGGGTTACTTTGGCCAGCCGTCTTGACAGGTCACCAAAATCTAGATCTTGATCATCTGACATTGAATATGGACTTCCTTTGAGCAAGGATTTTGGTCCTGTGAATTCGTACGTCTCGTTCAACGGATGGTGCTCATCTGAGGATGTTAAGAAGATGCATTGGGAACAAAGATGTTTTTTTTTAAATCTACCTATTGTATATTGTTATTAAGCCTTAAAAGTTCTCGTGTTAATTGTTATTGAATGAGTAGACCGGATCGTCACAACAGAAGGTGTGATTGGTGCATGAATATATATATATATATTTAAATTATGGGACGTCGATATGCATGTAATTTGGTGTTTGTACTAGCAGCAAAGAATATCCTTTTTTAATACATACGTGTCTTTTAAACAGTACAACGTGCATTTTGAGGAATATACTTGTGAGATACAAAAAAAAGTGTCAATGTTGTCTTGAAAGTCAAATGGATTACACCTAGAAACGATATTCAAAGCAAATTGTTGCTGACAATATGTGCTGTGTTACCCAAAGAAAACTACTCCTCCTATCTTTTAAATTATTGTCGAAAATAACAAGCCCCCCCCCTCAAAGTTTATAGAATAACTAAAAGCAAAAACAAAACAAAACAGACTTTTATGTTTGATAAAATTCCTTAATGATTTTGTGCTTTGCCTTTAAGCAAAACGTTTCAGATTGCATAATTTTTGTATAGCGCTCTGTTTTTGTTTTTTTTTAATAATAGTTTCCATTTTGTGACGATAACACTCTAAACTGAAGAATATGAAATAAGTAAAAGGTGGAAGCAAAAACTATCAATTCTCACTTTTCTGTAATGGCTCGAACATGAAGAAGCACTTTTTATCTCGACTCCATGAAATCCGAATTTTCCAAATCCTAAGATCATTTAGGGCAGCCATAACGTCTAAGCAAGTGCATAGAGGAACGAGAGACAACCCATCCCGGTGAAGAACACTGGCACCAACGGGGAAGATGCAGGACCGGCTAGAAGGTTGCCCGTGTGAAACCTGGCTAGACCAGACTAAACCCCCGACAGCGCATTCCTCCAGCCGGCAGTCTTGGAGACGGCTTCGCAGACTGGGACAAAAGAAGCGCCTCTCAACAGTATTGCTCAACTCGACTATAAAACCAACCTTTGTCTCATCGTTTACATAAATCTCTTCCCCTCTACTGTCTTCCGCGTCTTGAGACTTGTTTTGAAGGAGCTTTAGAACTGGCAAAATACGCATTTGTATTGAAAACTCTGTATCTTTTGCTTGTTCTCCTCTAAATATTCCAGTCTCTGTGACTTTTTGAAGGAGACATCGCTGATTATGCGAGTAGGTTTCACCGACATATTCTACCTGTGTCTTCAAGAGTGGGTAGCGGTAAAGACTTTGAAAAGAGTTATTATGACCTAAACACGCATTATGCACATGGTCTTTCAGAAAACTGCCATCTTCACAGCGACAGACAAATAACTGTTGAATATTGCAAGGACGGTGGTAACGTGTCATGGCGTCCTCCACTCGTATCACGCGGCACCAGGGTAGCATCTCAAGAGCACTCCCCAATCTAAACTCTCCAGATGAGGCATAGGAACAGGAGAGGCTTATCACCTTAGGAATAAAATACGGGGTTAACTCGGCAAAAGTGTAAGCACTGTACGAGGCAAAGTCACTAAAAATCATTTTTCTATTTACGTCTGCAACTTTGTACTGCCCCAAGGGCTTTGATAATTCTGCCAAAGTTCTTGACTTGAAAGGCAAAGGTTTGTCTCGATTGAGGATTGAGGGGGTATTTTTTACATAGTTTCTGGTGACAAAAAATTCTTCTTTGCTTGGTTGGTAAAGTGTGCTATACTTGGATCCCATGCACACGGAGATCGTATTTTGTGCACGTTCAGAGATATCAACCTGTCCAATGTTATATATTTCCGGACACATTTCTGCTATATCTGCACAACAGTCTTTGTGCAACTGACACATTGAATCGCATGCGCACTCGTAGAATGTTTCCCCGAATTTTCTTGTCTCTCCACAACGACTGAAACAGGTGTATCGAGATCTGGCTACTTGCAAATACGTTTCTGGATCCGAAGCACCTCCGCAGAAATCCCTCTGGTAAACGAATTCGGTTGCCAGCTCGCGGCATTCTGAGTAATTATACGGTATAGTCACTGTAACAGGCTCGTTAGTGAAATATTGGTGCGTACTGGTCGCCTCAGAGTAGATTGTTGTCATGCTTCTAGGCTCGATTGTTGCGATAGAACTTTCAGCCAAAGTCGTGACAGTAGAAATACAGACAGTGAGTAGGAGATATCTTAATTCCATCTCAATCGGCTGCCTCGTAACTTTTACAATGATGCCTGACAACGCTAGGCAATGATCTTTGAATTAGTTAGAATAACAGATATATAGCTCCTAAATCATTCTTATAAAACCCACGACATAAAGCTTGATGCTTTTCAATACTCCGTAGGAGAACTAAAGATCTATGTTATCTTATCTTGCCAAACGGTGCTTTATAAGAAGACAGAATTAGAAATCAATGCTTTGTCCACGGCAAATGGTAATTACGTTAATTATTATAGTTAGACGTAAGATAATCATCTCACGTGTAATTTCATCGACAGACGGACACTGGAAAGAATGCTGTAGGGATATGCTCCCCCCCCCCCCCCAAACTGCCTTTCGTTGTTTAATCAAAGACAACGAAATTTGATTACAAAAAAAAATAAAAAATATGATAAATCAATTCAAAGCACCACCTTTTACATGTCATCTATAATAACAAACCGGGAAACAAGACTCCACCTTGTCGTAAGAAAGCGTTTTCAATGTGACGCAAAATTGTTAGAAAAAAAATTGTTTCAGATCTGCTACGTCATACTTGTTTTATATTGAACCATAAACAAAATCTGCCTTAAGCCAAAATTCAACGCAAGAAGAGAAAAGTATTGTACGCCATGCCTTAAACCCGATACTGAATAGTAGGAGTAATAGTAGTAGATGTAGTATAAGCATATATCTAGTGCTATTTATAGATCTATGAGTATAAGTAGTGTAATCAGTGGTACGGATCTTTTTGTGAGATTTCTTTTTGGGTTTGAGGGAGATTTCTTTGTTTGTTTAAAGCTTAGTGTTCATAAATGCCAGCACTATTTAAGCTATACACGTTCTGTGGACGAGGGAGGGGCGATGGAGCTTTGGTTGTTTGGTTGTTATTACAACGCCTCGAATTATTAAAACAATAGTCCTTAACGAGCCGAAACCTCCATAAGTCACCGAAATGATAAAAAGATTGACTAGTCGACTTCAAGCCAAAGGTCGACTCTGTGACTCTCATTTGGAAATCGTTGGTTACTGCCGATTCTCAATTAAGCCTAAGCCAACTAGCCTGGTTCAAAAAAACCCAACAACGTCTGTTATCTGAAGCCGACAGTCGACGGGCTTATAACAAAACGTTTAAAGTCATAGTTTGACTTTCAGAGTTTGACGAAAACGTCGAGTCAACTTTCCAACATTCTTATTGGCCAACTTTAGCCAAACATAAGATAGATAGATAGATAGATAGATAGATAGATAGATAGATAGATAGATAGATAGATAGATAGATAGATAGATAGAGGGAGAGAGAGAGAGAGAGAGAGAGAGAGAGAGTGAAAGAGAGAGAGAAAATAAGAGAAAAAAATATATATCTATATGATGAGAGAGAGGGAATGCTCAATAGTAGATGAAGCTAAATCATTAGCTAAAAAGCGAAGAGGTTGTATATCATAGAGTTAAAATTTTTCGACTAAACGCATGGACTAGAAACAAACATACAATGGTGAAACAAGAAGGAAAGCACACCAGAGAAAGAGAGAGAAAGGGAGAGAGAGATAGAGAGAAATAGAGAGAGAGAGAGAGAGAGAGAGAGAGAGAGAGAGAGAGAGAGAGAGAGAGAGAGAGAGAGAGAGAGATAGAGAGAGAGAGAGTAGCTGTAGTTGAGTTGGTTTTAACGTGCAAAGTCAGCACTATATAGGCTATATTGTGGACGGACCCCCAGACCTACGTCTGACAAATTTATGTGCTGCCACATATGAGACAGGGTGGGGATGTCATGATTCCCGTCCCAGCCAGTCACATTAACCTGACATCGATCCAACCAGTAGGGGACAAAGTCGCCAGGACGAGAACCACCGAGAGGAACATCGCCACGCCCGCAATGATGGGGGCTCGGTTTCACCCGTCCTGGTCAATGTCATAGTCCACAGAGGCTTCAGGGATTCCCAATACATGTACTCCTTCAGGCGCGCCGACTGTTCGTCTTACTAGGTGCACTGTGCAGACCGCTAGAGTTGGAACTGCTTGACGCATTCCCAGGGTGAGACAGCAGGGCTGTGTCACTCACGTTCAGCAGAAAGATAATCACATTAGACTTGGCCTTGTTGAACAGAGAGCTGAGGTAAACGCTAAATATACTCGCCAAGGAGGAGTCGAACACAGCAAGGAGAAACAGATCATGACGTGATTGAGGCATGATTCCCTCAGCTCATTCACGCTTTAAAGGCGTCATGGCGCACCCAATGCTTGTTTCAGCATGAACGGTGATGTGTGTTGGAAAATGCGCCAAAATATAAGACTTAAAGACACGCAGAACCACATTATAGATCTAAAAGTGTTTTTGTAAGCGTGATCTAGTTATTGGTTGAATGGCCTGCCGTTTCAATGTCGAGTTTTTTTTCTTCTTTCTGTTTTCTGTTAATGTTAAGCGTTTACTTTAAACTTCACTGAAACAACGCACTTAAATAAAACAAAAAAGATATATTAAACATATTATTCAAAGCTTCACCAGCGAACTTAAAGAAAAAAAAAAAGAATATTAAGCGTGTATTTCAACACTTCACTAAAACAGTACACTTAAATAAACCAAAAAACAAAAAACAAAAAGATAATATTAAATGTGTAATTTAAAGCTTCACTGAAAGTGCACAATCATTAAACCAAACACAAAAAGATAATACTAAACGTATAATTCAAAGCTTCACTAAAACAACACACCTGCACAATAGAATCAATGGTTTGATTTATCGAGAGCCTACATTGCGTCACCTCAATGTATAAAGTTCTATCTCATTTCTAAAATACTTTATAATATTTAGTAATTTTGAAATGAGAGAGGACATTGTGCAACTGGGGGTGGCGATTGGTAGCCTTAACTTTTTCGCTCGGAGTTTTATATAATACGAAATTCAGAAAATCTAGAATTATTTCCAGATTAGCTTTTTTAGAGGGTTGCCATTGTGCTTATGTCTCTCTGTTTCTTCTCAAACAGAACCATTTATTTACAGTAAGTCGCAGTTATGAAGATGCACAGTCGCAGTCTTTTTTTTTGTAATGTCAGTCCTCTTTCTTGATAGTTAATGGGGCAAAAACTAAGAAAGATAGGAACAAGTAATGTTGATAGCGAGGAAAATAGTAATTTATTGTTTTCTAAAAAAAACAACAACAACAAAACTTGATATTGGCGTTTCGATTCTCTCTCTAGACGTGCTACTGAAACCCGTCTTTGCGCTACTTGGGTCCATTTCGGTATGCACGGTGGTGTTTGTGTGTGCGTAAAAAGATAAGACTTTAGGACACGTAAAAACACAACACGTAGTTTGTAGGCGTACAAGGTTCTTCGTCGAGTCAATAACTTATTAACTTTCCATTTCAACCTCAGGTTTGTTTCAGTTTACTTGATACAGTGGGGTAAAAGCGTTCACTTTAAAGCTCGCCTAAATGAAAACGTTTCTGCCAAACGTAACACAAATTATCAAACGCCACAGTGGCGTCAGGACTAGAGACCTTGTGATTACCAGGCCCTTGGCGAAAAAGAAGACGATAGATAAGTCCAACTGCACCGGCGCCCAACCATAGCTCCATTCTTGATTTATGGATCTATTTTAGTGTATGATACCTAATGACCGTAATTATGTCACCCGTTTATTATCGTAGCCTTACACATCTTGAAGCCTGTTATTCAACATTTATTATTATTTGGGCTTTGTTTACTTTACCCTTACTTTACGAGACAAAGCCAGCCTTAGTTTCTTCCAATCGGAGTTTTAGTAAAACTTTGTTTTATTATCTTTTATACAACATCCAAAATCTTTTAAAAAGAAAAAGAAAAAGAAAATTTAAATAATTATTAGCTTTCTACGACTGCTCCTTTCACAATAAAACCATTTTGGATGAGCCGCTGATATAAAGATGCGTAATTGGGCTTAGACAGAAAATTAAACAAAAGGGTGTAACAAAATATTAAAACGGCTTAGATGCATAGCTTACTATATTTAAGTACTCCATGCTTAGATGTCATATCATCCTTAAGTTGGATACATATTGAGGATAAAACAAAACATCACAAATCAAAACAACATGGTCTTGGTGTTTCAGTCCTATCTCTTTTGGTGAGCTCAGCCTTAAATTTGACACTGTCTGTCTGTCTGTATGTGTGTCTGTCTGAGTGTCTGTCTCTCTTTCTGTCTCTCTGTCTGCCTGGATGTCCGTCTGAGTGTCTGTCTCTCTGTCTGTCTGTCTGTCTGTCTGTCTGTCTGTCTGTCTGTCTGTCTGTCTGTCTGTCTGTGTCTGTCTGTCTGTCTGTCTGTCTGTCTATCTGTCTGTGTCTGTCTGTCTGTCTGTCTGTCTGTCTGTCTGTCTGTCTGTCTGTCTGTCTGTCTGTCTGTCTGTCTGTCTGTCTGTCTGTCTGTCTGTCTGTCTGTCTGTCTGTCTCTCTCTCTCTCTCTCTCTCTCTCTCTCTCTCTCTCTCTCTCTCTCTGTCTCTCTCTCTCTGTCTTTCTCTCCCCCCCCCTTCTCAGTGGTAAGCAAAAACAAAGGAACATTTTTTCTTTCCGACTAGAGATTATCTTTATTTCCTAAGAAATTTCTAATGATTGGAAAACATATGTGGATGCCTTATGACTAATATATTATCTCCTGTTTTAATTGTTATCAGATAATTGGTGAAGTGCAGCGCCAGTCTGACGCATGCAAACACATGAGTTATTATGATTCGTATAAGTAATTAGGATAAGTTGGTATCGGATGGCAAGTAATTTCTACTCTGAAAGAGAATCTCTTCGTTAATTACCATCTAAGTTGGCGTAGAAGATTCTGCATGGTAACCTTATATAGGGCTAATTCAAAAGGCAATAGCATTTTGATTACATCAATGTTACGTGTCGGTTCAAAGGTGCTTATAGGCTTATTATCTTAGAGAAGATAGCTACGCTTACCAAGAGACGCATTAGAAGTGTGAGTGTAGATCGACCTCCTGAAACGGACTTAAACGTTATGGCTAAACTATACCTGTTGTCTCTAGTTTTTTTGCTGTTTCAACTGCTCTGTGGAGGTAAGGTTTAAAAAAAAATTTAAATACTCCTCCTCCATGTATTAAATACCAATTCTGAATAACCTGTCTTAACAGATTGTGGTAAAACTTAAACAAGATTTGGAGGTGGCTATATCATTTTTTTTAAAGGTACTCCTAAAAATTTGGAGTGGTACCGTAGCTTGTTGCTTATCGTCTAGCTTCCGAACTCTAAAGTCTGCATGTTTGTGGAAGAGCTCCAAGACTAACATTTGACAATTTTACTTACTGCCACACAGAGACAGCGCGGGGAGACCTGGACTCCCCTCACAGCCGGTCATATTATTCTGGCACCGACCAAACCAGTTGGGGCGATCGTAGGTTTCGAACCGGGGACCTTTCGATTGAGAGACCAACGTACCGGTAGCTGTCTATACTTTTTATTAGATAACAAAATGAATATCTTATTTAGAACAAAATGATTCTCAGAGATTTTTTTTTTATTTAGTCGACAAGCCTATTAGTATTACACTAAAAATGTAAACTGTCCTAAATGTGACTAATATTTTTTTTTTTATAATTTTAACTGAATTTGTTTCGAAATGTAAATGTATAACGGTGACTCTTCCTGATATTTTTGGAAATCCTGATCTCGCCTCAAGTCCCAAATCATCTCAAATAATAAAAAACACTAAGTCCTCATTTTTTTATATTGGGGTTTTGGTGACCCTTCACGTAATTGGGGAAAGGATGGGGAGGGGGGTGGTTGAATCGGATGTCAGTTCATGAGACCGGCTGAGACTGGAGTGATGGTATCTCCGCTCTGTCACTGTGTGGCTGCAGGTTGAATTGTCAGATGTGAGTCTTAGAGACCGTCCACAATATAGCCTATAAAGTGCTTAAGTTGGACGCTAAGCAGCAAAACAACACAAACATGACTGGGTAAGGGAGAGACTAGCGACTCCACTGTGTCGCGGACAACGAATTTCCTTGTAAATAAATACACACAATGGCGCGAGCGCTTCCCAAATATCGAAGTCAGACGGGAAAAAAGATGCGGTAAAAGCAATCTTACTTTTCCTATATCTTCATAGCGCCCAGCCTTCGTCTAATGAAAACATCTGTCACATTTTATGAACTCTTCGTGGTAACTAGTCTTTGGACTGCTTATGTTGCCTCTTTTTTTTAGATAGCTTTTGTCTATAAAAGATGAATGACTGAATTACACTAAAATTGGCTATTGAGAATCATGACAACTAAAAGTTGATCTCAAAATACACGAGCATGGATGGGATCATCTATCCACCTTATTATAAACAATGAAGATAATTAGAAGAAGAAAAAAGATACATCCTCATAAGAACTTTTGTTGTTGTTATGGTTGTGCATTTAAATTGTTTTTGTTGTGGTCTCCGCTGCTGCTGTTGTTAGTGTCATTGTTTTTCCATCTGCTTTTTAAATATCTATAAACAGCTAAGCTGTTTTGACCCCATCTACCAATTCACATGTTGACACTCAGAGGTAGAGCAGTGATAGTGAGACTGGCTTCTGTCTCTACCAGTCACACTACGCCGGCCCAAACAGTAGAAAAACAAAGGGGATTTGATTTGATCCAGATTCGAACCCATGACCTTTTGATTACTGGTAGCGAACGCTGCCAACTGAGCTAACCCTGATACAACAGTTATTCCAAATGTATTATTTTGATGTGCTACAGAAGCTATTAAAAATTAGAGTACAGTACCACAGCCGTTCCCTGATAAGCACTATCACCTCGTATGATAACTATAATGCACGTGTATTTATTAAATGTCAGTAATCCACTTGTCTCCGATTCTTGGGACAAAATCTAATCTATAATTAAGTAGATAAAATCCTCTCTCCACTCATCAGGCTTTGACCTCACGCTTGATCCGCACTCCCCTGATCCCTCAAGCCAGCATGGCCCTCGCCAAGTGTGCTCGGTGCTACAGTGTGTCGAGACCCTGCCAGACGGCTCGGACGATCACGCTAACCGAACCAGAACCGTAACCAGTCTCACCGTGTCCGGGATCCGAATAAATGGACTCGGCGACGTAAGCGGACGGTGGCGGGAGTTGGCGTCAGTCACATCACAACGACCGACCTTGAACCGAGTATCTGATGGGGTCAAGGTCACGGGGACATTATCTGATCTCCAGGCGTCCCTGTCTCTGGAATTTTCCAAGGTCATAGATTGTCAGGACAGCCAGTTCTCCTGCGTGGCCATCTATGTGGACCGTGCTGGTCAAACGTCCGTCAAAAAGTCGCTAGTAGGGAAAGCGATCGGTTCCTCAGACTACGCTCCCCACATCCAAAATGATAACGTTTCGGATAACGTTGCTGTCACGGAAAACGTTCCAGATAAGGTTCCGGATCTTCAAAAAGTTTCATGGAACGATGGAAGCTTACCGGGACTTTTGCTGCAGTTGACAAACTCCATTCAGATGAAAGTTGATTGGGTAGGGTCTCGCCTGGCGGACTCTATCAATGCTCTAGAAAACAGACTGGAAGATAAAATCGGGCAGCTGAAAGAAGTTGAAGACGACAGGAGAGATCGTTTAGATGACGACATGGAAAAAAGACTTAGAGCTTTGGTCTCCACGGTGGATGATCTTGAAAGCAGGCTGGAGGACAAGATGACCCAGAAACTTGACCAAATGCTGCAGAACTTAGGAAAACTCGAGTCTTCCTGCACCGACAAAGCGGGTGCTGGCGATCAACTTACCTCACAGCTGACCACTCTGAAAGACAAGCTGGACACCAACACTCGGACGTTGGAAACGTGTGTCTCTGAGGTGCGGAGTCTGAATGGCAGCTTGGGTCAAAACGTTGACCAATGTATGTGGGCCGTGGATAACCGGCTGAGTGATCTTGCCTCTGGACTGAACAACGTGTCTGGTTTGACACACGCACTTATGTCCCAGGTGAGCACTATTAGGAACGGATATGGAGGAGGCGCCCTAGTTCCAGTATCCGAGTTCTTTGACCCGCTGAACACGGGCAAAACGGAGTGGAGAATGGCCTTCAGGGGAACAGCCTTCAACAATGTCCGGGTGTTACCCGCCTACATGTACGGGACAGGAATCCCCGCTCAAGTAGAAGAGGGGTGCAAGCAGTTCAACCGCTCTTTACCGTGCAGCAATCACTATCGCAACAATCACGCTTTGGACAACTGGTCCGGAGTCGATGAAGTCTTGTTCGCAATCTACAAGGATGGTCAGATGGTCAAGAGAGTGGTCTTCAACGGCAAGGGCTCGACCTTCACCTCCTGGTTCGCGGCAAACAGAGTCCTCATGTCCAGTTGGGTGGATCTGACCACCCAGCCTCATAACTTCTTTAGTATCGTCGGACACGACGGTGGCGACCATTTCCGCAGGTTTTTCATCAACATGGACTTTGATCAAGGTTGCAACGGTTACAGAGGCTGGTTTAAAGCCCAGGAGACTTTTGTGGGATGTCCTGACGAGAAAGACACACTGGCGATCCCGAAGTTCAACTTCGCCCCAGGGGACACGTTTTCTCTCTGGTCAGGCGCAGCTGTAGCTGACGCCTTTGGTATATTTCTCAGATATGAATAAGGAATATAATTTCGTCTCCTCATTTCAGGCTGAGACAGGAGTCATGGCGTCCCCGCCCTGTCTCGTGTGTGGCATCACATAAAATTGTCAGACATTAGTATGGGGGCCCGTCCATAGTATAACCTATATAGTGCTGATGTTGGACGTTAAACAACTGTTCATTTCTAAAATGGTCTCATTTTTACAATACTGAAGATTCCAAGTATTTTAGAATTAAGATATTTATTTACAACTGAGGTGAAGATTTCAGAAAGAATAAAACAATTACAGCATAACGTGGGCATGTAGCTTTGTTACCGGCTTGCATTAGCTCGTATCGTGATTTGCAACACACGATACGTTATAAAAGCGTCGCTCTGTAGCTGTTACTTTCAGTTGGCACACGGACACGAATAAATACAGGTTTTGAGAAAATATACTGCCCTATTCTTCTGTAATAAACCAATTCTGAAACGGACTATTACTTAAATATTGTTTGAAATGCCTTTTTTTCGTCGCTTTTTTAAAGTTAAGTAAAATATTCTATAGCATGCAACTTTAAATTAATTTGTTGTTATTTTTGTTGTAAATTTGCCCCTGATGACTTTTAAACTCTATTTTAGCTATTTCAACCAATCCTATGTCACTGAACTTTCAGTGCATTATGAATATTGGCCATACAAAAATATAAATAAACATGAGTCCCATTTGACACTATCTATCTTGGGCTAAGGGTATAAAAATGGCCAGTAGTGAACTAACCTATACATTTGTTGGTTACTTATCTTGGTCTTCTCAAACTATGAACACAGGATCATCATCATCATCATCATCATCCTCATCGTCATCATCATCATCATCATCATCATCATCATCATCATCATCATCATCATCATCATCATCATCATCATCATCATCATCATCATCATCATCATCAACAACAACAACGACAACGACGACGACAACAACGACAACGACGATGACGACGACAACAACAACAACAACAACAACAACAACAACAACAACAACAACAACAACAAACAAACAAAACAACAGCAATATCAACAGACACAAACACACTAAAGACACATGGTCGGTTAACACACATTGACGTTTTCCTGTCAAATTTAATATTGTCTTGAAATCTGAGATAGCATCTTTTGGAGGTACACTTTGACTTTAAATTTGAGGAAGCATAGACATAAAAAAATTATTAATTTAAGATACAAAAGGTAGAAATCCTAGTGTCTGATTTTTTTAATTCTATTTGATTTATTGTTGTTGTTGAATATGTAAAGGTTACTTTGGGTTTAAAACTAAGCGTACATTATGACCTCTAGGCTTTGAAAACATCACACAAAGAAAATGTAAACCCCCCCCCCCCCCCTCCCCCCAACTGTGGCTCAAAATTACGCCCCCCCCCCAAAAAAAAAAACAAAAAAAAAAAGAACAAACAAAAAAACAAAAACAACAAACAAACAAAAGAAAACAAAAAAATACGTTTCTCTATTTCTCTCTCTCTCTATCTCTCTCTCTCTCTCTCTCTCTCTCTCTCTCTCTCTCTCTCTCTCTCTCTCTCTCTCTCTCTTTCTCTCTCTGTGCGTGTCTCTGTCTCTCTGTCTCTGTCTCTGCCTCAGATCGTTCTAATCATCTATCTTTTTTTCTCCAGTGCCATTTTTTTTTGCAGCCAGAGCTGTAAACAAAACAAAAACAACAAAATATAAAGTAAACAATTTGATGTCTGACCTGGTGAAAAAAAAACAACAAGATAGGCTTACTTATCTTAATAAACCTATTTAACAGCAGAATTTTCATAGCACCCTCGTCACAAAAAGTAAAATTACACGGAGAAGAGTCTAACAATTTTTATAATTACGTCGAAGTATGGTTAGGAGGTACAACAAGTAATTGTATCGTCCGGAGTAGGCTTACAATCTTAAAAAAACAACAACATGTGCGCTAAGTTGAAACTTTAAATCAGACTTGGAGAAAGTTAACAGAAAAAAACAACAGAAAAAAACAACTCCCGAATTGTGGAGTCTTAAACAATGAACGCAATATTTATCCCCCTTAAAATATTTCACTTCTAAAATGTCACAATATTATATCAATACTGTGTTTTATATTCATTAATTCATATATTTTTGGTTTCGTTTCATATTTCAATTGACTATTCTGAAAATGTGATACACATTAATAAAGTCTATCACTCACCAGTAGGCTACACGTGGTCAAGATTTCCACATCTAGCTGTATCAAAGTAAACACATGCAACTCCCTTGTTCCAAAAGGCCTTATCAGTACACTTGATGAGCTGTGAAGAGAAGCAATAAGAAAATACAGGTGAAAAAGATAAGATACTGTAAGCTAAAATAAGATGAGACAAGATAAGATACGACACGGTGAGGTATACTAGAAAAAAGTTATTAATGTTAGGGATGTGTCTGAATACATGGAATTAATTATAATTTCAACGATGTAAACTTAGGCCTCCACAGGCTTTAAGGATAGGTGTAATGATATATTTTCTTCTGTTATGTTTTACAATCAGCTTTACTGGAGAAGCACACTAATCTGATTATAACTGTTTAATTGTACAATATTTCATACTCAACTTTTTACCGAATGAGCACAATAGGCTCATATAGGTAACTATAATTTTTAAGGTGTAGAATATTCTACAACAAGCTTTACCGAAAAGGCATATTAATACTGCATTGTCAAATATTATTGTTTACGCCTGGAATATTTTACAACCAGCTTTATAAAAAAACACACACACATTAAGCTTGGATGGTCAAATCTAATTGTTTACGTGTATAATATTTTTCCAACGACCTTTACCAGGTTTCCAAAATTACCAATCTAATTGTTAATGTGTATAATATTTACAATAATTTACAATGAGCTTTAATGGAGAGCACGTACGCAGTTTGTATATTTAAATTTAACTGTTTACGTGTAGAATATTTTACAATCAACTTTACTGAAGAAGCACACTAAGCTTATCTTTAATAAATCTAAGGATGTGTATCCCTAACAATTGTATCCACGCATGAGAGAATTACGTAAAATGTACTTATTATTATTATTATTATTATTATTATTATTATTATTATTATTATTATTATTATTATTATTATTATTATTATTGTT
>RQTK01000204.1:71333-89537 GCA_003991915.1 Elysia chlorotica | reverse complement strand
TATTATTATTATTATTATTATTATTATTATTATTATTATTATTATCATCATCATCATCATCATTATTATTATTATATTTATCATTATTATTATTATTTGACAACCAGCTTTACGGGCGGGGGGAAGCACCATCTTGAAGTAGGCAGTTGGAATTCAATTCGTCGATGGTGTTAAGATGGTTAGCCGTATATTGGTCACACGCAGATTCTGCCAGCAGAGGGTTCTTGGTGATCTACAATACAAGCACATACTTGAACTGAATCAAATGCATGCAATAAAAAAAAAATATAAATAAAATAGCGAAGTTGGTTAGTTTTAATACATGCATCACTTGTATATCGACTTCCTCTAATGTTTAATGTTTCGGATATTTTGAATCTATTAAAAGGGAAAGTCAGGCAACTCTATAAACCCGAGCTATGTTGATTAGGCCTATCTGAATGAAAACAAAACAAAAGAAAACAACTAGCGATACTCACGCAAATTTGCAAGCAATGGGATGAGTTTTGTTTCATTGGCTTAATTAGTACAATTTTAAAAGCCATGCTGAATTGTATGTAGACAAGCGTGCACAAACATGCAGCATAAAAAAAAAGTAAAAAATAATCTTTGGTCAGATTTACACCCCTAAATTCTTTGTATGAAGAATTCCTGACATCCCCGCATAGTCTTTATGTGGCAGCACGCTGAATCGAGTATTTCTTTATCACCTGTAAAACCATTCAATCCATGTATATGAAGATGTATTTAACTGATTATTTGAATTTTGACAACATTCTCTAAATTTAATATGATACATTAAATAACATGAAAGTTATTGTAGAAAAGTCGCCATAGTTTTAATTCAGTAATAATTTGAGTTACATTTTCGTTTTATATAAAAACAAGCTCAGAGCATAAATTAAGCTATTTTTGTCAACCGATAGCTAAAATAAATATTTAAAATTAAACTAATACTTTGTTTATTATGTAGGTTACTTACACTAAAAAATAACTCAATAAATGACTGAAGTTCGTACTAGACTAGATCAAACAGACACCACAATTCTATCGATTTATTGCGGCTCTGTATTGAAAGATTTCATACGAATTGTGCATCTTCTTCTTCTGTTTTTCCTTTGTCAACATTTAAGTATACCGCTCTGTCTGGTTTACTTTATTGGAAGGCAACTTCTCGAGGCGACATGTGGGACTGAGCAGATGTTTAAAAGGCAAATTCCTTTATTTTAATAGGACCGGAGAATAGGCCAATGTGCTGGCTTCCTCACTAAATACAACAAATGACTGACATACGAGCTGTAACAGGAAAACCAATGACCACTTTCTCCAATGAGATGTATAATAAACTTTCTATGTAAAGTGCATATAAACAGACATATTTCTATTTTCTGTTATGTACTGTATGATAGGCAACACTTCATTCTTCACTTTAGTTGTACAACGGCCTACCCCATTTTTAAAATACTCTGAATCTTTAATGGTACATGTATAGACATAAGATAGGACATTATACTGAGGTACCGAATAAGTACAGAAAGTAGCCTGAACATCGACTCTTAAACTAGACGTATTGTTAACCCAAAAACTGTCTGGGCCTATGTAGCTCTACTTTTTTTTTTGCCAAACTGTCAGCCTTAATAAAAAAAAGAGCTTAAACCAGAGTTAGTGATTTAGGCTGGCTGGTCTGTTGGTATAGAGTCAATGGTAAAGAACTCCACCTTTTTGAGTATCATTTTACCCAAGAAAACACGCACAAATCGCAAATCTAGGGCTGAAAGTTTTAGAGGAGAGATTCGCCAACCACAATCGTTATCACAACTTATATAGATATATATGATAGCAAAATGCAGGCTCATTTCTTTTGTGTCACATGTTGTATCACATCAAGCAATGCAGCAACACATGAAAGGCCGACTCAGAAACGTTTTTTCTCCTTGACCCAACACAATTGGTCGATATTTGACACTTAATGTCACACCAAACTATGCAGAGATAGAACGTACATGTTAAACAAAGACAGCACACGACTTACAGCTGGCATTATTAAATACCCATCAAAGAATACATAGATGTGATGCGTTCATTAAGTATGTCAACAGGACTAACATATTCACCAGCGCCACAAATCAAAGCGAGTAGGGTAAACAGTCAGGGTTGGTAGATGACATAGAGAAGGGAGAGTTGTGTTACTGCTTAGAGTCCTACAAGAGCACTCTCTATGCTATATTGGGGACGGGCCCCAAGAATAACTTCTGACAAGTTCACGTGCTGCTACACAGAAACAGTGTTCGGATACCATGATTCTGTCTCAGCCGATCACATTAAACTGATACAGATCCAATGAGCAGGGGAAGACGAAGAAGTCGCCAGAGCAGAGCTCGAACCACGGGACTTCCGGTGTTGAAAGCCGGTGTTCCACCCCAGAGCTACTGCCCCCTCTCCTCCCTCGGTGACGCTGCAAAGAAGCTTTCTGAAACTATCTGGGATCAGTCCTCGCCATGCCGAGACTCAAACCTGCTGAGACAATCTCTTAATATCTAGGTTTTGATCTGTTTCAGCGGGACTTCGAGCCCAATTTAATAGAGCCTGTACAACTATAATATTTGTCGCAACCGAACAGGTAAAAAAACAAACAAACAAGGCGGCTTGATCAAGAATTAAATCCGTGATAGATGATTATAAGCAGCACGCTCTAACGACTCCTCCCACCCTTTTCTCTTCTTTAAAGTCAGGGAAACAATCCATGAGCATTTGAACACCATTCTGTGAAGGGAAACACTCCATGAGCACTTTGAACATTATTTTGTGAATGGAAACAACCCATTATTATTTTTAAAACACTTTTGAAGGGAAACAACCCATATAAACAAATGTGAAGGGAAACAATCCATGATCGATTAAAACAACTGGACTGAAAAAATCCATAACAACACATTCCCATGTTTGTTAGTTGCTTAGCGTCCAACGGCAGCACGTCTGACAAGTTCACGTGCTGCTACACAGAAACAGTGTTCGGATACCATGATTCTGTCTCAGCCGATCACATTAAACTGATGCAGATCCAATGAGCAGGGGAAGAAGAAGAAGTCGCCAGAGCAGAGCTTGAACCACGGGACCTCCGGTGTTGAAAGCCGGTGTTCCACCCCACAGCTACTGCCCCCCTCCCCCTTTTCGGTGACGCTGCAAAGAAGCTTTCTGAAACTATCTGGGATCAGTCCTCGCGAAACCGAGACTCAAACCGGCTGAGACAATCTCTGATTATCTAGATTTTGATCTGTTTCAGCATGACTTCGAGCCCAATTTAATAGAGCCTGTACAACTATAATATTTGTCGCAACCGAACAGGTAAAAAAACAACAAACAAACAAGGCGGCTTGATCAAGAAATAAATCCGTGATGGGTGATTATAAGCAGCACGCTCTAACGACTAAGCCCCCTCCCACCTTTTTTTTTTATTTTTCTCTTTAAAGTCAGGAAAACAATCCATGAGCATTTGAACACCATTCTGTGAAGGAAACACTCCATGATCACTTGAACATTATTTTGTGAATGGAAACAACCCATTATTATTTTTAAAACACTTTTGAAGGGAAACAACCCATATAAACAAATGTGAAGGGAAACAAGAGAGAGAGAAGATACTAACACATTTGAAAAGAGATAAAAGTCTAAAAACCCTATCACAAAATAGAATACGGTACAATAATAATGAATACCGGTATCGCTAATCTTTAAAAAAAAAGTTTCTAGATCACATGCATTGCCTCATTATTGAAGACAGAATATTCTTTTTTTTTTTTTTTTTTTGACAACACTGTGCCAAAACAGGAAGAACAAGGAGGTCTAAACTTAAATTTTGATTTTTTTTTCTACATATAGGAATTACAAGATTTGTTCTTTTAGATCCTAAAGGTGCAAACACAGTGGTGGTCGCACCTTCCCTACAAATCGGCGACATAAAACTGCGCGGAAAAAAGGGCGAGCTGGTAGAAACAGAGAGATGGTCACACCTTCCCTCCAAACATCTATCAACTGAGCGACAAAATCACGTGACGAGAAAAATTCCCAGTGTGTGTTATTACTGCCTAGAACTAAGTAGAAGCATAGTCTCATTTTATTTGTTTCAGTTATAACTTATAGGAGATGGATGTGAATGAAGAAATACTTCAATGGATATTACTAAAATGGCTGCACTCAAAAAGAAAAAAATAGACGACGCTACTGGGTTCATCAAATAAATCAACGCCGAAATGAATACGGTGAATACCCTCATCTGATGAAAGAAATACTCGCAGATGAGGAAAAATGTAATAATGTTTGTAATAATAATTATAATAAAATACGTATAATAATAATAGACCACAATCCAAAGTGTATTGACTTCAAACACAACACAGATACGGCATGGAGTGGTGAAAGTGTGCCGGGGTGGAAATCGCGCGCTTTCTTCAATGTTGGATGTGGTTGTCTGATTCGATTAAAAAAACATTGTTTTATGAAATTGTTTATTATGCATCGCTGATTACAAATCTGTTTTCAGATTTTCGCTACGATTACTAGTTACTGATCTATGTCCAGCTCAAAATATGAGGCGAGGCGGCCTGTTTTTAGGCCTCTACTCTGTTTACTGTAACACTTTTCATATGAAATAAATTCTCGCTCCAAAAAAGGGAAGCTTGGGCGAGATGGTGCAACATCCACTGTGTTTCCACGTTAAGTAAAGCAACCAAATTTTTTTCTGAAAATCTTACTAGGGTTTTTTGAAAAGTAAAAACTCAAAATAGCCAGCCCATTATTTTTTATCAAAGTACAAGTAATTAAAAAAAATCCTGCAAAATGTGCCTTGTTTAAATAGGATGCAAAAATATTTCTACGTCCCAAGTTTGAATCATGTAAGGCAAAACTAGATAAATTTAACTTGGATAGCAAAAATATGTCTGAATATAATTATAAATTAAATATTTGTATGTTCCACTTCCACTCAAGTCATTTCACCATTCATGCTTCTTGAAGACATGCCACTGCCAGTCAAAATGTTACATAGAAAAAAAAAACGAACCATGAAGCAAGTTTCATCAATTGTCTAAAACAAAGAAACAGATTTTATTCATGAGATTGAAAAGTCATCTGATGTGTGGACCAAACCCTGTCTGCAGAGCAACAGCGGAGCATACAATTTCCACTTGGTTGCATGAATTGGAGTAATGTCAATTTCATCATGTAAGTAATCAAAGATTGTTTTTCTAATATTAAAATTTCAACTTTCCCTGCAGGTTGAGGGTGGCACATTGGATTTATTTTAAAACAATTTTTAATGACACATTATGATGAAACTTAAACCCTGATAGACAACTCTTTATATCCATTAAAACAAAACAAAAATTGCAGTAATAATACTTCTGTGATGCTAAAGTAAAAGACCATTTACAAAAATGAGTATTAAAACAATTTAAATTCTAAAATTTCCAGTGGAAACCTTTGATGGTGATAATCTTTTCTCATTATTTTAAAGTAGCAAACTTATCTCCTGGAACAAAAATCTTGTTTAAGGGCAACATTACCCAAAGTCTTCTATCTATGCAGTGCTCTTGAAATCATGTTATACTTATTACGAATTTTAAATATGTTGGCTCTACTCAGCATAATTATCATATTTGAGATTTTGTAAATGAGACATTTCTATAAATATATGTAACGATTTATATCAGGTTGCCCATATTTTCTGGTCAAATTTCATAAGAATCATTCAAAGCACAATTTTTCTGATGGGAATTATTCCAACAATATCTATCTTTCTCTGCATACAAAGGAGACATTTAGTATAAAAATGCATTTCTTGTGCACAAATACTTAGACTTCCAAACAAAAGGAAAAGGGAAAATCAAATTTCTTTTGTTTAAGAAAAAGTGAAATTGAACTGGTAACAGTGTTCTTTCCCTGGAAAATGTATTCAATTATCAATAACAAACACCCTCTTTGATTACATGTTGACCAAAATTTATTACAAACATCTCTCTTAAATAGGAAAAATGAATGGCAGATTTACATTAAAATCAAGGCTAATGGAATATTGTTTTTTTCACTTACAGCAACACCATTTTTAAACCAACCAAATTGTAACCAATCTACACACCAGACATGACGGATTCTCTTCTCAAAATAAATAGAAGCCTAACTCATAGTTTACCTTTCTCATGATGTGCCCAAGCAGGATTCAACACAACAGGCCCAAAGACAACGTAAACATCTGGTACACAGAGGCTGAGCGAGGATACATGTAAAATTCTCTCTGACAATCACTGAGTTATGACACTGACTTAAACCAGAATGGATTAAAGAAAGGTGAGTTGATATAGGATCTAACGTTGGACACCTCTTAATTAGAAGCTGCATGCTCCCTTAATTCTGCTATCCAAATTGCTATTACGATTGTAATAATTTAAAACTGTTTGTTTTAAACATGTGAGTTTTGAGCATCGCCTGTATACGCCTACTGACATCTACCTGAGTTGAGTTGATTTGATTTCATTTAATGTCCAACTTCAGCACTGTTGACGAGTACCAAGACTGACATCTGAGAATATAATGTGCTTCCACACAAGACAGGGCGAGGAGGCCTAGATTTCTGTCTCAGACGGTCACATTAAACTGACACTGACCCAACAAGCTACTGATATCTACACGGTACATGAATTACCCATACTAATTGAAGTAGGTACTGCATGGACAGCACTGCAGTGTAAACATATATATATATAATAGATAAATCTTTGACCATTTCTGGACTTGAGAATCTTCGTAATTATCAGAAACAATTTGTAGTTGTATAACATTCAACTTCTCTGGAATAATAAGACAAACACAATGTTATCATAGAGAAATCATGATGATGAGATTGTAATTTGCAATTGTAAAATACAAGTCTTGTATCTTCAACACATACAAGTTAGAAATATCAAACAACCAGTGTTTTCATGGCTTAAGGAATAAGCTGTATCAGATAAACTCGCTGTCTTACAAATGTGCATGGATATAAGCAAACAAAAAAAACAACAACAACAACAACACAACAAACACTAACTTAAAAAAAAACATAGTCACTAATTTTGCAATTTGATTTACAAATCCACTTTCAAGATAACCAAGAATACCAATAATGACTTAAAAAGGAATCAAACGAGCACCAATGCATGGATGTAACAAAAACAGTCGTGGCTATTAAAGGAAAAGAAATGAAATTAATGTGGGATGATAACATAAATTAAAGTACAGTTTGTCTAAAAAAAAAATCTAATTCTAAGAACTACAGTCATTGTGATTATGATTAAAAAACAACACCCTAACTTTTACTAGCAAATCAGGCAAAGGAGAAAAGAGCTGTAATGTATAACAGAACCAGAGTCTTTCTTAACAAATATTATAAAAGTGTAGTTTCAAGGATTACTTTTTTCGTAAGTTTAAATTGAGCCAGACAGATAAATTTGAAAGACGAATAATTTTTAATATTTAAAACTACTTCTAAAAATGAATAAAAAAGCAAACAAACAACTTATAACCAATGATGTGTATAAACTATTATTGCTCACCATTGTTATGTTTCAATTGTCATCAGTCTTAGAACTTTCATTCTATCTGCACAACTCAATAGTCGTTTTTTATTCACTCTGATTGTTTCTCTTTGTCTTCGTCTCAATCACTCTTTCACAACCCATGACCCACATTGCAACCATCTTCCATTCCTTTCAAAAGGCAATTCATCTCATAGCAAAGAAAAAATGCTCCAGTCTCATAAATGTAATGATGCAAAATTATTTTACATTGCAAGTAATATTAAGTCATAGATAACCCTTTCCACATTTAAGCAAAAAATAAAGGAAACTATTTTACATAAATAATAACAACTTGTAGTACCTAACAGAAAAATGCAGAGAAAAGAACATGAATTATAAAAGATAATAATACGCTCCTTTCCATCAATATACTCTGTGAACATAGTTTAACCTCTCTCACTCTCTTCAAATATCAAAGTAATGTTCATTATCTAATACAATATAAATGTCTTCTCGTCTTGTCACAAACCAACACACAACAGTACTAGTATCTACCTCTCTATTTTTCTGCATTGTAAACCTTACAAATAATTAAATAAAAAAAAGCTCAGTCTTGTCCTTTCACATTTCTCTACACAACAATCATTGAAACAAATACACCTGCTGCTACCATTCTGAGTCCCCAGTTGCCTTTTGAAATACAAAGTCTCGTCCATTCAAATTCATAATGCCATCTTTGAGGTGAAACTTCCACTTGTTTTTGTTTCGGTTAATCTGTAAATAAACCAAGACAGAATTTTAAAATATGAACTTAAAATTAAACAAGTCCTAGAGCACAGCAGTAGTAGGGTCCTTATCTACGTCATAAAAAAAATTTAATGAAAATACATGGTTTAAGCAAAGCAACACTGCAGAAAAGAAAAAAAAAAGGTTAAAAAAGTAGAATAACTAAGCTGATTTTACTTTGGTTTGATTTGCCAAGTTGCTATGTAAAACAACAAATCTTGACATTTAAAACTTCAAGAAACAAACAAAAAATAGTATTTGCACAATATAGATCTAGGTACAATTTCTCCAACATCTTAATCTTGCCTAAACATTGAACATAGGGATTTATTAAAAATATACCAACAAAAGAGAAACTTAAATATCATGATAACATCAGCTTCCTGCAGAGTTTGTGACAGTGCTTGAGGCCTCACTTATTTTTAAATTAGTTATCACTTTTTGGCTAAGGACCATGAGTTGACATCTCTTGCCCTCACCTTGTCATATTGGCACACAACAACATTTTCTGTATCGAATAAATCTGAAGGATCTTCCTCGCTCACATCATCTGCAGAATTTAATGGATCCTGGAAGTATAGAAGACAAAAGGCATTAAAGAACTAGAAAAACTAAAAAGATATGAAATTTGATGAAATACAGAAAAGTATCACACTAAAATTAAAACAAAAACAGGGTACCATAATAACCCATATTTGCAACCATACAAAATCTTATAACGTTGTATTTTGATTTCTAGTCTGAAATTCCTACAAAAATTGCTGCAACAGACATGGCTTCCCTGTTTACTCTCTATACCCAACCCCTTTCTGACATTGCTGCTAAAATACATTTGCTGTAACTCTGAATCCAACCAAGTTAGAGTGAGCAGATCAATGATCAAAGATCCAATAGAGCATTGGAGAGGGTATCAATATAAAGAAAGTGAAAGAAAAAAAAACAACCAACCTCTTCTTCCCTTTGCTCCTCTTCATTTTCCTCCTCCTTTTCCTCATCATCTTTATCATCAACGTCAAAGTCTTCGTCATCTTCAGAAGAACTTGTGTCCTCAATGCCATCAAGCTGACTGAGACCCTGCAAAGACAAGATTAAATAGTTAAAAACATTGGTTAATACGAAACCATTTGCAGTAAATAGTGTATCAAGGTTTGTCACCTTGCACCATCTAGATCCAAAACACAATTAAACTAATAATTAAAATGCATGTTTTAATTTTCTAATAATGAAAATGCAGTCTGCTGTGTTATGAAAAAAAAATGTTAATACGCTATTCGGAAGTTCGGTTAGGCATTTCATTACAATGAGACGGCAAAGTTGCTGAATCTTGTGGTACATGTATTTATTTCTTATACACATATTGTATAAAATTATTCAATTTTTTACACCAGAATTATCACAATCATTTAAAAGTTTACATTGTAACTCTGAGGCCTTTCACTCAATATTATGAGGGTGGGGGTAGGCGGGGAGAGAGGCCTGATTTATTCACACAAATGTAATACAGATATATAGAAAACTTTGAAGTATATATTTTTTTTTGAAGATAAAAAAATGGAAAGCACACTTTGATGAAATTCAGTTAGCTCAATTTGACTTTTTGGAGTGGTTTTGATAATCAGCAGGTACAAATGAAGCACGAAATTCTTATAGTTAAAAAAAAAAAAAACCCTATAAAGAATATGTTACGGTTCTACTTTTTCAACTTGTCAACTTGTAAATCTATGGCAAAGAAGACTTAAGTGTTTTTATAAATTTGCCAATTTTTGTGTGTGTGTGTGCAATTGGTCTTGGTGGTTGTAGAAGAAGTGAGCATCAACAACTGGAAAGTTCCTTTCAGAAAAAATCATTGCAATTCAGACAAGAGTATGCATTTCAGTCCCTATGGTCTCTATTACAGCAGCCTGAATATGCATATACAAAAAGATCTCTTAGCAGCCTACATGTACCTCATATGTCAGTGATACAGGATAAAAAAGTTACCTGTTGCCCTTTACTAGCAGCCTGTTGTTGCAGCAGCCCAGCATGGAACAACTGTTGTTGCTGATGCTGGTGTTGCAGGAACTGCTGTTGCTGTGGTTGTATAGGTATTCTTACATGCTGGGCACCTTGGGGTTGCTGTGGTTGGATTGCTATTGGCTGGCTCTGTTGCTGCGCCTGGAACTGCGGTAGAGTGATGTACTGACCTGTACCTGCAAATTATAGAGGTAGAATTTTTCAATTAGGAGAAGCAGTTGAGAACATGATACATTTTGTAGGGCTGGATGGACATATTATAGGCATCTCTAAACCTGCTAAATTTCAGCCAAAGGAATTTTGGAATCTCCACACAAATACATTATAGGATCAGTTAAGAACTACTGGATAGATCCTGGTGGACCTTACGGACCAACATTCGATTCTTGGACCAAAAAAAGATAAATATCCCTGGAGATCTCAAGACTTCCGATCTCTCTAGGAAACCACTGCTACATAACAACAGTCAAAATAAAAGTTAGAAGAAACGTCTGAAGAAGAAGGTAAACAAGAGGAAAACAGTAGAAAAGAAAAAAAAAAGAATAAGAACGTGACATGTATTCTGAACCATACCAGTTTGTTGGACTGTGATGTTCTGTATTTGACCTCCCGCCCCGACAATTGGCAAGTGTTGTCTGAAGATTCCAGCAGGCAAAGCCAGTGTTGCAGTTTGAGCTGCGTCTGACGGCTGCAAGTAAAAAATAATGCTCTTACAGTGCACAACCACTACACACTAGACAAGAAGCTTGGTTCAAGAGTAACATAAAATAATTTGGCTTCAAGGGTATCTATGAAAAAAAAAAAAAAAGTGTGAATGTGAATGTTGTACATGTGCAACCAAAAGACAAAAGTTTAACACACACACACATAAGTTACTATCAGTTACCAAAATAGATTTAGCAAATTCATTTTTCAATAGAAAAAAAAAGGACAAATTATAAGTGTTACAATGCCACTAAGATTATTTAGCAAATTCATTTTTCAATAGAAAAAAAAAGGACAAATTATAAGTGTTACAATGCCAATAAGATAAAAAGGAACTTTTTCATTCAATGGTTACTATTTAACTTGAATTTGCCTTGATGTTTAACAATAACATTAAAAACAACAATGGCAACAACAACAACAACAACAATAATAATAATAATGATACTACTACTACTGCTGCTGCTGCTGCTACTGCTACAACTGCTACTACTACTACTACTACTACTACTACTACTACTACTACTACTACTACTACTACTACTACTACTACTACTACTACTACTACTACTACTACTACTACTACTACTACTACTACTACTACTATGCAAGGCACACAATTTTTTTTTAAATAGATAAAATAGATAAAGTGCCACTCTAAGAATACAAAACGATACACTTATATTCTTAGAGTTGCACTATACCTATTTTAACATTTTTTTGTGTGCCTTGCATATTGTCAACCAAGCTCTAGTGCGACATTCACATTTCATTGATTATACTACTACTATTAGTAAGTAGTAAGCATTTGCTTGGTTCTACTCTAATGCCTCAGTTAACATTGAGATTTGACAAAAAGAGTCTATAAGTAGGATTGATAAGTAATTAAGTTGTTAGAGAATGTACCTGATATCGAATTGTGGTTTGAGATGGCTGACCAACTTGTGCCACAGCACCTGAAACATGCAAACGTATTTACAATTGTACCCAACAGAGACAACAAATTTTGTTACTGTATCAATTAGCTGAGATACTTCCTTTCTTGTTATCACTATATCAGAAAATTGGGTTTAAAAAAAAAGGAAGTAATATTGTGTTCTGTAACACAACCCCTATCTCCCAGAAACTATCTGCATACTTTTAATTTGAAAAATAGATACACCCCTACTCTAATAATAGTGTCAACAACATATGTCTCAAACTCTTCAGGTAGCCTTACCTATAATACCTTTCCCACATATCTTTTTTGTTCTCTTTAACTTTATATCTCAAACTTCAAAGCTACTTCAAAAATTAAGGTATAAATACTTAATTTTTGTTTTTAAAGTAAAAAGGTAAAGGAAATGGGACAAGGTACACCAAACACTTTCTTGAATATATGTGCTTGATTTGATTGCAAAAATTTATTTAAAAAATGCCTTGATATTTTATTATTTTGAAATAGAAGCAGATAAATACAAAGAGGTGCTAGCACTGTAAGGACATATCAATGCATACAACAAGTGCGGTAAAGGATAAAATTACTAATTTTGAACATAAATGGTAATTTTGACATACAAATAAATACTCAGTATTGTCACAGAGATAAGAGGTTGTATTCCTGTGTACTGTTAGTGATAGTAGTCCACAGTCTACTACTGTATAAGTGCATTTCCTAAGTTAATTAACAACAAATTGGTGTACATTAATCTTAACTTCACAATGAGATAGATCTGTTATATTGCATAATTGTTTTTCTTGACTTAATTAACAACAAAATTGGTGAATGAGATTCAGATTGATACTGATCTTAGAACACATTTATATCTCTGAGATGCCATCCTGCTAGCCCAGGGACAATATAGCATACCAGGTACTTGTTGTGTCTGCCCAGGTTGCTGTGCAGCAGCCCCTTCTAAGGCAGAGGTATTTTTGGTATGAAGGGGCTGAGGCATCCTCATGGGTACTGCTGATGGAGCCAACAGAACTTCTGTGTCTACAGGTGGGGGCTCAAGGGCTTTAGATGCTGCCAACTTACTCTCCCATAGCTGAAAAACATTTGCATCCAAAGTTAAACAGTTCCTTTAGTAATTATTTTTTAAAAGTACAAGTTTTCAATCAATTGTTATCAAAAACTAGAAACTGCCAAAATCATATGCTGCATTTCTAGCATAAAATGAGTCAAGCAGATTTGAGGTTAGTTTACAAGGAAAAGATTTTTTTTTACCATCATGCTTTTCAGAATTAGTAGAGATTGAGGTGATTTTTTTTGAGTTGACAATGCCACAGCAGAAGTATTTTTACCTGTTTAAGTTCTTGAAGCACTTGCTCATCCACTCCTTCATCCAGGAATGCTTCTTTAACATTATTGATGACATCTTCCACCACTGTGTGGTATAATTTGGACTGTGGACAAAATCAACAGTTTTTAATTCTCAAAAAGCAATCTCAGAAATGTCACATGTAGCTTGAAGCTAAAATTTAAATCTAACTGTTATAGGTAGATGTTCAGCGGTTACTCTCTAAGAACCCACTTATTGGGAGACAAGAAGAATAGATTCTAAAGAGTATAATAGAAACAGAGCTTGCCAGTCAACAATCTAGTTATCAGCCATTAAAAAAGACAATTTTTTCGTCCCAAGTTTACTTGAGAATCATTAACTCATACAAAGCACCAGCTGATTGTACTGTGGGCCTACTTTTTGCCAACAAATCAAATGAGTTAAAGTTGCTTACGTTAATTGACAGAATGCTACAATTTTTAAATGAAAAGGAAATGAAAGGCATTTAAGGACCAAATTTTCAAGTAAATAGGAGTCGCATTGCATGCAACTGTAAGCAGCAAAACAGAAATTTTAGTTGAAAGATTAAAAAGCTTTTAGAATCAGCTATATTTGTTTCCAGTCTTTATTTGTTCCAAAAATTTTGAAGTTTGGAAGAAGCCTAAAAGTAGTGCATAAATTTCATAATATTGGCAAAATCACTAAGGCCATCTTAATTGTTTTACTTTGTAAATGGGTGTGTGCATGTGTACGTATAATTTTTTAAAAGTTTAATTATATCTTAAGACAACAACAATGATAATCATAATATTAGTAATAACAATAATAATTATCATCATCATAATAGCCACTACTACTATTACTTATATTACGACTACTACTACGATTACTACTGCTGCTGCTAGCAGAACTACATGCACTACTTCTATTACTACTGCTGCTATCACCACTACTAGTAATGCTCCTGCTGCTACTACTAGCGATATTGATGCTACTGCTGCTGCCCTGCTACTAATAAATACTGCTGTTACAGTACAGCACCTACAAATTATCGGATGTCAATCTTGGGTCTCGATCACATTATAGCCAATAGAGTGTTGACACTATAGGTTAAACCAACTCAACTTTGTCAGCATTGGCATGACTGGGTTTTTCACATGTTTGGACTAGATGACGATACTAGATAGGTCGTTATAAATATTAAGATTTACGACTTGATCTATTTTCACACATTTCAATTTTCATGAAAACCGTAGGAATTGTGTTTTTTGTATGACTGGGGAGAAGTGTCAATTGCATTTAAAAGCTTGTTGTCATGGAAAGGGAACGATTGTTATATTGCCAGAGCCAATGTGGTGGTCGGCCTTAGAGATAGTTCAACAGTTGAAAAAATCATGATCATTATCATGTGACATTGTTACACGCGTGCACATTTATGATGATGTCATTCAGCGTGTGAGTGAATCTGATCCTCCACTTCAAAGGCCTACCAGAGAATCTAGATCTAGTGTGCATAGCAAAATTTGGATAGCTGGACATCTTTGATAAAGAGGCAGAATAATATAGCATATTATAGTCACTCTCATATATGGCTGCGATTATTCCATGCTATTAGATGAAATTATAAATGATTCCCAGCCTTTTTTTTCATGGCTGCGATTATTAATGCTGAGCAGCCAATATTATAAAGTATAATTCCCAACTTCTTTTTTTTTTTTCCTATAAATCCTAATCTGTGTGGTGACTAAAGAAACTAGACTAGTCTTAATTGTGAGTTAATTTTATTCCCAGTCCGTTCTTTTTTATTTAGACTAGAAATACTTCTCCCTTTCATTTTGAGGGACAGCATGACTGACATTATTCCCAGTCTTTTTTATTCCTGTGAGGGACACCCAGGCAGTAAGTAGTATCTAGATCTAGTCTATTAGATGAAATTATAAATGATTCCCAGCCTTCTTTTGTGTTGTTGTTAAATGTGTGTTTGTGTGTATCTATCTATATTTGACAACCCGCCTGGGAGTAATCACTCTGCTCATCTAATCTAGATATCTAGGCTTCTAAAGAGACCTAGATCTAGATCTAATGCTATTATATATATAGCCTATAGGCTCTACTCTCTGTAAAAATAAGGCCTAGTATAGGGACCCCATGATTGGCAGACTTCACCAAGTGAGAGCTTTATCTTAAAAATAGGCTAGGTCTAGATCTCTAGATTCTAACCCATATCTAGATCTAGATCTACAGACTTATACGAGATGTAAATGGAATCTTGGTAGATCTAAAGGCTTTAAAAAAATGTAAATAGCCTACTGGCTACAGTTGATACTAGAACCGAGATTAGATGACTGTCAGCATATTTTCAAGATTTGAACAGAGTAACGATTCGTTATACTTACAACTTGACTGGATGTCGTCATTGGTACTGATCTGTAAAATAACACTACTTGTACTGATACACACTATGGCGAGTAGTTAGAATGTGTGCCTAACAGACGAAGACAGACGGACGGGTTCGGCGAGCAAACCCGCAACTGGCCGAAAATTGCGACTGCTTATATAGTATCACAGGTACACTGATGCCTAGAGGGGTAGTCCTAAATGAAATGCTGAACAAAACAGATCGGCTAACATTCAGCGCAACACAATTTGGAAACTTGCAAGCCTGTATGTGTGAATCTTAGGAGTGATGCACAAAAAAACCGCACAAAAAACGTGATTTGTGGGTTAAAATAGAATTTTAGCATGATCTCATAACGAATACCACTTCATTACAAGAAAAAAAATGTTCAAAAAGATAACTATTGAAACGACCAACACCGATGTGCCAATAAATCCAACCTGTTCTATCGAACACATCTCAAAATGTACCAGTGTAACTCTTTTTTAACCGAAAAGATAAATCGTAGAGGTTATTTTTTAAGCTATTATTTTTTTTGTTTTGTTTACACACACTTTCAGACTGTTTTTCTCATTTTGGTCAGGGCATAACAATAGCGAAAAAACTACATAAACTACAACTAATTGCTTTCTATGTGTGTGTGTGTTTACATCTTAACCATAACATATAAAAAGTTTCCACCGTAGGCGCCTAAGTATGGCGGAACACTGTTTTTGAGCGGTCAACGGTCATCAAATGCTAATTTTCAAGAACGCACTATTTACTAAATAAATCACAAGACTGAAGGCTTTTAAGTTTGGTTTATTACTAAGAGTTAGTCCCATGTAACTGGTTGTGTCGGTAGGAGTCATGGTATCCCCGCCCTGTCTCATGCGTGGCAGCACATAAAATTGTCAGACGTAAGTCTTGGGGCCAGTCGCCGTATTGGACTCCCTAGAGAAACCTAGGAGACATTAATCAAATCATGTGCTTCAAGGGGTAAAATCTGTCCATCATTAGCAGCAGTAGTAGCGTAGCTGTCTAGATATAATATATACGAAAAAAAGAAAAAAGAGAGAGAGAGAGAGAGAGAATAAAAAAAATAGAAAGAAAAAAGTAATAATAATGACAATCATTTTTAAAGGAGGAATATATAAAGAGAATAAAGAAGAAAGAAGAAAAAAGGGAGAGAAAGAAAGAAATTAAAAAAAGAAGAGAAAAGATAATTTCATTTAATAAAAAAAAGGAGAAAGCAAAATTATATTAACTGATGGCAGGGTCTCTAAAAGTTCCCTTTCAAAAAGAATCGGCTTACAGACAATTGCACTGTATTCAACCTTTTCGTATGAACGAGACCCCAGCTTGTATGATCTTAATCTAAACAACATGTTATAAAAATGTGTTTGGAAATTCAATGTTAAAAAAATAAGTAGAACAAGAATACATTAAAGGGTTTATAAGTTTACGTGTGCCCCTCCGTAATACTCTATTTTATTGTTTTATTTATTTATTGGTTGATTGATTTTCTTCATTTTTTCTCTTCTTCTTTTTCCTCTTCTGCTTTTTTTTATATATACCACAGATTTTAATGTCTCTTCAAACAGAAAAGAAAGTTGGTTGCCCTTCATGCTTGGACACGATTGTAGATTATGGCCCCTACATTAACAAAATTTGCCAGCTACGCTTCATTTCCTTGTTTTTACCCCCAATAATTTATGAATAAATTATTTTAAAACAATAAGATTGTATCAAATTGCCAAAACACAAAACAACAACAACAACAACAACAACAACAACAACAACAACAACAACAACAACAACAACAACAACAAAAACAACAACAACAACAACAACAACTCTGAAATGTCTTTAATAGTTAGACAGGAGAATTTGGTTGAAAATGCGCCATGAAAAAAACCTGATAGAGGAGATGGAGTTTAAAAAAAAAAAAGGGGGGGGGGGGCGTTATTTAGTCCATTGAAAGCTCGAGGCTATTATAACCTGGCCTGAATCAGTCACCAGGCACTATGACAAAAGTCGTCATAGGATGGGGCATAACGAAGAGGTGTGAGCTAGGGGCAGCCTAAACAGCGAAAATGATAAAGACATTTTTTCATCAAAAGAAATGTTTAGATGCGGGAGGTGATGAAAATGGCTGTCTCGCGCCCAACTTAATCACACAGTGCAAACAAAGGTGACATGCGCACAATGACTCGACATGCCATTCCTCACAAGTTAGTTGCACATAGGACTTGGGTTGGCATT
Source organism: Elysia chlorotica (assembly GCA_003991915.1). Lineage (NCBI taxonomy): Eukaryota > Metazoa > Mollusca > Gastropoda > Plakobranchidae > Elysia > Elysia chlorotica. Next base: position 71,580 of record RQTK01000204.1, on the reverse strand, counting down.
CAATTTCGATTGATGCTACAGGTTAAAAGTGTTTTTGCTGAAGCACGCAAGAATGAAAAATATGCATGCATTGGTCGTAAACTGTCAAGTATGCTGTCAGTTCTATGCACATCAGTAAACTTAATTGAAAGTTTAACGATATATTCTCCTGGTGCGTTTTGTCTGGCCAGCAATATATATATATATATATATATATAGACAAAAAAGCAATGAGGAATGTCTAAAAGCTCATCTCATTCTGCTATCA
>RQTK01000204.1:28834-58523 GCA_003991915.1 Elysia chlorotica | reverse complement strand
GATAATAATAATAATAACAATAATAATAATAATAATAATAATAATAATAATAATAATAATAATAATAATAATAAAAATGATAATAAAAAATAGTTACAATAAACAAGAAATAATGATAACAATAATTATTCATTTGCACCCATTTACTTTTTTGAAATGATGTAAAGTTGCCCAAAGTTGATGTGACTGGTTTATATGAAAGCGAGTAAATGGATTAACAATACCAAAGGAAATTAATAAAAAGACACCAAGAGAAACACACATCTGTCTTTGTAACTAAACTTCAGATTAGTATAATTGCAATCATTAAATGCATTTTAATAACGAACTATATTTGTATACCCCAACTCTCTCTCTCTCTCTCTCTCTCTCTCTCTCTCTCTCTCTGTCTCTCTCTATCTCTCCCTCTCCCCCTATCTCTATTTTTCTCTCATTCTTTCCCCATATATTTCTTTCCATCTCCATCACTCTCTTTCTCCTTCCATGTTTCTCTCTCTATCTCTTTCTTTCTTCCGCTCTATCTTTCTGCGTCTTACCCTGTCTCGTTCTCCCAGTGCAACTCTTCCATCTGTCTCTCTGTGAGCCCATTAATTTCCAAGCATGTTTTCTTATCGTCCCTTTGAAGTTTTTAAATACGCTTGACTATCTCATTTTTTATCCATGTCAATGTATCTCTTTTTCTTGCATGTCTGTGTTTCTTAATTTCTCCATGTTAATACCACCTCTCCTCTTTTCAAAATTCAACCCAAAATCATCACATAATAATTATAGCCCATCTCAACTGAACTTGAATCTAGATTCTTCCCATTCCTCTGTCCCTCCCATCATTATCTCGGATCTCTTGGCGAGGCGCTGCTTTGTATTCCTCCCCCTCCTTCTCCCTCCTCTGGAATCCCTCCCATTCCGTCTTTTTCCATTAGTACCCTCCCCCTCCCACCTCCTATTTTTTCCCACCCGAAATGCTCTCTAATCGGTGTTTACTCGAGTCAAAGCTGGAGGTTTGTGACCGCACGTGCGCTGTCGTCTAATTGTTCACGCAATTACAACGATCGTTCACGCCCGCAACATTTCTCTTGCGCGTGTTTGCTAGAAAAAACAACAACAGCAACCTGTCGTATAAAAAATAACAGTAGAAAATAATAGATAAATAAATCATACATAAATACCAACAAACACGCAAAATGCATTCAATGTCAAGAAAACATTCTTCTTAAAGCACAAAATAAAAATAAAAACAACAACAGCAACAACAACAACAAGATCAGCAGCAGTAGCAGCAACAAGCACAACAACCGCACAAAAACAGCACCATCACTACCACCACCACCGCCACCACCACTACTACTACTAACAACAACAACAACAACAACAACAACAACAACAACAACAACAACAACAACAACAACAACGTAACAAAATCAACAACAACAACAACAACAACTACAATAACAACAACAACAGCACAACAACAACAACAACAACAACAACAAAAATATCACCAAATAACGAAAAACCACCACCATCACCACCAATAAAAACAACCACAACCACAACGACAACAACGAAATAAAAAAACCTCAAAGCAACATTTACACTCTTGCCACTATTAGTTTTACATTTTTCATAGTCATTCATTTAGATACTCAATGATAGAATGGGACATTTTGCCTATGTAGATACATGCACTTCTTTTTTGACACGACCTACTCTTGAAGCAGAGTTCAGTGTTTATACGCCTTTCAAAATAATTATTGATAATGATAGTGTGATAGTGTGAACGACTCATTAGGCAAATAAAAGTCTATGTGCACGTTTTGTATTGTAGCAATGATCTGCACCACGACTTCCACACCAGTGGGGCGGTCAGCCCAAATAGTAAGGGCTCAGTATACAGCTTTACTATTCTTTGTCTTTGCAATGCTGCTGGTCCTAGGACAACATATTAATGGCTCAAAGAATGATGAACGGGTTGAGCGAACAGAACTGATGGTATGGAATTAACGATCTGCACTGATTACTAGAGCTTCCCTCTCTCTTCACTAGATTAGAAGGGGCAGCCACAAACCTAGACCTAACTTAAGACCGACAGATAAGACATATTTTTAGACTGATGACATGGACGTGGATCGAACCCCTACACTACTGATGTGACCGGCTCTCTAGACACTGCTTATGTGAACGGCTAAGACTTGAGCTACGGTGCAAGTATCCACGCCCTCTCTCTCTCTGTGACAGCACGTAAAATTTTCAGACGTCAGTCTTGGGACCTCTTTACGATAAAGCCTCTCTGCTTATGTTGGGCATTAGGAAAACTTTTTATCTCACTCGCATACGATAGTCGAAGAGAAAATGTTTGTACGCCACGATGAGATAATCAGACAAATAACACAATTGAAAGTAGACGGAAAAGACTCAGCAGCGTTGCAAGTGGACAATGAAATTCATTTCATTTAAAACCATAAAGCGAGATGTTAAAAGGTATTGTGTACTCTCCAGGACCTTTTCTCCACCTAAAGTGAAATATTCATGCGTACTTTGGAAGGATAACCAGAAATTAAGTATGAGGACTCAAAATAAATAGCTTGAGTCGTAACAATGACACTGCACTGATAGCAGAAAAAATAAAGAATCGCAACGGCTGGTAGAGGTTGTTGAAGAAGATAGCAGGAAGAAAGGACCGACGGAAGCCTTGAAAACAGCGAAGGACTGGGAAGTGTGGAGGGGCATCCCGGACAACGTTACAAAGTACTGCTTGATGGATGGATGGAAACATTGTCTAAATACTACTTATACCAACCCCTTTGATAATTCACATATGCAAAAAAAAAAAAAAAAAAAAAAGAAGAAGAAGAAAGAAACACATAAAGCGAGAAAAGCACACTTTTCAATGATATACATTTCTTGAACTTGATAATGATTAATCAATTTTTTTACGCTCATAGCCTTGATTTCAGAACTGTGGCTGTATTGCATGCATCCATAAATATCTATTGTTTTGTAAAACATTGACTGTGACACACATTTCCTTCGAACCATTTCTTTTTAAAGTGCATGTATACTATACAGAACAATTTTTTCCCAAATGCTATTACATAAAAACGCGCGGATACTTGCCACATTTCGCCAACCTTGCAATGCAGAATAAATTAATGTGAACAAAGTCACCGACTATAGACATCTGTCGCCGTACATGACCTACCAGACATTAAACCCAGAGAGAGAAGGAATTACTGTAGACATGTCAAAATAATTTATCTTCAGGTCAAAATGATTAAAAATCATTAATTTTAGTCTCGTATATTTTTCTAGTCCTGCCTGCTCTTCCTTTGTTTGAGTTTTGATCCATCATTTTTAACACTTTGATTGCGCTTTAATGGGTTTGACAAAAATTGATCTCTATTGAGTGCAGATAAAATGTTAATGAGTCTACCCCCCCCCCCCCAAACAAATAAACAACAACAAAATAAAACAACAACAAACAAACAAAAACAAAACACCAACAACGACAACAACAAAAACAACAACCAAAAAGCAGTTCAACAACCGCAGCAAGGACAATGGACTAATTGGGATAATGTCCTGCAAAAATCCCTCTCATGGAATGACATCTGGCATATGGCGCCACTTCGGATCAGCTTCCTCATTAGATCGGTCTACGATCTCCTACCCTCCAACGCAAATCTGGTGCGATGGGGAAAGAAAGAGGACCCCGCTTGCCCGCTATGCCAAGGCAGACAGACTACACAGCACGTCTTGAGCTCCTGCAAAATCGCCCTCTCGCAGGGACGATATACATGGAGGCATAACAGGGTCCTTCGGGAACTTGCCTCAGTGTTAAGTACGGCAAAAGGAGAGACCTCCGTCCCTGAAACAGGTACAGTAATATTCCAAACAGAGGGAGGCGCCAAGTCATGGCACGGAAGGTCGACCAAGACAACAAACCAAAGGAAATGCTTACTAGACGGGTGCGACGACTGGGAAGTTTCAGCAGACCTTCCAGATTGGGATGGTCACCCTAGTGTAATCAAAGAAACTGGACTAAGGCCTGATATCGTAATCCATTCAGCTTCGACGCATCAGATCATCATGGTAGAACTAACAATTCCATACGAAAGCAGAATGGAAGAGGCCCATATATACAAAAGAGAAAAATACCTGAACCTGACAAAAGAGCTGCGAGATGCCGGTTACAAAGCTGTGATAATGCCAGTAGAGATTGGTGCCAGAGGGTTCATAGGGTCATCAGCCTATGACCTTCTGACTAAGCTCTCAATATGTGGCAGCGGAAGAACAAAAGCTCTAAAGCTACTGGCCGAGATAGCCGAGAACAGTTCCCAATGGATCTGGAGCAGAAGGAATGAGATGGTCTTACATAAAGATTAAAAATGCTCTAACTATCGGGAGCCGAGTTGGCTGAGTGGATAAGTGCTTGGATTAGCAACTCTACCAAGATAAGAGTATGGGTTCGAATCCTGTGCGGTGCAAAAAAAAAGATGGCAGAGAGACACCCGGGAGTCATGACCTGGGTGTGGCCCGACCCCCTTAGAGTGTCAGGAGTTAAGGGCCGAAACACTTGCTATAAGGGGGGTTTCTTCTCTGAAGACTCTCTGTTATCTAGCTCCCCCATGAGTTTCTACACACTTTAGAAAAGTTAGCTATTGCACTATTATTCTGCTAATCAGTTTAATTAGAATAGTAACATAGAAAAAGTCACATTTGCGGTAATCCAGTTTGTCACGGATAAGTTATAGAAAATGACACTTTTTACCCCTTTTGGGAACATTTTCGTTTACTTGTCCTGTGTTTTGGGAAGTCCCTATAAGAGTCGTGTCATCAGACATTGAGGTAATTGTTTATAGGGTGCCAGGAAAAAATAAAACATACGTGAAGTTTATAGGGATTTCTCGAGACAAAAAGATGATCTTTAGAAGAGAAATAACACGATCCTAGTCTACTGTAAAATGGAACGCGCAACAGTATAGAATTTATTGGGTGTGACGAGCGGTCAACAAGTTAATTATTATTTTACACACGCCCATCTCCCAAACAAAGATAACAGCAGCAACAAAAACAACAACAACAACAACAACAACAACAACAACAACAACAACAACAACAACAACAACAACAACAACAACAACAACAACAACAACAACAACTACTACACCAACAACCACAAGAACTTCAGCAAAAGCATAAACAAAAGAATCACACAGATGCAATACTAACGTGTTTACACTCGTACAGCCATTAAAACAATTTTTTTCTAAAATTACTGCACCAAGTATGAAGATAAACAAGTGCAAAATATTATGTGCCAAACAATTCAAACATACTTGGATATTACAAAGCGAATTGTATTTAAACCATGACCGCTAAATTCTGTTTACTGAAAACACTAGCTTCATCGTAAAACCAGAGTGAATCACACTGACTAGAAAAGAGATCAACTTTAATGGTCCTAAATAAGACAACCTTTCTCTCAAGTGAACTATAAATTTAAGCATTTATTGTTGTATATTCCTTAATGCAATGTCACTCTTTGCGGACTTTTTGTCAGCTTTTGAATCTATTGTTTGCACCTTTGAACCATTTTATCCGATGCTCACAAAAGACCTGAATTTTATTTTATTTTGTTTTACTCCGAAATGCTTGAAAGCCCTTTTAAACTATAGCCTTTCAACATTGAGACCCGGCGCATTAAAGATGTTAAAAGTTACCTAATCCTTCAAGAGAACACAAACAGCAAAAGAATCAAAACAAAAAATTGACATCGCTCGCCATACGTGTTGAAGTTTACCAACAAAAAGTGTGAAAACGCGCTCACACCCATTAAGTTCATAGAGAGCTAATTGCCGAGATATATTTCAGCACGCCGGTTGCCATGGGGCACGTGCGCTAAAGTGCTCAGGGCTAAACGCACTGCGATTATATCTCTATGCAGATGAAAGTGCATGGCTTTTGCACTATGCGATTCTGGGATGATTCCTATGGCCTTAGAACTTAAAAACTTAACGTCGTTTTATTTTTAGCCACTTCGTCACCTCAGTACTTAAAAACATGAAGTCGTTTTTGTTTTTAGCCACTTCGTCACCTCAGTTGTCAATATATTCATATAAAAACGAAACAAAACAAAAACCCATCTAAAATTCTCTAGATTCTATAGATTGTGTACCTTTAAAATTGATTTTGCGAGTTGTTTTCTGATTTTTTTGTGTGTTCCTTAAAGTATCAGTTTGCCTGCTCTCTCTCTCTCTCTCTCTCTCTCTCTCTCTCTCTCTCTTCTCTCTGTCTCTCTCCCTCTCTCTCTCTATTATTTCTTTTTTTTTAATTTTTATGAAATTTGGTTCGAATTTTTGAATTATAAAGTGTACTTTGAAAAAAACACGCTGTGTAAACAAAAATAATTACGCGATCATACCCATTGATTGCTCTTCTTGTTTCTTTAATACTGATCATCAGTGATCACTTTACTGTGATTTTTTTTTTCTTGGTTAAAGATATAGCGTGCGGCTTCAATTTGAAAGGTCCGCGATTCGAGCGCCGATTGTGTTGGGTCGCCTGTTTCTTTACTAATTGTATTCCCAAGGAGTTGTTTTAAATTTTGTTCTCACTCCTTTCTTACTAAAGAAAATTCAAAGAAGTAATCACTCCTCACGAACAACTTTACCTGGTTAGATAAGTAGCTGAGCCGATACCTCAAAACTGACCATCTCTTAATACCTTTTTGAAACTGAATATTCTTAAACTTTGAGAAAGGAATGCCCCAATTAATGCCTAGGTTGGCTAGGCATCCGTACTTATAATACATAAACCGTAATGCATTTAGAAGATTTATATCACTGTACTCTAGGTAAAACTACCCTTGACAAAAAAGTGGCAATGAAACAGTATACTTTTGTGTGTGTGTGTGACCCAACATGAAAGAATGGAAAAGTAAGTAAAGTGCGCAATATATGCCTGGAACCATGGGCTGAGAGACAATTAAAACTAAAATTTCTTCCTGCAGCCCCTATCAAATGAGAAACTTTTAATGCTGCCTGCATAGTTTTACGGCATTTCTTGTTAGCTTGTTGGTTCGTTTTCAGGTCGTTTTAAGTTTTGCGAAATGACCATACCCACATTAGAAAAGAGTGTAAAGGCGAGGGGCATATTCTGTATTTGATTGACCAAAATAGACTAACTTACGGCTCCGAACGTATCGAGGTTGATGCTCCCAACTCATCAGAACTGGTGACAATCAGGACCTTTTTTTTCTTGTACGTACAGACAGACGGATAGTCACATAGATAGTTAGATAAATAGATTGGTAGAGAAGAATGGAGGAAGACACTATTGGCTAAATGCGAGAGAGTAATATTTAGATATATACATGTAACCATCAGTACAAATAGAGATAAACAAACAGGAAAGTAAATAAATAGACAGACATTTATTGTAGCTAGACATATATATATATATTGATAGATAGATAGATAGATAGATACAGACGGAGTGATAGAGACTAAGAAAAAGAAGTGAAGGGTTAAAGAAGTGGTTTGAGGAGAAAATCTTTATGAGTCTCACCATTTAATTAAAAACATGGGTGAGAAATATTTGTTTAAAAAAACCCAAGCATTTTTTACATAAAAATAAAAATGGAGCCGTGAAAAAAGATGGGCCACAACTTAAATCGGTGAATTTCGAGAAGAACTTCAAAGCGAAATATGTAAAGATTAAAGAAAAAATCGGACATACAACTGAATTAATTCCAATGTGAACGCACCGAAAAACATCCAATAGCCTTTATGCGTTTTTTCCTAAGTCCATTTCCTGGACGACAGAAAAAGATAGTGCAACACTGGGCAGGTCCGACTGTCCTCAGGGCTGTTTCTCAAAGCAGGGAACTCCGTGGGTTGCCCATTGTACCGTGATATTTGATGTTTACTGTGGCCAGAGTTCAGCCGAGTCTGCGGCCAAAGATTAAATTTTGACGTTAGGACTCCCTAGTCACTGTCTCTTTTTTTTTTAAAATCCGAGTGAAACTCTTAATTTTATTTATTATTATTATTGTTATTACAAATTAACTCGAAGTTAAAATTAAGATTTTTACAAAGAACGTACTTTCTGGCCAATGTCTAATAGGTTCAAACTTTTTTTTGTTTTGTATAAGTTAGATTAATTTTGCCAGAGCAGTTCATGTGGATGGAAAATATGTTGGCTGACTCTAGACTGAATGTTGACATGGCCACTACACTAGTTCTCTGTTTCGTTTCTCTTTTTAGTCTTGGCTCTACAAGAGCGGATTTTTCTTTTCGCAAAGCCTGATTTTTTGAACGTCCCAACGCTGGACAATAAAGACCCAAACATCCGTGTGTATGGCTTCAAAGCGCCGCGTGTTTACACAGAATATGTTTTATTTCTACTGGCTGTGCATTATTTTGAAGCGGTCTGTTTGCCTGCTAACGACGATGGATTCGGGTCTCATAAATGTGGTTTTGATAAAGTCTTTTTTTTTCAAGTGGCCAGGAAAGTAAGGTCGTGTTGGTCTAATCTCTGCGGCTTTCCCTTTATGTTGGTTTAACTGGCAAGGTCAACACGAATTGCTATGCCGGAGTTGTGAAAATATTCAGTCCTTTTACGCCCATGTAGGCTCTTGCTAAATTTCACCCTTTCTAACCCTGCGGTTTATTTCCGCAGCCCGTCAAAGATTAGAGATGGAAGCAGGTTTGCTTCACTTGAGCTGAAAGAGCACCTAAGTAGAGGTCCTCCAAAGACAAGAGCGATCCATTTAGGAAACCGCGCAAAGGCAAATAGCGTCTGGGAGATGGGAGAACGGGCGCGATTAGAGATAGGCAATACAACTAAGTTTTCTGACTGCTGAACTATAAACTCTTGTTTTCCTTGGGTAAACAAGTACTCGGCATTCCCCGTAAATACACTTCTGTTTCCGCTCTTTACAAAGAAAATGCTCCATTTGCTTCAAATGGTTGGGGGTAGAAATACATCAAGTGTTCTTTTGTGATAATATGTTAGAAATGTGCTTTTAACGATACTCAAAAGCTTTGTGAATGCTAATCACAGTTGCAGTGTCGGATTTACTGCCATTAATACTGAAAACAAAACTGTCATTAGCAGAGAATTAAAGCAATTAGAACTCAGTGTTATCAGGATGATCTTGGGCTTAGAAGCACTGATGCTATCGCCACAATACAAGCAACAAGTCGTTCAGGGAAACGGCACGATCTATGGCTGTGCACCTAATTTCTGCTTTTAGCGAACATTGACGGCCCTTGAGCTTTGCCTGCTTTAGGTTTAGATTACCCTTCTCAGGATGTTATGTTCTATTCACTAGGAGAAAGTCACGCTTCTTTTTTATTCATATTAGGCTTTGTGAAACATAAGAGTCAATATAAGGAGAAAGTAAAACAACAAAGGAAATGGAATAAAGAAACAATGGTAGCCAGGCGAAAATGTGTGTGGGCAGAGAGAGAGAGAGAGAGAGGATGCGGGTAATGATATTTCAACCATGAATCCCTGAACATTTTTTTTGGTCTTTTGCTTAGCTGACGTGGAAGGAGAGAGAGAGAGAGAGAGAGAGAGAGAGAGGATGCGGGTAATGATATTTCAACCATGAATCCCTGAACATTTTTTTTGGTCTTTTGCTTAGCTGACGTGGAAACAATAAAAAAAAAAAGAAAACATACCAAGGTAGATTTTGTTGGGTGTCATTGTTTTTTTCAGGTCAGTGTTGCGGCCTACGCACTTCTCTTATGAATGTTGATAGAGATGTCGAGCATATCAATTATTTTACTGTGTTTCCTCAATATCATTAACAATACATTTGTACTTTGGAACAGCTAAGTCGAATTCAGCTGCAGGAAATTATGGTATTGTTGTTGTTGTTGTTGCTATTTTTACAAGTTGTTGTTGTTGTTGTTATTTTATAAGTTCCTATTTTTGCTATTGTTGTTTTGGTTTATTATGCTGATTTTAGCCAGAAAAAAGAGCTCGCACAGGTTTAACAACATAGTGTTATATTTCGCAACCTTAACTCAGTACTTATTAGCCACCAAAGTTTCCTAACAAAGTAATGCACAATAGGTATTTAAGAATCGGGGTTCTAACCGGTTAAAATTAAGAGAAAGCCCAATAGTAATACCTTAATTCACCCAATTTCAATTTAAAAAAAAAGATTTTGGTTCTTTGTGGGAAGAATGGTAAGACAAATTCGGTTTTCGTCGATAATTGATAAGAGACCAATCACTATCTCTCAAATTTAATAAGAATGACAAAAAATAAAAATAAATGAAAAAAAAAAAATAAAAAAAGGAAAAAAAGGTATCGCACCATATTTGACAAAAGTGAACACGTTCAATTCCCTAAATCTACCAAGGCGTTTAACTGTTGTGTGTATAGGCAAAGTCTTTATTTACATGTGACAATTTTCAGATTAGGACAGTGCGCGCGGTCTTGCCTTATCATGCTAAAGACTGCAGACTTAACACTTGAGGCGCTGTTGGCCATACTAGCGACAACTGGGGGATTCCGTTGTTTACTCATAGACGTATTCAACACATGCAGCTGCGGTGACTTTTTTTTCAGCACCTGAATTTTTGTCTGCCTTCCTTAATATTCTACAGGGCGAATTTATTCTAGAGTATTCTGACCACCCTGACGTTTTCGTATAGGCTATTTTAAGACTTTATGTATAAGTGCAATGCTATATTGTTATATAGGGCTTATTATTTTTTTTTTTTATCTTCCCTACTTTTTGACTCCTGCGAATTTCTAAATATATAATTTTCCAAAAAAAAAAAACTCTAATAGTTAAGGCATTTCTTAACATGAGATTAAAATTTTGACTTAACTTATTTGTATGTATAGCTTCGTTTATGGTCCAAGTCGTTCGACCTCCCCCCATCCCCCCTCTCTCTCCCTCTATCTATCTCGCTCTCACTCCTCCCCTTCTCTCTATCTAACTCTTTTATTAAGTGTGTAATTTACACGTTTGTTTCATGAACATTCTATAATTATTATGATAAAAATGACGACAGTTTCAGGTCACGTTGACATAGATTATTTAGGCGATAAATTATGTAAAAATCAAACACATATGTTCGCTCTTCACCAGGATTCATAAAATGGTGTTCTTTTTTTAGAGATCCTTTGTTTGATGGTTTCTAACTTCAATGACCATCAACAATGTTAACCTGGCGATGTTTCCACAGATAAACGTCTGACAATGGTGCGTGCTCCAACACTCACAAAGCATGGATACCAATACTTCTACTTGATCAATATCTATTCTTATTTAAGTTTATACAAGCTTGACCAAAGGTTTTAAAAGATCTGTACATGCATTCGTGAAAAACTTTTTTTTTATTTGTCTTTCCCGATAACACTGGCAGTTGCCAGGCGATGTCGCTCTTAAGTCAGGATTATCCAAAGCAATACGATAGTAGTGTTTCAAATTTATAGGGAGGGAAACATTAATTAAAGCAGTGGTGCATAGTTGGGTTTGTAATTTTTCCTCTTTTTTATTTGTTTTAAACTCTAGCTTACTATCAATATCGCCCATTCTGCATGTGATGGGAAAAACAAATAACGCCGATCTTCCCCGCAGTGACGTTATCAACCGATCGCTCAGCAATGGCCTATCTGCGGAGACAGCGGGAGAGAACTCAAATAGCTAAATCTCAGATCGGGTAAGCAAGAGGATTTACTTCCCCTGCTGTTCCGTCACCAGAGATAAGTCCCGGAGTGGCACATTCTTCAGTCTGAAGATCAGGGGATACAACTGTTCCACTGAACGTTTCAGTAATGTTCAAATAATAGGATTGAGACAGTCTTGTGAAGGACGGTTTCAGAATTTTCCCTTGTTCCTACTTTTACGTCTCCTAAGTGATCAAGAAAATCTTTTTTCACTGACGGGTCCACAGATTAATGTCTGGAAATTGTATATGCTGCCAGCAAAATGAGACAAAATGAGGAGCCCCAAACTCATGTCTCAAGCGGTCACATTAAACAGACACCGACATAACCAGTAGAAAGTTAACAAAAGTGGTACATCGAACTTTTTATGTGGAAAAAGACTGCTTCTGGTTAGTTTAAGCGAGACTCATTTACATTTTTTTTGTAGACTGATGTCCAGGGTGTAAGATGGGCTTTTTGTGAACGGGTCCAAGTTATCAGGTCTGCCTGACTACTGTACGTGTTGCCACACAGAGACAGTGCGGGGACATCTGGACTCTAGTCTCAACCGGTCACATTGTACTGACACGGATCCAACCAGTATGAAACGAAATCAGAAAAACAAATTTTTGATCGACCGAGGCTTTCGAACCAGGGACCTCCCGATTGGGTGACCAACGCTCTACCACTTGAGTCAGTTCACCCCCAAAACAATGACAATATTAATATGCTTGTCTGAAAACTAGAAAAAATTATTTTATAAATGTTGTTAAAACCACACAAAAATATCTAAAGTAATGATGAAATTCTCTAGTTTGCTATTGAACGACTCATCTTTTTAAATATGTGGCGCATGTAAGATTATACATATAATTATAAACGCAGGTAGTTGATATATTTTGTTTTCTGCATGGGGTGTTTTGACGTCAAAAGTGAAAAACAAATAATCAGTTTCCAGATGCTAGAGTTGGAATGCTTTCATACTTAAAAAAAAAGTGGCACAATATATAAAAAACAAAACCTAACTGATCAATACTTGGAGAAAAAAATGTACCAACTTTCAATACGGTGCATTTCGTTTATGTCATGATTTATAAGAAAATCCCCGTATTTCCCGAAAACTTTTTAAAGAGGATTGACCATGGACACAAACCATCTACTTCCTGCTCAAGACTCAAGAGTACTACCAAATGAGCTGTACCAGTACAGACTGTACCGTCTCTGACGCGGAAAAAGGGGGGGGGGGGGGGGGGCCTGGGGGAGAAAAAACGCGCTTCCACGCAAAAGGTCCGGATCAAACCGTAGCGATTGCGTTCACTACTGGTTGGGTCGGTGTCGTGACCAGCTGAGACAGGAGTCATGGCATCCCTGCCCTGTCTCGTGTGTGGCAGCACATACAATTGTCAGACTTTAGTATTGGGTCCCGTCCGCAATATAGCCTATATAGTGCTGATGTTGGACGTTAAACCAACTCAACAACTCAACAGCCCCTTTCCACGAATGCCCAAACGGTTTTCCAATTCGTTTTAACTTTAACAGATCTACGGACTTGGGAGATCGAAGGATCAAGGATCGGCCGATCGAGGGTTGGCCGTGACTTCATCATTGTACCAGGCCGCTGTGATAGATAAAGAGATAGAGAGAGCAAGTAAGATAGAGCTAGAGAGAGAAGGAGATAAAGAGAGAACCGGGTAAGAGCAGACAGTGACTGCACGTAGAAGTTTACCGAAAAGAAACAGTGAAGAGTGAATTGTATGGTTTAAAAATATCCCAATGATAAAAGGATACTGACACCGACCCAACCATGCAATAAACAACGCGTCCGCAGGAGCAAGGATAGAACCCACAATCCCCTATAAAAAGATGTGATCTCTACCCTCAGACCACACTGGGCTCCCTCTCACACCTGGAAGTTAAGCACACCACCGTATCAGTCTATGAGTCAGATCAGAGTCAGCGAGAAGAGATGCATGGTTATGCCACACAAGCTCGACTCTTAATCCAGTTAAACCGGGAATCTCCAAACCGGACGGGATCTCTTATCATCGCCACAACTAGGCCTATAGCCCGGAGACACAGAAACAAAGCGTTACTAGGCATCGGTCTAGCTTTTGGTCTTGGTAACAACTTTTTTGCCCTTTCTTTTTTCTATTTCTTTAAAGTTGCGGGGGTTATTTCACGGGATTTCTTAAATCATTGCCAAAGGAAATTATAATAATGGCAGATTGACAAACAGGACCAATAGTTGTTTGTTACGTACCTATATATCAGCGTTGTGTGTGTGTGTGTTTTCTTTGTCACAGTATCAAGTGATATAGGGAGAAATGCGACAAGGCAAGAAAATACAAATGACTTGGGTGGGGACCGAAACCACAAAAAAGAATGTGAAGATATTTTCAAAAGCGATTGTTTACCTACGCTATAAAGGTTGTGTACGTACGCTATGAAGTTTTTTTTTAACGTACTCTATGAAGGTTGTGTACGTACGCTATGAAGTTTGCTAACGTACTCTATGAAGCCTGTGTATGTACACTTTATAAATTATATAATTACGCTATGAATGTTGTGTATATACGACTTGAACGTTTTGTATGTAAGTTATGAAAGTTCTGTACGGACGCTATGAAGGTTTTGTACGTTGGTTGGTTGATTTTATTCTTATCTCTAACATCAACAACCACGCCATATAGTGATCGAATGACAAGATTGTAGCCTCGCACTTTTTAAAGTGTTGCCTCAGATTGTGCTTGAATACCAAGACTCATCTCTCCTTCGACAAAATAGTCTTTTAGTTCGTTAAAATCGAACCACGGGTCTCCCGAATAGAAGCCCAGCGCTCTACCGCTTGAACTAACTGGCACTCTGGTTGTGAACATTAATTACTACTCTGTGAATGTTGTGTACGTAGGCATTGAAGGTTGGGTACGTAATGCTATGAAAGTTGTGTATCTACGATCTACGCTATGAAAGTTATGCACGTATTACGCGTGGTGATGGTGTTAAGACAGTACCCAGGTGGGTCCTTACAGGACTGGTTAAGGGCGCTCCCTGTGGGTCTGCCAAACGTGTCGACAGTGACACCATGACAGCCAAGAACTTCTTATCTGCTGCCAGAACCAGTAACAACTGGGTACCTGGTCCCTGGCTCTGGAATTCTATCGCCCCTTCGCAGTGCAGTAATGGGCAGTTGGAGCAAAGTGGTTGAAATGGACTAAGAGAGAATAATTATAATTTTGCATAATTAACGGGATTGGTTATTAGGATGAAAAATTTCACAATAGAACATTTCTTTCATTTTGTCACCTGAGCATAAAAAGGTCAACAACAATAATTATAACCGATAAATCAGTATAGAAAACGTTTTTTGTGCCGGAATAATCATTTCCATATTTGAAATCAAAATATGAAACATAATTTAACATATGTTGGTTCGATTTTTCAAAATCGATAACAGTTTAAAAAAGTACATCGAAACAATACGTTGGAACAGAATTACTACAATGAGAATATACTGTAAACACGGGAGAATTCAGGTTTTAGCCAATGTGAAATACGGTCACTTTATCAATCATATTTACGAGATATTCTTTAACCATTGTGTTTCTGTATCTGCCACTTTTTGTTTTATTCTTCGTAGCCATATTTATGAAAGTGGTAAATCAGTGTCAACGGTTTTAGCAATAGAGCAAGTGGGTGTGTGTTATTTGTACAAGGGGATCGCACCACTAGGAAACCCGCAACTTTCGTAGCGTGTCATTGTTGGCAAAGAACGAGGGACTGGTGATAAAATGAAAAAAAGCGTGTTTTTTTTTCAACGAACAAACTTACTCAGAGGGTTGCTGTCATTTTTATGGCTTCCTTTTCAAGAAATATTAGTTTTTTTCCTCCTCTTGTGTACCTATCGTAATCTTCTGACCCCGTTTTACTCTTCTCAGTGGTTTTTTTATTTCTTTGTTTATAAAATATTCCATCAAGTTCATTCGTTTTATCTAACTACCACTCTATAATCATCAGCTTGATAATCATAGACTTTCCTAGTAACTTCTATGGTTTACGTAATAATTAATCTAAAGTATCCTATGAATTGTCTATCAATTAATCTTTTTAAACGTATTAATATGTAAATCTATCACCTATTCAAGTCGCTCCTTCTTTTTGACCCTTTAATTTAAATATTTCTCCCTCTATTCGTTACAGTATATATTTAAACAAACATTATTTCTCTACCTGTTTATCATTTCCACAATGTACAGGTTTCCTGAAACTTGTCCCCACCCGTATTCCCAACGTGTTATTCTTTTTCAAAGTATCCCAATGTGTTTAAATAGGTTGATGTCATTATAATGTGACCAGCGGAATCAGAAGCCCTGGTATTTCCAATCTGTCAGATATCCGCCCCCGAATTTTAGCTGAAAACGGTAGAATTCAAGAAACCAACATACCAAACCATACCAACCCTTCGTGAATTGTGTATCGTTTATTAAACTGGCTTCCTAAACATTTGCATGATAATTAGAATACCCTGCACTCTTGCTCATCTTTTATTTGTTCATCCCTTAATTCTTATCTTTCTCTATATATGCTCAGCTTTGTTTTAAAGGTGCAATACATTTAGGTCTTACAGTCCCTCCCTAACACCATTTACACGCTCTTTTAATTTGTTCATGTTTTTCCGACACCTTATGGCCCATAAGCAATAATCATGTTACCATCAAATATTGGTTTTATGTCGTCTGGTAGCCAGAACTGTAATCGATAAGATTAATTGCTTTTTTTCAGAGCTAAGATCGTCCGTTTTCATTTCACTTGTCACTGCATTCTTATCAGAAGCAGAAGCCCAACCCTTTCAAATGTTTTGTTTGCCTTGCCTTCACGTGAGCACAGGATATGATATCTTTGTTTATTTAGAACACTTACCTTTACTTTTCAAGGAAATACGGAAATGTGCTTTGTGGTTTTGCGTTGCGATCAAACTCTCTTTCCTCGGTCTATCTTTTTATCTCTATCTCTCTTTTTTCTTGTCTGTCTGTCTGTCTGTCTGTCTGTCTGTCTGTCTGTCTGTCTGTCTGTATGTCTGTCTGTCTGTGTGTCTGTGTGTCTGTGTGTCTGTCTGTCTCTCTCTCTCTGTCTCTGCCTCTCTCTCTCTCTCTCTCTCTCTCTCTCTCTCGCTACCACACACACGCTATATCTCTCCTTTGATATCGTACCCCCTTCCTTTCTTTTGTGTTTCTTTAGTTTTATTATGCAAGTTGTTATATTTTCTTTTCTTTCCCTTTTGTATAATCTTATTATCATCCTGAAAGCTGGGTTTTAAAAAAAATAAGAAAGCAATGGCTACCATTTAAGAAACATTTAATTACTCTAAAAAAGACCCCACCCCCACCCTCCAGAAAAAAAATGTTTAAGAAAGCTAAACTTTCTTCTACATCGGCTTATCATACTTTCGAACACAATCCTATAAAGATGTTATCGATCTCTTACTATTAGGAACTCGTCTTTCGGATTATGAGACCCATGTTCTCCTAATCGTTACACTTAATATCATTTTGATAAGTCTCCTTGTATTAGAAGAGCTACTTGACGAGTATCAATCCGATCCTCCTGACAAACGCATCAACAGTTGAAGGGGGACACTTACTCTAGAATCAAACTACAAACCCAACACCTCTTGTTGTCGAGTGGGGCGCTCTTCACTACAACCCAACGCCACGATCATCTCCAATGTTGTAATTCTCTCCAGCGGACAAGGCGAAATGGGCCGAAATCAAGTGATGTTTTCGTTCCGTTGCTCGCTACCAAGTGTTTTTCTAGCGCTGTTTATGGGATGCACTCCAGCCCAGAGATGCGTCCACTTAGCACAGCACTTCTGTGGAGTCCTGGAACCCTAGCAGAGATCCGAAGCGGCCCTTATCTCTCAGGGGGCTTTAGGCCGAATGGAGGTGGGCAGTATGAGTGGAATAACTAGCATGCTGAAAACAGACATAAACAGCCCACTCGAACAGATCGCGAGGAAGTTCTTGCACGGTCTGTGTTATGCCGGCCTACCCTGAAGCCAGAAGATATGAAGTAATATTGAAAGGGTTTACAGTCCGCTGACCAAACTCATGGTGAATCAGAATTAAAACTGTTTGACTGTGTCATGATTGTTTGTCTGAGACACAATGGGGCTGGAATCTTTAATGGAACGCATAGGCCGAACTAGAAAAATTATTGGGCGTATTTAATAACTGGAAATCTTTTATTTTTATCATTGTATCCTGTTTAGAATACACAAAATATAAATTATCTCTTAATAGACATTAATGTCTTTAAAAAATCATTCCAACTCACCTACAGTTTATTTCTTACTCTTTAAACCAAACAATCCTCACTAGTATACGTACACACTGCGGCATAATCCCCTTACCGTTTTTTTTTTAAAGTTCGCAGACAAGCATTCCGAAACGAAAAGCCTTAATTACTAAAACTGAAAAAAAAAGTTTCTTTGAAATTATAAATATTTATAATACAGGTACCTAGTACCTTTCATACGTCTTTACTAAAAGGTAACAAATAATCTTCAATCAGTTTTGCGTCCTCTAGATCCATCCCACAATAACTTCATAACCTATATAGTGTTGGCGTTGGACGGCGAGCAAAGAATAAAGAAACAAGCGTCCACTAGTTTTCCACGTTCCTAAAGGATCCAATACGGATACCGCGGAGTCGAGAATAAAGCCAGGAATGGACAGCGCATGCGTGTTGTACTTTTGAGACGCTTCCTTCTTCTAAGACGCTGGCTAATCAACGTAAGAGCTAATTCTGCCAACCATTACGCCAAAACAAAAGCCCATGGGTAAAACATGCCTTTCTTGCACCTACGTTGACTAAATACGTACACTTAAGCAGCTTTTTAAGTTTGGCAGCATCGCTAACACGGATTGCCACCGCATTATTTCAAAACTATACATGCGCACATTAACTCGTCTTGTTATTGCCAGGAAGCATAATTTTAAAAACGTAGCTCTTTATTTAACTCACGGCCTGTCAGAATGTTTTTTGTTTCTTTTTATTACTTTGAAGATCATGATATTAGTAGCGGCAAATAAAATCTGAGACAGGCTTGCGAAGAGAAATAAACAGATTCGACACATGCGGATATTGCAAAGATTGGAGTCGGTAGCCTGATAAGCTTTTTATTAAAAGCCAAGTTTGCCATGATTAAACACTCAAAGGAAAAAGGTTTTTCTTTGTTTCGGTACATATCTTTTCTCAGTTTATCGCTCTCTGTCTCTCTGTCTCTCACTCTCTGACTTTTTCTGTAGGTCTCTTTATCTTTTCTCTCTATGTCTGTCTTGTAATCTCTCTCATTCTCTGTCTCTGTCTGTCTGCCTATATGCCAATGTCTCTATCTTTTTTCTATATGTGTCTGTCTGTCTGTCTGTCTGTCTGTCTGTCTGTCTGTCTGTCTGTCTGTCTGTCTGTCTATCTGTCTCTCTGTCTGTCTCTGCACCCTGAGGTTCTGACGAAAAAGGTCCGTGGTCCCCAATCCTGGCGATTTCGCTCCCTACTAGTTGGGTCGGTGCAAGTTTAATGTGATTGTCTGCGACAGGAGTCATGGTATCCCCGTCCTGTTTCGTGTGTGGCAAAACATAAAATTATGAAACGTCAGTCTTGAGGCCCGTCCACAATACAGTGTATAGCATATATAATGCTGAAGTTGGACGTTAAACCAACTCAACCCCCTCTCTTCTTTTAATAAAGGTTGATGTATGCAAAAAAGGCCAACGAAAATTAACGTAAGTAATCGCAAATTCCAATTCAGACCAAAGCCAAGCCAGACCGCCATCACACTGGCGTCTGCTATCTGTTGGTTGACCAGGGACGCCGGCTCCCGGCTATCTTCCGGGCAATGCTTTGAGAATACTAATTCATCCATTTGCGGCCAATGCGGGCAAAATGGTTGGGCGGAAAGCAAACTTGGAGGCTTGTCTTAGCGGGAATTACCGCTGATGAGAGCTAAGTGCCTCGAGTTCTATTTTCCGGTGTGGACTTTTCATTAGGCCTCCAGTTTGATTATTCCAGCGCCCGGACGACGGAGTTCTTGCTGTCACGGAAAAAAGAACGGAGCATTTTTATTACGGCGGTATTGATCGCTGTTTTATCAACAAACGGGCTCTCTTTGCTGTTATGCTTTCAACTTGTTCCAGAGTTTTATTCCTGCTTTATATTAAGGCAGTCTAGCGTTATAATTTGTTGTTTCTAGTTACGGATCTTAGTATCAGTATATCTAATAACCCTGCTTATATTCTCTGTCTCCTCTTATGGCTTGTTAATTTCCACTGAGAGATTCACTGTTTGGATCCACTATACTTTTAATAGCTTAAGAAAAATTGGTTGTATTATGCTCGATGTAACCTATAAAGCAGTGGAGAAATTTAATTTGGTCTCAAATTTTGCATCATAAAGGTTCGCACTTTTGAGATTAATGTATCATTACAGGCTGACGGGAGACGAAGTGGTTGAAGGGTAGAGCATACGGCTTCGTATAGGAAGGTTGTGGGTTCGCCCTCTTCCAGACAACAGTGTTATTGTAATAGCTAGATCGGGGTCAGAATAACATGAGCAGATAAGTGTTTGGTACTCCACTGTTGGGACCCACTACTGTATATTATCTTCCTAAACAACTCAGGGGGCTTCAGACTAAGCGAGAGGCTGAGTTGGTGAATGATAAATAGATAGATAGATAGATAGATAGATAGATAGATAGATAGATAGATAGATAGATAGATAGATAGATAGACAGACAGACAGACAGACAGACAGACAGACAGACAGACAGACAGACAGACAGACAGACAGACAGACAGACAGACAGGGAGGACACAAAGAGGGAGGACAGGAAGAAGACAAGAGACAGAGAGAGAGAGAGACTAAGAGAGAGAGAAAGAGAGAGAGAGAGAGAGAGAGAGAGAGAGAGAGAGAGAGAGAGAGAGAGAGAGAGAGAGAGAGAGAGAGAGAGAGAGAGAGAGAGAGAGAGAGAGAGAGGAGAGAGAGAGAGGGGGGGGGGGGAGGGGGGAGGGGGAGGAGGTGCGGTATAGATACCCCCAAAAAATTGTAATTATGTTTATGAAACCGTTCTTCCATGAACTGGTCTATTATCGAGATAATGTTACTTTAATTACAGTTATGATAGTTCTTATCCTATTTTAGTTTACGTTAGGTATCGAAAGGTATTTTCTCCAGAATCGTTGTATTTTTTCCTCCAGCCATTATGTTTTGCTTCAATGAAAAAAAATTGCCGTCCATTTGCTTTTCAAATCCGTTACCTTATTCAAAATTAATTTTTTAGGTTATAAGGATCCGAGCAAGGTACATAACTGAAAGGAAGAGGTTAAAAATCAATAAAATATTAAACAACAACTACAACAACAAACAACAACAACAAAAACAACAACAACAAACAACAACAACAACAACAACAACAACAACAACAACAACAACAACAACAACAACAACAACAACAACAACAACAACAACAACAACTAAAGAAGGAGAAGGGCGAAAGAAAAAGATCAACGTGAAATAAAGTTAACGATACAATTTTGTACCGAGTCACCCCGGATCAAGAAACTAGACCTGCACTTAGGCTGACTAACCAGTGCTTTAACCCGAGGGGATCAGTAAAATAGCACTACCAAAGGCATACTCAACTTGGGCAAAGACCCGTACATGAAGTATATGAGAGACAAAAAACAGACTTTTTATGGGTTAACTATGGAATCATATTAATTATCAAGGTTTAATAGTAATAGTTTTTGTCAGTGTTTTATGATTCTTTATCAAACTAGGTCGCCCAAAACGAAATCCACCAGGTTGTGGTTACATAACAATGAATTTTCTATTCAAGCTGTCTCAAAGAATGGAGCAGTAATTATGTTTCAGTGTGCACTTAGCAGAACCTGTCGCCGAATAGGATCCTCGTTTCGTGACTTATGGGACACAATCATAGAGCAGAACAATAACCTTGGTTCTATTTTTCCTACAGAAGAACTAGTAATTAACCTCTCACAATAAAATTATAGTCTCTACACAGAGCGGATCCGTCATAATAATAATTATAATCCAAAATCCAAAAATTAAAACAATAGGGTACCATTGATTGTCATTTCGCTATTTATTAGACTCGATGGAAGTTGTTTCCCTTTTGATTTGTTTGATGCTAGATTAAAGATAAAATTTGTTATGGACAATTTGAAAACAAAAACTCTTTAAAAAATGCTTATACGCAACTTACGAAACTACATCCAAATAATTCTGATGCCTTCGCTTTTTGTTTTTAAATAATAATTTGGCAACACAGTTTTTGTTGCGTAAAATACTAAATAACTCTTGACTCAGGATCATATTGATACTACAGAGTTTCTTGTCAGTTTACGAATCATCAAAATCTTGCAACATTGTTTCTTGTCAGTGTTCATAAATTCACCCGCAGGCATTTTTTTTACCCTTTAGGTGTATCTGGGAGATTTATGCCTTTTAGTGCACAGAAACAGATGCAAACAATAGAAGATCAATGACTTTGAAAAAACAGTTACTTAACTGAGCTATATCATTAATGAGCGTCAGCTGCTATGGGAAAGTTATGTATGCATTAACAATCTTAGGCAAAGTCTACCTTCTTTCGTTTAACGTACCCTGTGTTTTGGAGGGGACGAACTGACTCAAGTAGAAGAGCGATGGTCTCCAGATCGGAAGGTCCCCGGTTCGAATCTCACGATCGATCAAAAATTGTTTTGGCCAATTTCGTCTCCTACTTGATGTTGGGTCGGTGTCAGTTTAATGTGGCTGAGACAGGAGTCATAGTCTCCCCACCCTGTCTCCTGAGTGACAGCACGTAAACTTGTCAGGCGTCAGTCTTGGGGTCAGTTGACAATAAAGCGTATATGGTACTAACACTGTACGTTAAGCAACAAAAACGAACAAACACTGTGTTTTGGAGTAAGATTAATTTCGACGACGGACTCCAAATTAGAATACCCAGGATTCGGGAGGTCACATTCTTCTCATGTCGACCCAAACAGTAGTAAAAAAAAAACAACAACAAACAAGCAAAAACAAAGTGGCCTGAGCGCTAGTCGAACCAACAACCTTCGGATTAAAAGCCGATTATTCTACCCTTAAACACGACATCGTCCTCTTGATTTATAGAGGCACTAGGCTTTTTATGTATTTATTTATTTTTTAGTATGGTTTATAAAGACGAACAAAACTGAGATGGAGAGATGGATTATTTTCCACATTAGTTAGGAATGGGAAAGGCAGAAGATCGCAGCTACTGGAATATGGTTCGGTAGGGGCTCGGGCCCTAGACTTAAATTTAGATTCAGATTTAGATAATGTGGATGGGTGAGATATAGATCGAGAGTTCACGGTAGGTTTTTAAGAGTAGCTATTTTTTCAGCACAATTTGTTATAGTCTACTACATAATGATGAAAAAATATTACAGTTTATAAACAAAAACAATGCAATATATAAACAAAACGTATGACTACATAAACAAAGCACAAGCTGTTTTAAGCCACGCATGAGTACGCTAGCATACAGTAATCCGAGTCATTCGTCTGATTGTGAATGATTATATTATTGTTAGCCTTGGTAATAATCATTATTTGTATGAGTAATAATGCACATGGGAAGAACGCTGTGACACACTAACTAACGGAGTTTGTCCTATTATCTATTCAATAATAAAATGGGGAAATAGTTTTTTAATACATGTATGTCTAAAGGCCGCTTTACTTGTTGCAGCTGATAAGAACAGTATTTGATTTTTTTCTCAGAGTAATATATGTAAGGAATTAAGTCACCCATTCACTATCACTTGTTTAATGAACCGTTTAGTTTAAACATGACTGCGTAAACAAACAAGATTTTACTCACCTATGTGTCTTGTAATGATTGATACAATGATAATACCCTTTGAGCCAGTAACACTGTTGGGTTTAATTAAAAAAGGAGAATGTATTCCTAAATGAATTCCGTAAAACAGAAAATAAGCTATTCATCATTACTTAGTGGATACGTTTCAATCTTGGAATGGTTGGGAGTCAAATTTAACAAAATATTAATAATAAATTAAAGAAATATATAGGCCTAGCGCTGTTTATAAAACAAAAGTGATGAGTGACGAGAAGCTTGTTTGTTGGTAGAGCGCAACAATTCAAATCGACTGGTGGGGTTCTGTCTCACGGCCAGGCAAATTTACTGTAAGATTTCGCTTCCATTGGTTGGGTCGGTGTCAAAATTAATGTATAATCAGACTGGCTGAGAGAAAAGTTCTAAATGTCTCCGCTTAAGTGGTAGAGTTTGTCTCCAGATCGGGAGGCGTCCCCTGTAACTGGTTGGGTCAGTGTCAGTATAATGTAACTGGCTGAGACTGGAGTCAATGGTATCCCCTTCCGACGCAAAAGGTCCCGAGTTCGAGTCCTGGCTGTTGCGCTCCCTACTGGTTGGGTCTGTCAGTATAATGTGACTGGCTAAGACTGAAGTCATGGTATCCCCACTCTGTCTAGTTTGTGACAGCACAATAAATTATCAGACGTAAGTCTTGGGGCCCATCCACAGTATAGCCTATATAGTGCTGACATAGGACGTTAAACCAACTCAACTCAACTGTCTCCTTTCTGTCTAGATTATGTGACAGAAGGCAAACGATTTTCATACGTTATAAATCTTGGGACGAGTTGCCGCATAGGATTCTCCCTTGGAACCTGCAGATGTTTAACTAGGAGAGAAATTCTCCTTCTCTGATCAAACTATCAAAGCATGTAAGAGACCCCCCCCCCCTTAAAAAACAGAACAAAGAAAAAACAAACAAAAGCAACAAAAACAAAAAGGGAGTAGGAATAAAATACAAGAAAACGCACACTCTCTCTCTCTATTTCTCTCTCTCTCTCTCTCTCTCTCTCTCTCTCACACACACACACACACACATACACACATATATAATTATATGAAAAAAATACAAGACTCTCTTTAACTTTTAGCTACCTCCTGTTTCTTATTAGCAGCTGCTTTTGAAGTTTCTGCAAGGCTAATGAAACAAGTCATGTTTGTTGTATTGATATTGCATTTAAAGAAAACAAAACAAAACAAAACAACAGCAAACGAAAAGCTAAATGTGTCAAAACTTTTAGCTTTTATCCGTTGAACAGGCAATATGGTCAGCAAACCAATTTCTAAAGGAACTTCAGTTTTAAGAGACATAAATCAAAATGTAAAAGCACACACGCAAACACGCACACTTTTGAAGTATTTTCTCCCACAAGTTTCTTCAAACTGAAGACCTCTCAGCATCGTTAGGCCCCTTGGCGAAAAATATGCTGATATTTCTAGTGACAGAAGGAGAGAGGTAGAGATAGAGATGGAGATAGAGAGAGAGAGAGAGAGAGAGAGAGAGAGAGAGAGAGAGAGAGAGAGAGAGAGAGAGAGAGAGAGAGAGAGAGAGAGAGAGAGAGAGAGAGAGAGAGAGAGAGAGAGAGAGAGGGAGAGAGAGAGACAGAGAGACAGAGACAGAGAGACAGAGAGACAGGATCTGTGTGTATTGTTTTTAAGTGGAGTTTGAGGGTACTCCCCAATTGTGCTTGACAACTTCTTGAAATCTGTTGGCCGGAACAGGGAAAGATTCTCCTCTCCCCCTACCCGATTGCGCTATTGAACACTCCTCGGAATTTCGCCGTTTTGCCTCCCAGAAAGATGTTTCACAGTTTTCTTTTCTTTCGTTCGACTGGCGTTATACGGGCCGTGACCACTTGGAAAGCTATTTTACACATAATCAAACTTTACGGTAAAACCCGGAGGCGGCACGATTTTCGACCATACACATAGGCTGTGCGAAGGCGCGTACACACTCCTTCAAATTGGCGAGTGGACGTGGAGTGTGTTTTGCACGCAGGTCTTTAGAAATGTCAAGAGCGATTTATACTAGGTAAAATCACGCCCTTGAGGGTCGCGTCTTTTTTGCAGTCTTCCGTCGTCTGCCAGCCGTCTGCTTTAAGTGGTTTGTTAGGAGCGGAACGTTAAAACCTTCTGGGGTCAACTTCGTTACCAGCGAACTTTGCAGCAATAATTATATAATTTAGAAGATGGAAAACCAAGACAAAAAGACCCCTATAAAGAAACAATAGCTTATAGTTCGGTTTATTAAACCTCCGGCGATATTTTGAAACAATCAAAATTGCATTTCAAAACAGAGTAACGTTGAGGAGAGAAGCTTGGTTTCATAACTCTTGTAAAAAACGTTATTATTTGTTTAGTCTTCAATCTTATTGGTTGTCAGCATGATCTTTGAATTGCCTTCCGCGGTGTTTAAGCTAGGATTTGAGTTAACATTGGCCTATGAACCAAGATGGCTGAGTACAATGCAAATAGATTCAGCTTGTTCTAGTCTTTAAAAGAGAACATAAAGAGCCCAAATACGAAAAAAAAAAAAAAAACCTAGATCTGCTACAAAATGACACTCTGATGTTTCTGCTTGTTGAAAATCTCTCATGTCTTTATACAAAATTCAGAAACTTTTTGTGAAATCTTGTTCTCCTTGGAACAAAACGCTATGGAAAACATTTTAAATTAAATGTTCGTCGCAGCATTGAAACCATGGTTAGAGCAATGGCATTGCATGACTGTATTTTGGTCATATCTTGAGATAAAATGACTATGGGGGGACTAGTACGGATACTTGTTATATCGCTCGAAATGTCAATCGCTTCCATGGAATGGACATTTCTTTTAAAGTGCAACATCGCTTGGGTTCATTTAATTAGTCTCTGTGTAAACATGTCTGACAATCTTTACGTGCTGCTTAAGTGAAAAACAGCTGGGTTACCAGGATAATCCAGTCGGATTAATTTTATACTGACAACAAACAGGCCAGTAGGAAATAGAGGCGGCCTTATAAAGGTTCCAACCCATCATGTCATGATTAAAAGCAGCGACTTGTACCGACTGAGCTACTTGATCCCCTTCGAACTCCGAAAATGAAGGGGGGTATCAGCGCATCACTTTCGATTAAGAAAACGTTAGGGTTCCATACAGTACTAGTGTCCGTTAATCATTGAACTCGTAGACAAAGCTATAGGAACAGTTATACCATTTTATGGTCCCCTCGCTTTGCCGGGAAAGAAGAGCTCTCTGCTACTTTATCGTCTCCTTGGTTACCGAGGAGGATCCCTATACGGCGACAGGACCCAGGGCGGGATACGCAGGACTTGGCTGAACACATTGCATGACGTAGACACACGCACTGAGACCTACCAAAAAGGACTGAAATTGCAACCTTCCAACACCCCCCCGGCTCAATTATCAGTATAAGGTATCATCCGTAATTGGATTATTCTATAGGTTTAATTATTCTTTTAAGCCCCTGCGCTTCAGTACAGAAAGATACCGAGTCATAATTTTAACAATTTTTAGTTTTTCGTTTAATAACCTTTTGAGCCTTTAAAGTATTACATTAGATATTTATTTTTCCGGTTCTTTTTGAATTATTGTCTTTGAAACAAATAGTAAGAGAATGGCATGTTTTAAACGTAGCAGGAAAAAAAGAATCGTACGCTCGACAAAAGTTATGCTTCGCTGAAATCTTAAGTATGGTACATGTAAAACAACGCATTCGCAAAAAATGTTTTGTTTAAAACAGTTTCGAAATCATTATCCTTGTGGCAGTAATTGTTGTCCTTTTTTACTACTGATTATTTTTTTTCACTTTTCAAGGGGATGACGTTTCTTCAAACTTATAACAAATCTTGTTTAATCTAAGACATGTCATTTTTTAAAAAGATCTCCAAGTCCAAAAATTGGTGACACTCAGTTGAGATTAAAGCACGCCACGACAGTGATATATCCGAGGATCGAATCAAATCATTCGTATAATCAATTCATAACCATATTGTTCCTTAAACATCAGGGCTGGTGTCCCTTGCAATTCATACAGCGCAAAAACAAATTTCATTCTGAGTTCAATGGATCGTCTTTTTTTAATACTATTTTAGGCCTTTCAATGCTGTGTAGATAATAGATATTATTAAAAGCTAGGCGACAGCTTGCAAGGAACATAAAATGGAAGGATATTTCCATATATCAAGTCATTAAAAATGATACATTACTTTAAATTTATACCCACTACGAGAATATTTTTACAATAACGTTAAGGTACTCTATTTAATATGTCTTTTAACTTAGGAACCAACTAGTACTATGCACCATGAGACAGAAGGAACTTAATCCTTTGGTTCAATATAAATTGTATGCCAGAGACTCCACAAAGATAAGTCAGATGAAAGTCATTCCTCCATCAGAGACATTAACTGGAGGACCCATCCTTGGCACAGGGCGTCAAATAGCTCAGATCGGTAACGCTCTACACTAGCGATCCAAGGTTAAAATCTCAATTTCAAATAAAGGGACGTAAAAATAAAAGATAACTTTAAAAAATCCTTGGAAAGATCCGATGGTTGAATCTGTTCCCTAAGAACCTAGCAGTACGCACCACTTTTTACGAGAATGTTCACATTACAACAGAAAGCAAGATTAGTAATTAAACCCAGCAATATTATTATAGTCAACGAAAACCTGTGGAGAAACCTAAACGATCTCCTCACCACAACATTAATTCAATGGACAAGTTGGGGCGACTGCATGATTCAGGATCGTAAGAAGAACAATTATCTAAGCAACTTCTTACAGTTATATTGACTTGACAGAAAAAAACAGTCACCATAATCTTTGCAAAGGCTTCATCTCGTGGAATGATAGAGAGACTGTTGATGTCAGGACCTTGCTATTAAACTCCCCAAGTTCAAACCAATAAACATGGCTAGGTATTTTTGGTAAAAGCACTGAACACAACACTGGTTCCGTCACTGAATTCATTCAGGTGTGACTTGGCAGTAGCTTTGTCTACTAGTCTACGAAGGAAAACTTCGACTTCCTCGACATTATGTAACTTTGAGATCTCTTAAATCACAATTCAAGCCTGCTTAGATTAAAGTTTCCTAAGTCCCATGAATAACTAAATAGGAGACTGAAGCACCACAAAAGGTTTAAGTCTTCAGTCAAGAGCATCATCAACAGAGCTAGCACCCTTTTAATATAAACAACAAAACAATAACAATAACAATCACATTAACAACAACAACAACACCAACAGCAACAACAACAGCGACAAAAACAGCAACAACAGCAACAACAAATATGATAAAAGGGGCACCATATTCAATTTACTCAGCTAATGGCGCTTTTACACAATAAAATATTAATGTGAAAAAGCAATAAACATGACAAAGAATATTAAAAAAAATAATAATAATATTCTTACACAACAGAAAGCATTCATTAGTACAAAAATCTTGAGTTTTCGTACACAACTAAACTAGGTGATGGAACAAATGCGTTTTTGGTACAGCAGCACTAAAAGCTCTCAGCACACTTATCAGCTCCAGATCTTTTACATTAAGAATTTTTTTCCGCTTGAACGAAGGGACTGAGGTGGTAAGTAAGTAGAGAGGAGATTTACTACTACCACCACGACCACCGACACCAACCTCCACAAAAACATGATATTATTATAATTATTATTAGTTTCTTTTTGCGCTAATGGTTAGACCATTGTCATTACAATGTAACAGACCAAGACAGAGGTATATCACTCTAGAATCCAAATTTGCCTTGAGAACCTGGGAGACATCAATGAGAGTACAGCTTCACTTTTTCCAACCAAAGATTTACTCTCATGATTTTCAGGAACTATATATTAAAGACAAACCTTTCGTTTCTGTGCCTATGAAAATATTTCATATTTTACCAACTGCCAGTGTTGTAAAGAATTACAAACTTGTTCACTCATCATTTTCTTTCTTTAATAAAAATGGAAAGTCTGATAATGTGTACAATCATCATCATCATCATCATCATCATCATCATCATCATCATCATCATCATCATCATCATCATCATCATCATCATCATCATCATCAT
>RQTK01000203.1:557372-638335 GCA_003991915.1 Elysia chlorotica | reverse complement strand
AAAGAGTTGCTCTCTCTATATTAGTTTACTAATGAGTAGTTCTTCACACCGTTTATTTTTCAAGGTTCATCTCTTTTAACAGCTGGAATCGAGTAGGGACTTACTTGAAGCAACAATTGCTCCCACCTATTGTAAGCTTCCTCTGTGAGAACAGCTTGAATAATGTAGGGAGAGACAATTGAATCACATTTCTGAGTAGGACATCTGTGGAGTAAAAATGTTAGTCACCTTATTTGTTACAAAACTCATAGCTTGGGGTGAAAAACACAACAAAAAAAGAACAATTTTCTTGGGAAAAGATATATAGACTTGCCACACTCCAGGAACCGAAAATCTGAGTCTTTTAAAA
Organism: Elysia chlorotica; assembly: GCA_003991915.1. Taxonomy (NCBI): domain Eukaryota; kingdom Metazoa; phylum Mollusca; class Gastropoda; family Plakobranchidae; genus Elysia; species Elysia chlorotica. The sequence goes on along the minus strand of RQTK01000203.1, from coordinate 637,986 downwards.
AATCGAAACACCATGCGGTGATCTGCTAGGAAAAAGTCCTCAACAACAAACAATTCTTGTCATCATCCTGATTTAAAATTGTAAGAAACAGAAGGGAAATACATTCACTGGTTGCTAATAGCTTTAACTGAATCTTTGAATATGGTTAAATTCTAATAGTGTAAAGGCAAGGTCCCTTGGAACATTATTGTATTAACTAACAGACCACTGTGGGAGAATTTTGACAATGTCGCAATTTGTGCTCAAGCTTGAGGTACTCTATCTGATTCTGACTAGTTGACATTGTGTATGGTACAAACCAACTCCCATAAGTATCAATTTTGTTCGTTCTGTAGACATTTGATTTGATATCACCAACATACAAGAGTGCACCTAATATCTTTCTTACCACCCCCCATAAGACAATATTATTAGAAAAAAAAATTAAAGACAGATCAATTCATACATAAATAATATATTATCATAGTCTGTCATGGAATCCAGAGATGAAAACCATCTAACTGGATCTATTATCCATACTGTCTACAGACTACACCTACAGCAACAAAGACACTGAATACTGGAGTGAGGTGCTCTAGATCCAGTAGTAGATTTAAAACCTTTTCAAAAGTAGACCAAAACTGTGCCAATTGCCTTCTAAATCTAATCTTCCATCTAGCTACAGCTAGAAATCTAGATCTAAACGGTCCAATAGTCTATAGATTCTATACTTTGGTAGGCTACTGAGAAGGTAGCATCTTAAGTACTTTAGTCTCAGATCACAATGATGGAATTCAATGCATAGTTATTTAGATTTTTAAAACTAGATGCTATCCAACATAATTATTGAGCTATGTGCTCATAATAATTTTCCGTAGTCAATCTTGATTCTAGTTTTAATTCAAAATCTAATGCTGCGGAGTCCCAAACAAGTTCGTTTTTGTTCTTGTTTTTATCTTCCTCACAGACAGGCCTAGTATTTGTTTTCACAAACCACTAAAATGAAAGTGCTAACTCTCTCTCTCTCTCTCTCTCTCTCTCTCTCTCTCTCTCTCTCTCTCTCTCTCTCTCTCTCTCTCTCTCTCTATCTCTCTGCGTGCGTGTGTGTGTGTGTGTGAGAGAGAGTGTGTGTGTGTGAGAGAGAGAGAGAAAGAGAGAGAGAGAGAAAGAGAGAGAGAAAGAGAGAGAGAGAGAGAGAGAGAGAGAGAGAGAGAGAGAGAGAGAGAGAGAGAGAGAGAGAGAGAGAGAGAGAGAAAGAGAGAGAGAGACCTGTGACCACTTTCCCTCCCCATTTCCCTTTCGCAAGTTTCTTTTCACATTTTACTATCAGTTTTGGGGAAATGGGTAATTCTGAGAAAACTAAAAGTCACCTACTCTGTATGGTCAGCATCAGCTCGCATGCCATCTTGCTTTCTTATGATTTTCCTTATCATCAAAGAAAGCATGCGCTGCCTAAGATTATATATGAATACCAATATATTTTAGTTACGGTTTATCTTTTCTAGTCTACAGAATAATTTATAAAGGCAATATAAATCTAATCGACATGCTTCTACTCGCATAGTACCAAAATCATTTTCATGGCTCAATGTGGTCTTGAACTAGAAACAGAGTTAGGAAGCATTACACTAATATCAATGTCTCATAAGTCAGTTTAAGCTGGGGGCACATAAAAAGAGGACCCTGTGAGAGACACTATCACACCAATCGGCATTCGGATACTGACTTAGAGGACAAAGATTCATAACTACGCGCTAAAAAGAATTAGAGAATTAGATCTATCTGCACACGTGTTTGATGATTCAAGTACTGGACATTCAGATCCATAGACTGAATTTTTCTCTCAGAGATAAAATGAATCCTGCAAAGAAATCGGAATCCTTCCCAAAAAATCGGAAAATTGGAAAAAGGCGAATTTTTCGGGAAAAATCGGAATGAATGGAAGATCAGCCATGCCAATTCTTTCATTCTACTTTGACCTCTCTACAAAAAAAAAAATTGAAACAAAAGCAAAAATACATGTACATTACAAACACAAATATCTTACTCCTAGCTCAAATGGCACAACATGTTTTAAAACGTATTCATACTGTGAATAAATAAAGTAAGAAATTATACTTTATAATTATAGCAGGCAGCTTTTAAATAAAAATTAACAAAAATTTCAAATACATTGAGTTTTATTTATACCAATTACTTTTAACATTTTTATATTGGAAATGTGCATTACGTGGTAAAATTGTCCAGAAATCTATGACTGATTAATTTCAACTAAAAATTGTTTTATAAACCTATTAACCTGAGTTCCTCAACAGTCCCTGCTTTTGTGTGCATCTCACAAAAAGCTTGCATGCACATGTGGCAAAATGCATGCAAGCACTCATGAATCCGAAAAAATTGGGTACCAGGGAACTCATCATAACAGATTTCACATAGATGAATTGTCTGGCAGAATTCTTCATTTATTTTTTCTTGGTTGTATCTGAAAGAAGAAAACAAAGTCTGATATATTAATGAGCAATCTCTTGGGGCCTCCCTTTTTCCTTTTATCTTCTTTAACCTTTTCTCATTGAATGATTTTTGGTCTTCTCTTTGTGTGCGCACTACTTTAGAGAATTTTCAAAACCTTAGGTTTGTATCATTTTGAAATGTACAGTGAGCAGATCAGTAAAAAAAAAAGGTCCTAACACAAGAGTGTATCAATGTGCACAACATGTGTGCGGCGTGATGCGAAAGGGTTCATATTACTATCAACTTTATCAGAAAAATGATCATAACTATTTCAATCCCTATCATTCTGCTCTTCTCCTCATCTTTCTCCTCTCCAAATATCCAAACTTTACTTAACTCTTCATCCTATAAGTACCTGATCATAGCAGCTATAGTAGCTCCCATGTCTTCTTCAGAGCTTGCAACATCAATTGACTCTGGCGAGCTGCCAATGGGTGATTCTGAACTCAACCACAGTTGGTCTCCAATACCTAAATGCCTGTAATAAGGATGTAAAAAGTGATTGTAAGGAAAAAATAAATAAAAATAAAACTAATATATATATGCCTTTTTTCTGTTTATTTTGAAGAGAGTGTTTTCATCCAATTCACTAATATGTAATATTTGAAGATATCACTAAGTTTGCTTTAAACAGTAGATTGAAAGAAGAGCATAAATTGTTTTAGGAATAATAATAATAATAATAATAATAATAATAATAATAATATATTATTATTATTAATTATTATTATTATTATTATTATTATTATTATTAATAATAATAATAATAATAATAATAATAATAATAATAATAATAATAATAATAATAAATAATAATACATGGTTTTATATAGCGCAACACCCAAGACAATGCCTGACAACTGTTTTAAAGCATTAGTTTGACAGTGTGCGGAGGCAAGGAATCAACTTTGAAACAATATTTAGAAAATGAATGAAAAAGTGAATGTTTTAGGCTTTAAACCCGAGAGGAAAGGTTAACTAATATATAAGGTCTAATTTAGTTTGAGAGAAAAAAAATGCACATACATAAGACAATTATTTTCCAGCCAATCCACCCATGTAAACACAATAGGCATGCTGCCAGCCTCTGACCAAAGAGTGCGCAGCATCAATTCTATTGCCATGTGTTGAGCAGGAGTTAACCAATCGCACGAGAGGTGGAAGCTTGGAGGATCAGATGATGGGTATGAGGGTGGAAATGTCACAATAAGGTTGAAGGGTAACAAGAACTTCACTTTGAATGTACCCTGCCAACGCTGTCCTGTCATAATTGAAAATAAGAAGAAAGCTACTTATTAGTTTTCCTACCTTCTCAAAACAATAAAATATAGATTGAAGGGGAATAAAACTGATAACTTAGCTAAAATGAAAACCGCTTGCATGTATTTTGGCTGAAAAATTTTAGTACGTCGACTCTGTTAATGAAAAAATTCAGTCTGGTATTGATGAGTGAATAAACTTGTTTAACTGGTCTAGAAGCAGTGGCGCCATCTGGCCCCGGGCTGGGGCTTCAGTGCCATCCTGGTTCTTGAGCCAGTTAAGCACTTTTATTGCCAAACTTTTTCATTAATTGTGTAATTGATTTTCTAATTACACATGGTTCCAACTCAAATTAACTTATTTATTGACTATGACTTCATAGATCAAAATAATAACAAAAACATCCCCAACAATCCTTCAGTTTTATCACAGCACTCGCGGCAGGCTCAAGCCCTGTCACATCCCACTTTCAAAGTACAGTATATGTGATTGGTTGAGTTTTTTTTACCACGCTACCACAAGCCATCGTTTCAAATATCACAGCGCTCCTGTAAAAATGTTAGGAGGCTTTTCATTGGATTGGGTCTTGACATTCCTTCATCCCAAACTTTATGTTCCCACAGATACAATTAACACAGAAGCGTGCTTGTCTTGCTCATCCCTACAGCAGAGCCTAATATGATTAAAGCATAGAGATACTCCTTAATTGACAAAGTGAAATGTTAGCCCTTAAGTCCTGAACTTTGTCCCCTCCAATATTGTACAACTGGGCACTTGGCCTGATCCATTGGCCTGGAAATGTTTTCACAGTGGGCCCTCTCGCCTATTACGCTTCTGATAAAAAAAAATATATAGATCTACAAATTTTTACTATTTGCTTGACAGATAAAGCATTATTTTGTCAATTTACTTCAAAACCGCGTCTGTATTAAATTGTCCTACTTTGTAAATAAGTTGGCACCCTCCTAGCCAGCAGCAGTGGGTTTTTTTTCATTCTGTATAACTCTTTAATAGTAAAAAATGTTTTAATTCAGTTTGGTTTAATAGTAAACTTTGAACAGGGGGATTAGTATTGTTTCTAAACCAGACCTTCATTGATTTGTCACAATATCAGTAGAGTTGTAAAGATTTAAAAAAGACTTTGTGGAAACCGATCACAAAAACACAGTAAGTCTGCTGCACCGCCTTCTTGAGTCTATTTGATACAGTTTATATTGCCGCACAAATCAGCCTGATCACAAGATTGCCAACTATGAAAGACAAAGCCATTGAAGCCATCAAATTATATGGAATGGACGGACTTACTTTACATGGTCAGAATGAGATAGGGGGCAATTGGTATTTCTTAATTGTAGTACGGCTCATGAATCATGAATCACATACCAAAACCTTAAAATATATTTTTATTAGGTTTTTACATCTGTAGACAAATGTAAACAATTGCATTATTTGTATGGCTTGAAAGATTTGTGGACTTCGTATTGGACAGATTGGCTATGTAGGAAACTTAGATGGCATTGGACACTGGTCAACCCCATGCGTTTTCCAACCCACCCAACACTACTGTCTATAATAACCAGTAAGGCTTTTATATTCACATGAGTGTGGGCCACTTCTTTAGTTGATTTGAAGTTTAAAGGAAAGACAATTTCCAAGCAATCATTACTGAGAAAATTCCATTCATAAGATACAATCTTGTTAGTGTTAGGATTGCAATAAGAACTAGAATATATCATCGTCTGAATTTTGAGGTTGGCCATGATAAGTATAACATGAAAAAGCTTAGAAGAATTGATATTATACCCGAAATAGATCTGCTCAGTGGAACATCTCTGGCTAGATGCGGTGGTTTGGCTTCAACATTCACCGGTGCAGCTGCTGCTGCTCCCCTTAAATCATCCTTTCCCTCCTCTGCATCCTCTATAGCCTGCATGGCGACATGAACTTGAATCTCTTCCTCCGTAGGCTTAGGACATATTGTGATCTGCAGTTATAATAAGGTTATTTATAGAACAGACATACATTCACTTTTCATAGATTGTTCTTCTTTGCATATATTTTTTTATACTTTTATGGCACTTCTTATTTAAAAAAATTTAGATAAAATATTAAAAAAAATAACTAAATGCCTAAACATATCCAAAACTACTGTTTGAAGCAAAAAGATGAATAATAAACACTTCAACACATTACAAAGTATAAGGTGAGAAGTAGTACTTATGAATCCAAATCACCAATAAAAACTCACAAGCAATGAGAATACACTATCTTTTTCATCAGTGACTTGGGACAATATCTTGAGCTTTTCATCCTCCTCAGTATTGAAGATTTCTTGGAGTGCAAATACCTACACAATAAACACAAAGATGAAGAATGTTGGAGAGTATGAGAATATAAAATACATATGATGTTATACGTTTAACTTCTTTCAATCAACTAGGGGAAGGAACATGTTAAGCTCAAATAAAGTAATAAAGATAAACAATTCAAATTAATGATGAAAATCATATTCTTAATCAAATGTTTTATTACTATAATGATTCAATATTCGACATCCATAATACTAAGTATTGTCTGAAAACGTTAAGAAGATAAATAATCATTTAGCATGTTAAACAATATTCCAACATAATAGAAACATCATACAAGTAAAGCCAAAAAAAAGTAACCATTTGAAAAAGTATGCTGCAATATATAAGTTAGATTTAGCAGTGTCCACAATAACATTTAAAAAAGTTGTTATGTTTTTGAAATTTTTTTTCTTAAATACAGATCAGTTTGAATGAACTAAATAATTATAAGTGTCAAATTGCTTAAAAGAGATTAAGACCAAATTGGTACTGATATAGATCATAAATTTTCTTATAGTAGAAATGTCTTTCATACTATCACAAACTAACTAATCCTGTCTGGGGTAGAGCAAAAGAAGTCTTTTTTCTTTTTTTAATCACCCATGAAATGTAATGGAACACCATAAAATCGTTAAGTTCAAAATTATTACTACCATTTTTCACAAAATAATTATCTGAAAATTTTCTTACCTCATCTTTTTGCTCCTGCAGGTTGTGATCATAATGTCCTTCTTTACAAGACAACTCATCCATGACTTGCTTTTAAATTGTGGGGAGTTAAAAACCTTTTTTTTTTTAATTTTAGATCTTAGGTTGATTATAAACTCAAAAAAGTAACCACAGGTACCAAAGGTACCTATGGCACTCTCATATGCTACCTGGGCTTCATGTTGGACAGAAATCTGAGAGCTGCTGAAAAGCACAAAAAAAAAAAAAATATATAAACAATTTTTATAAATCGAAAAAAAAGCAAATGTGAAACAGACCTGGTCTAAATGATTGCGCAATTTTCCTAACCTTTGAAAAATTGGTTGGATGTGTAAAACCTTTGGTATGTTCATTTTATTTAGGGAAGTGTGGATACTCCTTAAAAGAAAACCATTCAATTTTCTTGGAGGTCTTCTCCCCACACTCCCAAAAAACTTTTGATGAACAATATAGTTGTTATAGCTTATATAGTAAGAACAGAATAACCACTGGTGGTGCATTGCATTTCCTTTTAAGATCTTCTTTTTACCAACTTTAATAAAATTCTAATAGAAGGCTTGAAGTGATACAAGTAATATAATGGGGGAAAAAAAGCTCAAAAGAGAAGTGCCATTCCCAAATGATATTCAAGTATGCCAAATTATCTGGAACAAGGGAGAATGGTCTGAAGAAAGGTGACTAAAAAAATACACATCCACAGAATGATAGCGCTAATAATTAGCAATGCACACAAAATGATCCTCACAACTACCATGAAACATTTGGAAAAAAAGATAAAAGCAGGAGTAAGCGACACACATGCAGGATTTAAAAAAAGAAGAGATACAAGAGGCTGTATTTTTTTTATTTAAAATACACATGTATCTCATTGAAAACTTCAGAGATATTGACTGTGATTACTTATTTGCTTCATTCGTTTTTCAAAAGCATTTGACTGAAGACCTTTGGATTAAACGAGAAAAAGAATTGCAGGATGGATAACAGGCTGCTTTAAGATTTGCCTGATCATAATGTTTTCCTATTCAAAAGGGTCTATGACAGGACTGCTGTCTCTCGCCACATCTCTTTAGTTTTTTACTGAAAACATAATGAGAAATGTAGAAAATGAAAAGAAAAGATTTATTTGACGAGCCATGTTGCTGACCAATATTCACTGGTATTATTGCTAAATGCTATGCAATAATCATGATAGCGGATTCGCACTCATGAGTAAGGTTTTGTTTGAATTAGTGAGTTTGATATCCTGTGATTGATCTTAATTTTTGGGTGGGCTGCTGTCCATGGCCTTCATGTAAAGGTTAGTTGACCTATTATTCAGATTTGGACTGCCATTGTTGGATTGCCGTGTTTGAAACTATGATATCCCTTTCTTTACCAAAAACCTTCAAAATTGAAGGTTTTAAAAAAAAATTGATGTCTTTGGGAGCAAGAGCGCTTTTACGGAAGTGTTCCAAATTTCAACCTACTACCTTTATTCCTTTTCATGATGTGCCTTTTCATAGATTACAAAGAATTAGAGGAATTTATGAGAAAAATTACAATTTTCCGAAAATCCTGTTGCAAAATTGTTGGACTGATTTTCGCAGTATACCACTTACTGAAACTTCATTACTAAAAACCGACTGCTTGAGTTTCTAATGGCTCAAAAAATGGAGAATTTGGGAGGCTGCATTTATGTAAATCACCTTAAACCAAATTTTGACGGTGTTATTGGTATTTTAAAATAGTGGGAATTCTAAGTCCCGCCAGTAAAGAAAGGGATATACAAGTTATGAGTGCTTGAACTGTTCTTGCAAAGCCCCTAGTGTTATTATAGATCCTCTAGAAGTATTGCAATAATTATGCATTAGAAGTGTTTTGCTACGAATATATTCTTATTCTCTCCTGTACTTTAAACATCTATGTAATTGCTGATTCCTATTATTCTTTTGAATAAATTTATAAATAAAATTATGGAACTGCCCTCTCTCATGTTGTTTGAACACAGAAAACAAATTCAAAACCCACTTCAGATTGTAAAACCAAGGAACAACAATCAGAGAAGCTTAACAAACACTTTGCAAACTTAAATCTAGAACAGGAGGACAGAGTGTTGCTTAAAGAACTGAAGATAAGGGAGAAAAATGAAAAAGATATATATGCCTTAATATTTACAGAGGAACTCAAGCTTGAGGAATTGGTTACTTAAATGCCTTAAAGACACTCAGACAAAAAAAAAGACCCAAAACCCTGATAAAATATATAATGAAATGCTGCAACACATGGGTCCACTTGGAAATAAAGCACCGCTACATCTTCTCAATTGTACATGGAATAGTCGACAACTCCCAAAAGCTAAAAAAATGCTCACATTGCGCCTGTCTTAAAAAAAGATAAAGATCCAAAAATCTAAAGAGTTAAAGACCCATCGTGCTTACCTCCTGGGTTGGTAAAGTACTTAAGTAGGCGAAAAAATCACCAGTCGCCGACTCTATTGGTGGCTAGAAGACTCCAAAATCATTACCAAAGACCAAAAAGGTTTCAGGGCGAAAAGTCAAATAGAAGACCACTTCTTTCGGCTATGTCAAAGCATACAAGATGGATACCAAGATAGACACCACACTTCTGCTGTCTTTATAGACTTGCAACAAGCATAAGACAGTAACAGTGTGGAGAAAAGGGTTACTTTTAAAAATGCAGAAACTACAAATAACATGTACAGGCGGATCAAAGGTTTTCTTAGTGAAAGAACTATACAGACAAAACTTAGCAACTCTCATGCTCAAGACAAGTCCTTGAAGATGGTCTTCCACAGGGTTCTGCATTGAGCTGCACATTGTTCCTGATTTTTCTCAATGATATTGCTAAGAATATTAAATCACAGAAGGCTCTCTACGCAGACGACCTGGTAATATGGCATACTGGTAAATACACTTGACAAAATGCCAAACACCTAAACAGAGACCTATAAATGCTAAATAAATCCTACAAACAATTAAAACTGAAAATTAACCCAAACAAGTCAGTGTATACAACATTTATTCTTAGTCTAAAAGAAACCAAGCACAAATTGTCTAATAAACTTGAAGAGCAACAGTTGAACAAAAATGAGCATCCAATTTATCTGGGAGTTCAAGTTGATAGTAGACTTACCATGAAAAGACATGTAGCAAACATAAAAGAAAAAGCTACCAAACAACTCTCACTTCTTAAAAGCCTTGCAAGCACAAAATGGGGCTCCGATATGCAGACCCTAAGAACCATCTATATAGGATATATCAGGTCTGTACTAGATTACAATCAATCATAGCTAATCTCATGCAGCCAATCAACCAAAATAGACCACATCCAAAGCCAAGCACTTCGTTTTATCTGTGGAGGAATGAGATGCTCCAGCAGCATGTGAAATCCTAACCAATCTTGAGCCCTTGAGTTTGCGCAGAGAAAAAGCAGCATAAGAACTCACAGAGAGATGTCTTTGACTGACCAATAAAAATGCAGCAAATGTGCTTGTGGAAAAATGGAAAGGAAAAAGCAGACTTAAACACCAATCTGTTCAGCACAGAACACAAGAATTAAAAGACAAGTACTATCTTCCTGAAACAAGAGCCCAAACAGAGAGAGTGATAAAAACACGACCTCACATACCACTTGTACACTCAGAAATAAAGTTTAACCCCTGCAGCGCTTTGAAGGCCGCCTGACAGCCAGATGGTCAGTCTGGGTCTGGCACGGGTGACTGCGTGTGAAAAAATGGGCTATGGCACAACTGTTCACCTGGTTAATTGACTTGAGAGTTGCGGTTATCACCAATATTTTTTCCATTATAACTATTTTATAAGTTCATAAAACTACATACATCTATTGTGCTGAAAAGTTGGTTGATTTCACTATCTTGTTTGTTTCTGCTTTTTATTAATCGTTTATTACTAATCATGTGTAAGGAAAAAAGGAGAAGACAGTTATTACTTTCTTTCCTACAGATGATTACAATGAAACTTATTTCATTTTAAATAGCTGTGGGTGTGGTATGTTTCGGTTCGAATCTTTACATGGAACAACATTCTTCCTGTGCGTCTCTTGACTGAAAGGGTTATGCATTTAGAGCCCTTGTAGCCCCAATTGAAAGTTCAGCAATACAGAAATATAAATATCCGCTGAGGATCGAAATGTTTGACGTCCTACTTGTCAACCCAGAGCACTAATGCTAGAGATATCTGGTGCCGTATATTGCTAAAAATGTCATCTTCAAATAAATGTTATATGTCCCATAGGTTTCCTATAGAGATGGACCGAAAAAAGTGGGTGGGTGGAAAAAATAAGTGACACCAAAGATTTGAACCTTGGACCTCCTGCTCCTCAGTTCCGAGCACTGGAGACTGAGCTATCTTTATGCCCCTACTAAAAAAATCTCCATGCCGCGAATTTCTAAAAAAAACTATAAAACCAGATTTTTGGCCACCTGCCGAGTTTTGCACTGTCTGCTTGAGAGTGCAAGCTGCGTGAGGCGGTAATGATCAAGATTATCAAGTGAAGCACCGGCAGTTACAGTACATCTCAGTCTACTATTCAAATAAGCTCAGTACAGTGTAAAATTTAGCCAATTGCAATTACAAGCCCTATGTCACACAAATAGAACAGGCCTGAGTTCAAAATGCAATGTAGCTAGTGCTTGTTTCACATCAGTGTGTGTGTGTGTCTTGTGGGGCTGCTTTTGACACTTCTGGGCGAATCAGTCAAAGCATGGCTTTCATCCCCATCTTCCCCAGCATCAATGGTCCAACTGTCTTTATACACAGGGACTAAAAACGGATCTAGGTTACCCAAGATCTCTAAATGGGGTATCTCGCTCCTTCCTCAGCCCTTTCTTAGAGATCCAGGCTATCATCAGTGATATAATCGTCCATTACATCATAATGTGACAAGGAGGCTGACATTTTCTCCAAACTATTCATTGATTTTTAATTGGTTGACCCTTAAAGAGCATGCACACCCATTCACGAGTTTTTCGTGTGATAGAAAAGGGAAGAATAAAGGATGAATGAAGGCCCACTATCACAGTACCAGTGGTGGTTTGTTGGCACCCCGCAGTACCCAGTTGGGAGGTGCTAAGTTAGTGAAGTAGCCGCGAGCGGAACCCGTAGTTCTTTCACAGCGAGGCAGTCATCTGGCCCGCCGCGCTTTATGGGTCTCCAGATCAGGAGGTTAGAGGTTCAAATCTCATGACAGTCAAAAATTTTTGTTTTTTTCATCCCTTCCTAGATATGTCGATGTTACTTTAGTTAAATGTGATCGGCAGCACATAAAATTATCAAATGACAGGCTTGGGGTCCATCTACAATATAGCCCACATGGCGGATGTTAAGCAACCAACTCAACTCTTTCTCTCTCGCACTCGCGTGCTCTGCTGTCTGTCTGTCTCTACGCCTCTCTCTCTCTTTCTCCCTTGCACTTGCTTGCTCTGCTGTCTATCTGTCACTCCGTCTCTCTCTCCAAGGCTTGAGGACTGATTACTTGACCCACTTCGATGCTTATTTTCCTCTCCAGCACCTTCTAAGAACCCGTTTTTGTTGTCGCAAGATCATGCTCTGGAGGAGACCACTGTACTCAGATTGAATTCACCATATATTGAATTCTGCCCACCCACCCATTTGATCAGCTGATGGCATCGCCACGACAACCTGACAGCTTGATATGATTAAAAAGAACATATATGAAAAGACGAGATTCTGTTAACTGAAAACAAAATTGAAATTAGTAACACTGACAAATGCAGTTGGTTAGTTAGTTAATTTCTATGGCGAGCGGGTATCGAAACTAATTTGACAATTTTACTTCCTGCCACACAAAGACAGTATTAGTGCATAAATTCCTGTTTGTTTCATCCAGTCACAATACTGATGCTGACACAATTAGTAAGGGACAAATCTAAAATCTTGATCTAGATCTAGAACTTTACTTATCTTGAACTCTAGATCTAGGGTTTGTAAGTACATTATGGTAAGCTTAAGAAGGCTAACGAGTTGCACAGTAAACGTTGGATAAAACACTTTTATAGATCTAGTATGTAGGCCTATGTATAGCACAAAATGTGAACAAAATAATGATAGAGATCCAGTGGGTGTGTATGTAGCCATACAGTAGGCCTACACCCTGCACAGATACTCCCGTAGTAATTGCGGCCCTACATATAGATCTAGATCTAGTCGTTCAAAAGTAAGAGATGAAATGAGTTACCTTTTATTGATAAGTATTGATAAAACATCGAATTTTATTTCATCATGGATATATCTAAACTAGACTAGACGTCTAGAAATCAGATTTGCAAACGATCTGGGTATCCCACTTTTATTGCTTGTTGCACGATACACTGCAATAGATTGTTTTGGAGATGAGAATTATTTTGATGTCTCAGTTAGGAGAGTTCCCTATTTCCACTCAGATCATGAAGCATCTTTCGTCCATAGTAGGTAAACCTAAGAGGTAAACCTAAGAGGTAAACCTAAGAGAGAGAGAGAGAGAGAGAGAGAGAGAGAGAGAGAGAGAGAGAGAGAGAGAGAGAGAGAGAGAGAGAGAGAGAGAGAGAGCACATTATATAATCTTTTAGGGGAACCCTCTCTCTACAGAGAACATGGTTCAGACAGATTTATGTCATGAAGCTTTAATTTGAACGAGGAAAAAAATAGATGGGTGAAAAGACTTTGTTTTGTTACCAACTTTAATTTTTAAAAGTGCAAAGTCAAACCAAAAATGTGAAAAAATAATGATGAATTGGTCAGTAAAATGATAATTTTATAGTTATATCTAGGGATTAGGGCCTAAACATTGTCATACGATTTTGCGTCTCAGAGATACATTGTAAATTATTAATGTTTTGAGGAAGCTCTGATTTTTGGAGAGAGTCGTAAAACACAATCAATATAGACAAAATAAATGTAGTTCATTTTGTTTTGTGTTGCTGTTGTTGTTGTTGTTGTTGTTTTTTTCAAGAATTTCTTTCATTGAATCTTCGATGTCCTCTAATGGGAGGTCTCGGCGCTTTGGGCAGCTACAGTTTCCTGGTGGAGGTCGTTCCATTCTCGTATCGTTTTGAAGAAAAAAAAGGGAGGGGGTGATGTTAGTCGAAGTTTTCTTACAAGGAAAAAGTCGGTTTGAAACTTGACTGCTGTCTGGCTCGCGTACAGACTCTGCTAGCTGGCGTTGATTGCAGTTGGCGGTGCCTTCAAGGATCTTGAAGAGAAGGGTGAGTTTGGAGGTTTTGCATCGCTGCTGCAATGCTGCAGGATTTCCCAGTTTGTGATCTGCTGGTGATTATGCGTCGATTTAATACAATGCATGTTGTACGTCGTTTGGTTCTTTCTAATGCGGCGACATCTTCCTTTTGGTGCGGGCCATATACCCCCGATGCATATTCAAGTTCTGGGCGTTGAAGCATCTTGAAGGCTTGATCTTTGATGACCCTCGAGTTTAGCTTCAGATTGGGGTGCATGAAACGAAGTAGCCTATTTCCCTAACTGGCCAAATCGTTGATGTGCTGTCCACATTCTCCATTATTTAGCCTTGGTGGTAGCCTAATACAATAACAATTTGACCTTATTAACGATCTGTATCTCTGGCCACGAAATAGAAGATACTAGTGCTGTTGAACTGCAAGACAAAAAATAATAATCTCTCATGTGCGGCCACACTGGGCTGAAACTCTTTCAATTAATATAATTATCTAACTGACTCACAAGGACGAGTGGTGGCTTTTAATAGCAGGCCTTTATGGACTTGGTTTCTTTGTTATGTGTTGTTGTTTGCTTTTGTTTTTGTTTGTTTAGTTCATTTTGTTGTTATTTTGTTTGTTGTTGTTTTCCTTGAACAAAAGAACAAACATGTCTCTCCGCCCCCCCCTCTCTCTCTCTCTCTCTCTCTCTCTCTCTCTCTTCGGTGTCTCCCTCTCTCTTTCTCTATGTATCTTGTCTCTTTATTTCTCTTTCTCTGTCTGTCGATCTGTCTTATTGTCAGGGTATCTTTGTCTCTTAATGTTTTTCTGCCCATGCCTCTGCCTTTGTCAGTCTGTCAGCCTGTCTGTATGTCTGTCTGAAGAGAGAGAGAGAGAGAGAGAGAGAGAGAGAGAGAGAGAGACAGAGAGACAGACAGACAGACAGACAAAGAAGAAGAGACAGAGACAAGACAGACAGACAGACAGAGACAGAGACAGAGACAGACAGACAGACAAAGAGAGAGACAGACAGACAGACAGAGTGACAAAGACATGGAGAGACACGCAGACAGAGACACATACACAGACAGACAGACAGACAGACAGGCAGAGACCTCTCTCTCTCTCTCTCTCTCTCTCCGTATGGGCCATTCCATCAGTACTGTTTATTTTTTGTAACAACGAGCATAATCTTTTCTAATTGTTCAAACGTAGGCCTAATGAAATCTGGTGTGAGGATGGGTTTTGGCATCTAGTGTCACATATACAAAATTCAGACCTTAAAATTTGTTTTTATGTAATAGGTGTCCAAATCATGAATGCCATTCGGTGAGAAAGGTTACATGGACTAACCAAACAGGCAGGTAACAACTAAATAAGCATCAAAACATACATTAAGAAAGGCTTCATACAAGAAATTTGGAAATCAGGACAAAATAATGACAATTTACAATCAAAAGTTTTATTTTACGAAATTAAAAAAAAAATAGTCCCCAGGTAACGAACGTCACCGGAGAAACTCCCACCGTGAGCAGTAACCAATGTTGTTTTGTGTGGTAAGAAAAAAAAAAAACAACAGGCAGACCAAGAGAAAATTTTTCTGTATTTAATACAGTTGATAAATATTACTAGCTATGAGGTATAGGAATACATAATTCAAATAATTATAACACGTGAAGAAAGAAAAATAATTAAGGACATAATTAAAGGTATTTTGGTAGGAAATGTTATAAATTGCATAATGATAAAAATACTTCTTGTATGTTTTTAAAATACACTAAATCATATAAATAAATTTAATCTCGACCAAAATACTTGCTACACGTTTCTGGGAGAAAACATTAAACAGAAAGTTTAAATACAAGTTGAAGTACGGTAACACTAGACTTAAGGCCACCTATTATTATTATTATTATTATTATTATTATTATTATTATTATGATTATTATTATTATTATTATTATTATTATTATTATTATTATTTGCGACGTCTTTCGGACCTTGCCTGAATTTTGGAAAATTTCACCAAACCAAGGTCACTAGGTCAATTTTAGGGCGGGAAACACGAAAATTTGGTCAGAACATTATCCGGACGTCCAGATAACGTCGCCTGTCCGGATAACGTTGGTGTGTAAACATGAAATTGTCCGGTTAACGTCGCCATTACAAACGCACACACACACACAAAACAAACAGATGGAATGATTAATTTTGATGGTAGGTCCTACAGGTATGTGTAGTTGATTGACATAGATCTAGACCTACAATAGTATGACTTATGTATCCCACCCCATGGAATTTCACGCGGTATTCGGAACGGAATGTTTAATAGTCTAATTATAGACAATCTTAGATTGACCTGAAACTTTCTGAAAGCCAGCTCCTAGATCTATAATAATTACTACACCCAACGCGCTGCTACACCCCATATCCTGTACTCGAAGATTGTCTCTTGTGAGTTGTGACCTAGTTTACCTGTCGCGGAAAACTAGCGTTATGTCCCCTGAGTCTGTCTGTGACGTCGCCAGGTGAAAATCACCATCGCGGAAGTGAAGATCAAAATAAAAGCGTCCCGTTCAAGACCCGTGAAAGGTAAACGCATCAATTTTCACGCGTTGTTCCTCTGAATCTAGTACATTGTTGAAAAGAACATTTTATTATACCATAGTGAATTTTTTAGCCTTAGTTTATAATTATAGATCAGTTCGTGAAGGAGATGGACGCAGGAAATTAATACAATTCAGATTGATATGAGTGGTTCTCTTCATATCCGCAATCCGCACCAGTGTGTTCTAGATCTAGATCTAGATCTAGTCTAGATCTAGAATTAGATAAGATCTAGAAAATCTAGAGATCTTAGATCTAAACATGTCAGATTCAAGTTCTGTGAAGAAAGACAAATCTAGATGTACCTAAGAAAACGCAAATAGCTCTAGATTTCTGTACACTTTTGTATGTTATACTATTATTAGCCTACTATTTTCAAGTTACTGAACGAAACAGATCTGTTAAATTCTGGGTAGTAAGTACATTAAAGTACAACAGCGCAGTTAGGCATAGAATCTAGCCTGTAAACCACATAGTTGGGTTACCGTTATAGAGAATAGACATCTAATTTTAAGCATTTCCTGTGTAAAAACTAGATCTAGATCAGTAGACTGTTCTTTTTTGGCGCATAGTTTATAATATTAAATAAATGCTATAACCACATCATGCACTATAGCAATTCAGTCAAAATTTCAAATTTAATGAATCACTTTCAAAGGCACATAACCATGAAGCCCTTGCTTCACTGAGGAATACTGTGAAAAGAAAATCTTTTAAAGTGATTTTGTCCAAATTTTGCTAGATGCACTTTGTGAAAAAATATTTTGTTTATCTATGGTGCAAACAAAGAATTAGATTTGATTTTTGAACCAAAACTTGCAGGGTATCACAAAATTTGGAAAGAATGATGCAGAAACACTCACAAATACTATTCTAGATCTTAGTTTTAGATTATTATGTGCAGAGATCCATTTCCTTTGTTAATTTATCATTTTAAATCAATTTTTGCGGTGTAAGATTTACGCTGGAATAAAATGATATATTTACTATTTCAGATTGATTTACAAAAGAAGTCCATTAAATGACTAATTTCAAAAGTAAAAAAAAAATCATATATCTCAGTTCCCACTTTTCAAAATTGGATATTATCACATTTATATCAATTCAATTTCATAAGCGTGTTAAAAAATGTAAAATAATGTTATATTCAACTTTTATTATTGCAGGGCTACTTTTTAGAAAACAACACAAACTTTGAGCAAGCCATTAGTTTTCCCACTTTGAGAAACTTTTTAAAAAGTGTTAGATAAAAGATACCACATCAGAGGCATTTTCTTGGGACAGCCACACCAGCAAAATGTCTGATGGGCCAACCACAACACCACCACAGCAGTCTGGTCCACCTCAAATTGCTAGGCCTGTGATCCAGTCTGAGAACAAAACCCGCATCCCGCGGCCTATGGTCTGTAAAGTGTTGCTGCTCAATGGAGAAGAATATGAGATTGCCATTGATGTAAGTCTTTACGTTTCTCTATATATATATCTCGAAACATTACTTACAGTCTTAAATATCTCTATTTAACTGGGGGATGTGGTGGCCCTGGGGTAGAACATCGGCTTCCTAGGCACAAGGTCCGTGGTTCGAGCCCATGCCGTTTCATTCCCTACTGGTTCTGTTGGTGTTAGTTTAATGAGACCGGGCTGAGACAGAAGTCATAGTAACCCCGCCCTGGTTTGTGTTTGGCAGCACATAAAGTTGTAAGATGTAAGTCTTGGGGTCTGTCCACAATTATAGCCTATAATTATAGTGCTGATGTTGGACGTTAAACAAACTCAACCCAGTCTATTTGACAAAGTAAATATTTGAATCTTATCTGAGAATATTATGATTTCCGATCAAAATCTATAAATTTATATATTATAGGTTTTTAAGTGAGGTTAAGTATCAAAATATTAATCTCAAAACTGTTAAATCAAACTTAATACCGTACGTCTAAAATGTTTCCTCTTACTTTTCGCAATTTTCATTTTGTTTTTCGATCAAAGTCACAAACCTTTCACTTTTGTAATAATTATATGCTGTTCAGCTGATTTTTTGACTTGGAGACAAAACTGTAAACCTTTTTTGTTTCAATGGTGATAATATTAAAATTTTTTGATATTGTGCAGTTGAATTTTTTAATTATCCTTATAAACTTAATATTATAGCAAGTGATTCAGGAACCTAGATTAGGTGCAGGCAGCTACCTGAATCTTGTCTATAATCAAATTTTGAAGATCTAAATCTAGATTGTATATCAAACAACACCTGCTCTGACTCTAGATCTAAAAATCTAAGGGGAATCTAAATCAATATCAAAATGTCTGTAGATTCTTTTATTTCTCCTAGGTAAACTAAGGTTAGGCATGCTTAAATAGATATCAATTGTAGACACTTGGCACACAGACAACACCAGACACTACCATATAATATAAAACATTATTTTAATCTTCGCCGTGATCCGACATAGCAATATAAGAATAAGAAGGTTTATGACGAGACGTTTCAAGCTACGTCATGTTTGTGCTTACTACTAGTCTGTATCTTCTACCAATGATCCAGTCATGTAACTTAAGCCTAGGTGATATGTTAGCTCTCTCCATCCAAACACAATGGTTCTGTGGTATAGTGGTTATCTCATCTGCTTTACACGCAGAAGGTTGCTGGTTTGAACCTCGCCAGAACCTTTTTTTTTTAATAAAGAAAGAAATCGACATAACTCCATTTAAATATTTGAAGGAAAATAAAAGACATCAAAGATTCTAAAAATATAGATTTTAAAGACTACCACTAACAACCAGGACAGAAAGATATGATGTAGATTCAGCCTAAGTAGCCCATATGAATCATGGTCCCTAGAGAAATGTGACATCAATACTTTTCCAAAAGTTTTGGCACTCCTTCTCTCAGCGGTGTGAAGAAAACATACATAACTCTTTGTGGATGCAATAGTTTTAATTTATAATGATATAATGTTAGAATGTCACTTTATAATGATTAATATTTCAAGATATCATTTAACTTTTCCTTCCAGAAACGCTCCATTGGCCAGTTGTTGTATGAACGGGTGTGCGATTACCTAGACTTGCTTGAGAGAGATTACTTTGGTTTACAGTACAAAGAAGATCTTGATCCAGAAAATATAAAGGTTTTTCTTTTTTTTGTTGTTGTCTTTATGGAGTCGTTGTTTTGTATATGTATTTTAATATTCTTAAATGCGATAGTTTGAACATCAGCTAGTCATGCAAAAAGGGTGATATTCATAAGAGTGTGAGTGAAATTTCACCTATTTTAACCTTTCAAATACATTTACAAAAAGAGCAGAAAACTGAACAGTTTTTCAAACGTCCTTTAAAGCTACAGAGTATGCTAAGGCTGTGAAGCCTTTTTTCGAGGCTATTCTTCAGTGCCCTCTTCTCTGTATAGGCATTTTTTTTGTGAAAGCTAGGATGCATAAAACCTATAAGCAAAATAACTTTTTTTTTTCTTTCCTAAGTACAGGCATATGGGGGATAATTTGGAAAAGTTATTTTCCCTTGTGTGAATTGATTTCTGAACTCTATTTTGTATTATTTTATGGACCTTTGGAATATTTAAGATATCCCTATTAGTGTCTATTTAGGATTTTTTTTAAAGTCTTTGTTTACGAAGGGTAGAAATCCTACCTATTTTGCTTAATATCACAAAAGAAATCCTTACAGTTCTTGAATTTTCCCCATCAGCCACACATATTTGCCTCTTTATTTATTAGGTTTAATTAAAACTCTCATTTATTTTTTTTTATTTTTTTTTTTTTTGGTGCTTTTTTATGTTTTTTTCTTTTCGGTTGTACATTTTTGTTAGAAGCACAATTCAAAAATAAGGTAACCAGCTTGCTTAAAAGAAAAAAAAAGAAAAAAAGTTTTTTTTTTTCACAAGGCATTATACTTGTTAACTGAATTAACTGAATTTTTTGTTTAAACTCCATTTCTCATTTCCCAGTACTGGCTTGATCTGGACAAGAAAGTTACCAAACAAAAGAAAAGTAAGATTTAAAAAGAAATGTAATTCACTTTCCTTTTTTTTTTTTTTTTTTTTTTGGGAATAAGTTCAGGTTCATTTTTAATTTTTGTGAAAATGAGAGCATCAGAAAGTGAAAAAGGTTTGGATAATATAAGTTTGAATCTATCAAACTATCAAATTATTTTTTATATTATAATCATTTTATATGAATGCAAAGTTAGACTCCAATGACTTTGTTAGAGAACCATACATTTTTACTTGAGCTTAAAATCTAGATACATTTTACCTTTCAACTGACATATTCCACTTTTCTACAGGAGGCAAGATGTATTTTGAATTTGCTCTTAAATTTTATCCTCCGGACCCAACACAACTTGCTGAAAGTATTACCAGGTGCGTTTAATTTTTCTACATATCATTTTGTAAAGAAAAGATCAGATGTACCCATTTCAACATGAAATTTTTAGGTCCAAATGAACCAACAAAGTCAAAGTCACACAATGTGAAAAAGTGAGATGAGCTACTAGGCTACCATCTAAAAAATTCGGTTGCATCCACACAAAGTTTTTGTCATTTTGGTGAATGTGCTAGTGTTTACATAATTATCAATTTCATAATTTAGCAATGTCAAATGTTGCAAATTATGTATCCCAAATGAAGATTACAGTAACATTTCTCACTGTGAGTTATCTACCCCAAATGAAGAATATAGTTCTCTTAAATGATATCTTGCTAAAAGGCTTGCAGATGACAGTTTCATTTGACCTGTAACTTTATTTTCTTCAGTCTAATTATATATTTTGTTGTATGTTTAAACTTTTATGCAACTTCCATAAAGTGTATATTTTCCCTCTACTTTTTCCCCTCAGATATCTGGTGTGCTTACAAATCAGACGTGACATAATAAGTGGAAAGTAAGTGAATTTAATTATATTGGCTCGAGAGAAACATTTGATGGCAATGAAACCAATGTTTTGCCACTATACAGAAACTTATGGGCTTCTTTGACAAATCTGTATGAATGGTTATAAGTAAGATATTTTTTTGTTTAACTTGCTGATTATTGAAAGTGACATACGTAGACCAATAACTGGATTCACTTGAAAAAAAAATTGTTTTCTCCACAGGTTACCATGCTCTCAGGCTACCCATGTGATGTTGGGATCATTTGCTGTGCAGGCTGACATTGGAGACTACGATCCAATAGACCATGGCACTGGCATTGGTTACATCCAGGATATGCCATTCGCACCAGAACAGACTGACGATATGCTTGTTAAAATAGCTGCTTTACACAAACAACACAAGTAAGCCCAACAATTACTGTTAGAGCATTCACCAATATTATTGGTTATTTAGACAAGAATGTTTCTTTTCTTCAAACTTCAAATCTCTAACCTTTTTTAAATTTAACTCAGATTCTATCCTTTATGTACTTCATACATGAGATTGTTCTGTTTAGAATAAGTTATTTTGTATTCAAACCTATTGAAAATAATTTTATATCTATGTACATGGCAATGATTTTTTGTTAATTGTAGGACAAAATACCATAGAAACAAGGTAAATTGAAAGCTACTTTTAAAACCTGTCAACGACTGTGGCCTGAGATTGGGTGGGCATTTATGGTTCTAGAATTATTGATAGGGCTAAAAAATCTTGAAGTAAACTTTTAAAAAAGAGCATTTTTCTGCCTTGTTGCTATAAAGAAAATGCCTTGATTAGTTCAGAGATTAAATAGAAATACAGACTAATGGTTATCCTGCAAATTGAATAATCTGTACTCACCTTATTGAGAATGCGATTATGCTCTCTCATTCTCTGTGTTTCTGGGACAGCCCTCTAAATAAACTAATTTTCTTTAGCAGATACTTTGATAACTTTGAAGTCAGGGTGACATCCAGTTGCAGCTACATTTGCAATAGCTTATAAAATCACCATTATGTTGTGTTCATTAAATATTATATTTAATATAGATGAAAAAAATTAATAATAGTGAAAAAGATTACTTTTTTTTTCAAATGATAATGAGACCTACAGATTGCTTCTGATTAGAGGGTAACTTTGAAAAAATAGAAAAGAAAGCTGCACCTTTTCTATATTTCGGCTCCAGTTTAATCAAGGCCAACACCTTCACCTATGCTTCTGCCATTAATTTCCGGTATTTATATTTGTGCACTTAGTTGATTTTTGTTTTAACTTTTTAACTTTCAGGGGTCAGACCCCAGAACAGGCTGAACTTCATTACCTGGAATACAGCAAAAAAATTGCTCTCTATGGCATTGACCTGCACAGGGCCAAGGTAAGTCATCATTTAATCGAAAACATTACCCATTCAGTAAAAAAAGATCACAGGAATACCTCTCACTTACATTCATTGACTGAAATCCTGCAGTTATTGTGATACTTCTTTGAAAATCAAAAGAGAGCAAAGGAAGCAGGAAAATGTTATCCTTTTTTAATTGGAATTCGTGGTTATATTAAACAGGGATTCCACTTTTCCGGCTTGAGCAGGAGAGTTCGGTCTCCGGATTTTTACTGGTTTTCAGTCTCAGCCAGCCTTTAAGATCTCTGGTTTTCGGTCGACACACTACCATTCTATGCAGTGCATGCTTTCTTTGATAACAAGGAAAAATCATATGGAAAGCAAGAGGGGGCGAGAGCTGATGCTTGAGGATACAGAGTAGCTCACTTCCATTTTTCATGGAATTACACACTTTCCAGAAACTGAAAGTGAAAGGGAAGTGAGGAGGGAAATCAGTCACATGTATCTCTCTTTCTATCTCTCTCTCTCTCTTACACACACATACACAGAGAAAGATAGAGTCAGCACTTTGATTTTAGGGGTTTGTTAAAACAGACACTAGATCAGAACTAAAAGCTAACTTGTTTGGGACATAGATATACACTGCAGCATTAGATCTAGAATCTAGATTGACTACCAAGAACTACTAAAATCATGTAGCTCTATACATAATTCTTTAAGATTGTATCTACTTATTAAGATCTAAATAACTATGCATTGAATTCTATAAATTATCTAAGACCCATCTTCTCAGTAGTCTGCCAAAGTTTAGAATCTATAGACTATCTGAATCAGACCGTTTATATTTAGATTTCTAGCTTTAGCTAGATTAAAGATTACATTTAGATGGCACTTGGCACAATTTTGGTCTCTTTTTACAGATTATAATTTACCACTCCGGTAATCTGTGTCTTTGTTAGTGTAGGTGTGGTCAGTGGACAGTATTTTAAAAGAAATCGAGATGTATGGTTTTCATTTATGGATTCCATGACAGACGATAATAATAATTTGATATGTATTGATCTGTTTTTTAATACTTTTTTTAAAAAATAACATGGTCTTATGGAGTTTGGTAAAAAAATATATTAGATTAAGTCAATGTTGACAATAGATTCCAGGTTAAACTGGCATGTTCATTTTGGTTATTGATGTGAAAAGTTAATCCAAAGGCTGTACTTTTTAACAAAGCTTACATGATATGCAACTGCTACCCACTTGTTTTTCTTCTCTAATTTTCTTTTCATTTTGTTTCTTCTAGGATTCAGACTATGTGGATATTTTGCTGGGTGTTGGTGCCACAGGTGTATCTGTTTATAGAGATAACCTCAGAATTAACAGATTTGTTTGGCCCAAGATCTTAAAGATCTCCTACAGACGCAATAAATTCTTATTGAGGATTCGCCCTGCTGAGGTAAATAATCTGATATGAACAATACTTTTGCAATTTTTCTTTGGTTTTTATAAAAAGTGTGTTATTCCAAATTTGTAAAAAAGAAAATGAAAATTGAATTTAGCTTCCGTTGTTACTTGTTATCCAATTTGTGCTCTTACCCCCCCATACTTTTTGAGTATCTTTATTTAGTTTATTTATTAGTAAGACCAATTTCAAGTTAGATTTTTTTTTTGGACTGAAGTGATTGCACAAGCATGTATGTCTAAAATCTGGGTTTTTTTTGTTTGTTTGTTTTGTTTTTTTTTGCCATCTAGTTTGAAACATACGAATCTTGGATTGCCTTCCGTCTTCCAAACAACAAAATGGCTAAACGTCTGTGGAAGATTGCTGTGGAGCATCATTCATTTCTCAGGTTAGAGTTGTTGTAAATAGATATGAAATTGTGTCTGTTCTAGAGAATATTTACAACAATGGTAGTACATCTGAGACAATAACAAAATATAACTTGTTTCCTGCCACATGATAAGGAAATGTAAATACAGTTAGGTGCCATTTTACATTCTCTTCATTTTGTTTTCCTTCTGTTTCATTGAGGTATCTTCTGTGGTACTTAATGAAGAGCTAATTTACAAAAATTGTATTGCTAAATGAAATATGAGCAATATCTTTCATACAATGCAACAGAACCAATACCCCATTACAGACTAATATCTTTGCTTCAACAATCTTAAATCATTTTCTTATTACATTAATTTGTAATTGATCACAGAAATCATGGAAGAACAACATTTGTAACTATATGAACTCTTTCTTTGCTCTCTAGGTTGAGATCAGCGGATGATGCCAAGAAACGCTCCGGCTTTCCTCGTTTTGGCTCCAAATACCGGTTTTCTGGCCGCACCCTCTACCAGACTCGTTTGAATGCCTCAATGGCGGATAGACCCTCTAAACAGTTTGAAAGGGCTCATAGTCACATGTCACTCAATTCAGTTCTAAATAACAACAAATCACGGAGCCGAGAACAATGTGAGAATACCTGTAGTCTATGTGAAACTTAATATTTTGGGTCAGTTTTAGAAATTACTCTGTAGCGCCATGCATCATCAATTTTCCCTTTCTTAAAATCATATTTGATCAACAATTTAAAAGATAGTTTTGTTGATTTTTATTTGAGAACTAGTTAATCTATGATCTTGAAAAAATCACTGAAGTAAGGAAAGCTATTTCTCTCAACGTTCTAAAAATATTAAAACTCTTAAGAGAGTTCATTTGATATGCAATAAGTAATAATTGATTCACATGCGAGCAATAGTTATTTCATTGAGTTCATATCATTCACTTTACATTACTCTGTATTGCTAGTTGTCATAAAACAGCGTATTTTAGATATTTTTTACCAGAACATAATGTTGGTGGTTGTTGATCCCTTAACCATAAATTTTTTTTTTTTTTTTTATTCATAGAAAACTGGTAATCATTTTAGAGACAAGGTTTATTACATGTTTTTCTCTCCCTAATATTTATATATGTTACCCTTGAAACATTTGCTCTTTTAATTTATGTGTGTGTGCTGTTTTCCTTTTCTTTTCACAGCAACCAAACCCATCTTATTTTTTAAAATTGAAAAACTGCAATATATCTATCAACCATCAAAACTCACTGTGACTATTTCATTCCCAAATGTTATTCAACAGTGAATTACAGAGGACCTTACAGAGAGCAGCAGAGCCTTGACATCATAGAGCCAGTGATGGATAATTGGAGAGCTGGACATAACAAGGAAGCAGGAGCCAGTCCAGCCGCAGAAGCTCCTGGTCCTTCTTTAGCACGATATGACGAAGATGACAAAGGGCGTACTCCACTCCAATCACCACTCCCTAGACAAGAATCTCCAAAATTTCTATCATCATCTCGTGTCATTAAACACAATGGTAATTTTTGTCCTTTCTTATAATTGTTCATTATCTGTAACAACAGCCCTTATAATGCTATGGTAGAAAATAGTGCTTAGAAACTACCCATATCATTTCAATGATTTCTCAACAAAGCCTAAAGTAATATGAAGTCCAATTTACTATTTTACCATTTTCCTATTTACTATTGCTTTCATCTTCAGTAAGGAAAGATGAAGACTTGTCAGATGGAGAACTTAGTGACAGACTTCCAGAGGTACCCAAAGATTCTCCCATAGAAGAGGAAAACCATCGTGTTCCTAACAGAATTTCCCACAAAGGGGCAGTGCCTACTCCTCTTGCCCAAGTGCTCAATTCAAGGCGTCACTCTATCAGTGAAGAGGATGAGGATGGACCGTACCAAGCTAAAGAGCAAAAGGATGCACAAGAGAAACGCAAACCAGAGGTAGCTCCCAAACCAGTGAAAGAGAAACCTCCAGTGGCAAAGGTTGGTGGAAAACTGCATTTTTTCCCTTAAATTTAGTTAGAAGCTATTAATTTTCCCACCTCCTTAATAAAATATAAGATCTTAAAAATTAACAAAATAAAATAGGTTTCAATATTTTATGAGAGATGGAGAAAATACTAGTAACCTAAGTTTATTTATAACGTTTTTATTTTTGTGCATGTCTGTTTATTTTTCTAAAATCTGTGTTTTTATAGTGTGCTGAAACCCGCAATAGATAAGAAGCACTCTGGCACCAACATTTTTGCAAAGAGATGAACCAAATCTTTCGAACTGTCAGATATGTTTAGAGAATGTCCACATAGCTGTTTCATTGTAACCTTTTTTTCCTTCTGTTGTTTTCACATTTTTCAATAATTTTGCATTGTTCTGAATATCAGAAGCTTTAAATTGGTGTCAGCTCCCTTGAAAGGTCTAGGGTTTTCAGAGAAATCTTAACATGATCTTGCATTTTAAAGTTTCACTATGCTTAAATCATTTGTTGACCCAATAGTATCAGTATCTGAATTTAAAAAAAAATTATCTAAGAAAATTAAAACATTGAAAATAAGAAAATAAAAATTTAATATAAGGCAAGGTTTTGTTTTATTTTTGTTTGTTTATGTATTCTTGTCCTTCTATTAAAACAAACAAAAACAACTTAAAATGCCTAGATCAGGCATGGATTCTAGAACAGAGAAATAGTCAAGTTGTCCTTTCCACTTGAACACACTTGTTTCCAGGTGCTGAAATTTTTTGTTTATGTCTCTAAACAATTCAAATGAAATTGAAGTGACATTATATCAAGTTTTTGGAAGTGACCACATTGTGATTTTGCAATTAGTAAAGCATTCTAATGACATCGTGCACATCAAAGTTTGCCCTCTTTTGTAAAATAAAATTTTTTTCACTACTGACAACAAATGGTGATGGAGGAACTCTTTTTTTTTAAATTTATTTTGTTTATTTTTATATGAGAATCGTTGGTTAGCTTATGTGAAGAAAATAATGCAATTTTAGGAAAATAAGAGAGTGGGGTGGGGTACATAAATATTTTGTTATAAAATTACCACGTTGTAAGGGGTTGAGAGCAAAACTATGGCACACAAAAAGTTTCAAGTCAATTGGATACAGGAACAGTTGGCCCAGCACTTATGGAATAGTCCCTTTTTTTATTATATACATTCATTATGCAATGATTTCCTTTTTTATTTCAGAAGCCTGAAAAACCACCCAAACCAGAGAAAGCACCAAAGCCTCCAAAACCCGAAAAGCCACCAAAAGAGGAGAAGCCCCCTAAAGCAGAAAAACCAGGCAAAACTTCAAATTCATCCAAGAAGAAAGAAGCAATGAAGGAAAAGGAGCCTATGCGTGAAGTGACTTTATAGAGACAGGGAATAGAAGAATCAGTGCTAAAATTTCATTTTTCCTGTAAACCATCCATAGTTAACAAGTTGTTTTTTTCTCCCTTGGCTATCTATCCTCCTGACTAAAAGCAGTAAACAACGTACTGTTTAGTAAGTTTGATTTAAGTGTTGTTTAATCAGCTTTTATGATTGTTGATTACAAAAATCCTGTAGTTGATTTAAAATCCAATGAAAGTCGGTGAAGACTTCTAAACTTTATATAAGGATAAAAGATTTTTTATTTCTCTTGATTAAATGTTGAATTTTTTCTTTACAAGTGCATTCCCTTTTTATGTTCTTAATTTTTTTGTTTAAATGGATACCCATTTTAAAAAACAATTTTCCCTGACCATGGCATGATAGTAAACTGATTTCTATGATTATATAGCCAATATATCTCAGTAAAATATGCTTTGGTAATTGGGGATGAAGAAACCACTCAGATAATTCTTGGAACTTTCTTTGTTATGTCTCTCCATGCTTGTCTATATTGTGTTTTTTTGTTTGTTTTTTTATCTAAATGTGTCACTTCTGTTTTACTGTGGGTTTGCTTAAAGCATGTTGGACGATGTTTAAATAGGCCTAAACTAAGACCTTTTACCATGTAAAGTATTCCCCCATGTTTTTTTTCTTCATTGATTTCTGTGCTTGATTGAAAAAAACGCCCAAAAAGGAGTCGTTTTCCAAGGCATGTTGTGCAATTGGTTTTATGATGCATATTTTATACAATTATTATTGGTTTTCTGATGCTGAGGACTTTTCTAAATTCTTTAGGGTGATGTGTGTCTGGCTTTGTTCTTCAGTTTGTGTCTACCTTTTTTTTACATGCAGGTTAATCTTGAACATTATTGCAGAGTTTTAGTTTGTTGTTTTTAATTATGTTGTCTTAAAAAAACTTAGTTATTGTCCCTTTGCCTTTTTATGATTGTTAGTTGTTTTTCTTTTGTTTGTTTTTGTTTTATTTAGGGAGTATGTTAATATAGAGGCAGCTCATCGTATAATAAATTATGTAATGTATAGTTTCTGAATGCATATTAAGCATGGTAACAAAAGTAGTTTGCCCAAGTTCCACAATGATCATTCATTGCCATAACAATATTGTTTCATTTAGGGCCAACATTTTAATTATTTTATAGATTTCAAAGAAATGTTGGTGCAAGAACTTTTATTTTCCAAATAGGCTACCAGTTGTATAATGATGTGGGTTTTACAAATTTCTATTTTAGTTTTGTTTTCTGCTTCTTCATCATTTTTTACAATGGCTTTTCAGATTAATCAAGAGAAAATCCCTGTTTACTTTATGTATATAACTATTATAAGCGTTACGTCTTAATCAAGCAACCTTTGTAAATCCTTTGAAAAATGAAGTTAATAGACTCTCATGTTCTACAAGGTACATGATGTAACAAAACAGTGGAGAAATTGTTGATGATGAGAATGTTAGTAAGATAGAAGTGATATGTATTGATGTCATTCAAATTTTATTCTTACAGATATTAAGGACAAAGGTGTAAGTGTCTGGCCATCTTTTGGTTATTGCTTTCTCTCATGATCTTACTCTCTTTACTTTTTCCTTTCGTAATTTCGGAAAAGAGTGGCATTTGAGAATAGGAAATGTTTGAAGGCCGTAATATAGGCAAGCATGAATAACTTGTCTATTATTTGATTTTCAAACTTAGGTTTTTGTTGCACTCATCAAAATTAACTTTCTTTTTAATTCATGAGGACAGATATAAGAAAAACAGCATACATACCATTTTAATCATAATATCATGCCGGGAAAAACTGCAACTGAGGCCTTCCAATGTTTAACATGCGTTTACTGTTCCAACATGACATTTTATTTTAATTGAACGTGCATGATTGTTTACCTACATAACGTAATATTCCAATAGATCTTTAACCGTACCTTCCATTACATCTATAACTGAACATTTCTGGGGCTCAATTGTGTTAAACAGGATTTATTCCTGTTTTCGAGATTAGCTGTATATAGCAATATAACTAACAACAACAAAAAATAGTTTCAATAAAGTTTTATGTTTGTTGGACAAATCCAAAACACTTTAAATTCTGTGTCTCTCCTGATGAGGAAAAAAATGTTCCAAGTTTGTGAGTTAAGAATCCATAGAAAAGTTAGTTATTTTGTCTTTTAAAGCAATTTTGTTTTCTTGTTTTACTGTGTTTTTTTTTCTTTTTTTTTCTTGTTTAAATATCTACAATCTTAAAAGATGTTGATTTTTTGTAATAATTATATTTTAGGTTTAATTTTTCATCTTTCACTATCACAATCTATTTTATGTACAGCATCATTTTACCCTTCTTTTTATGTATCAGCACAGTTGGTTAAGTTATGGATACTGTTCATGAAACTGTTTCAACTTTATGTAAATTTTTTATTTGATATTATAAATCATAACCACCTTACCTTAGTTTTATATCAAAGGTTTTACTTTCGTTTTAATTTAATGGTCCAAAAGTAATAATATCGTTTGCGAATAATATAGAGATGTAAACTTGGTATTTTATTATCATATCTTTCACTTGCCATATGATGTGTAAACTCTCATTTTGCACAAGTTCAAAAACATTTTTTTTACCATAAAAATCAAAGTATATTTCGATTATCCCAATAAATCCAAATTCTTTTTGAATTTTCGGAAACACTTTTGAACTTTGCAAACTGAATATTACAAATTGTACTCTGTAATGTCTTAAAACGAATATAAACTAAATGACCATACATGTAATGTTCAACATACAGCCATATATTTTGAGTTTACAAATTCTAAAATGGTATCAATCTTTTTTTTATTTGTATAAACTTACTTAATGCATGTGTGTACAATCTACAGAGTATCATTAAATTTTTGTTTTATATGGCCATTATTGTCGTCTACATTCCAGAGAAAATAAAATTCTCCATTATTAACATAGTCTTTTTCTTTATTGGTTTGTACATGTTTTTTTTTATTTATACCCTTTTTATTGTAGTTTCAGTCAAGCTATGAGCTTCATAGGTTTTTCATTTGTGTATTTGGTTGCTTTAGCCGGGTTAGTCGTGCCTATTGCTTTGTTTAGTGTCTGAACTTGAATCTGGAATGTAGTGTAAGAAAAAAGTTTACAGACCATGTAAATGTTTGAAGTGGTTATGTTTTGAAAAAAAAAAATGCTATACTTCTTTATGCAATGACGTTCGTAAAAAGAAATAATGATCCGGTTGGCATCTCCCCAAAAAAACCTTCAAAGCCAGACTTGTAAATGGGAGAAACCCAGTTATTAAAATCGAACGATAAACCAAGTTTAAAAAAAAATTAAAACATTTACATTGAGGCAAATGTACACAAAGGAAATGTTTCAAAGGAGATACAAATTTATTTGATCATTTTGTAATTCGTCAATGGCATTATTTCCTATTCTAAGTGTTTCAACAATCATGCTACATTTAAAAAACACTTTTTTCACAAAATAACAAATACAAGCATGGACTGTTACATGATTAGCACATAGAAATATGAAAGACTGATCCCAAACATTTGGGAAAATGTAAAAGCTTTTCCTTTCTTTTACTGTTTAAGCGTCTAATATGATATTTTTTACAATTAATAGTAATGGTTGAAAGACTGCATGAAGTTTTAAAAAGTAAATTAGGTCATAAACCTCAGATCGACATTAAAAAAATACCAGTAATGTAAGGATGTAAGGTTTAAATAACTTGAGTGGAAAGCAATTTTTAGAACCGGACCAGCCTTAAAAATATCAATGTTGAAATCATCCAGTTTAAATAATTAAGCCCCTAAAAGTTGGAGACAAGAATGCTTTGTAAATGATATAGAAATCGCCTCTCATATTCCTACATAGTCTCTTTTTATCGATTGATGTAATCACAATCATGTGTATCAGACAAAAAGCGTAATTTTATGAATTTTATTTGTGAATGTTATTTAATGGCGTATCTGTTTTTAAGCTTTCTCTTTTCTTTTCCAAAATGAAAACTGCATAATTATTTGAAAGGGTCAAAAAGTTGATTCATGTCTTATGAAATATCTGAGCGGAGCATTATTGTAACGAAGCTATACAAATGACGTTTCTTTCAGCTTTTAAAAGAAAACCATGAAAAGCTTAGAATAACATTTTTTTAACTAGCAGTTTCATAACATTAGACCAGTAGGCGTAATAGCAATGATTATACATGTCCTTTTTAAAATTACATCTTTACAAAGAAAACATTTTTAACGTGTTATTCGATTACTGGCAAGGAAAATCAATCAATAAAAATCAATGCGATTAGAGGAAAACAATGATACACAGTTTTAAATAAAGAACAATATTATGGAGTCATATTTCTTATCATTTATCATGAACAGTAACATTCTACACCTCAGAGTTTAAAATTAGATGCCTTCTCCATTGATAAATCTCAAAGGCAGTTATATTGTGATCTCCTTTACATGTCAAATTAGATGAAACAAAGTATCTTTTTTATTAGAAATAAATCAAATTCAATGCAATCAGTGGGGAAAAGGCGCTAAATATAAAAAAAAATTGTAAACATTTTGTGTTCACTTATCATAAACAATAACGAGGTACATGTAGCATAATAATATTCTATCTTTCAAATTTAAATTCAAGCAAATGAAATCTCAAAATCTAGGGTATTGCGATCTTCTTTACAAAGCAAATGGGATACACCAAAACCTGAGTTTTCAAGCAGAAGGAATATTTTCTATTGCACAGCGAAGTTCATCCTCCAGGTCCGATACGAGAGACGAGTACAGCATGGAGCTGGATGGGTAGGAGCTGTTGCTGCTCTCACTAGAGGGAACCCTACCGTGACATGGTTCTCTCACACCCGTAAGATTGTCTGTGCCGTAACTTCTCTCTTGAGGTTGTTGGCTTCCCCAATTACTCGTGCCACTAGATCCGCCGCAGAAGCATGAACTTGAACCGGATGCGAGGCATGGTGATGAACACCTTTGTTCCCCTGGTGACGGTGAAAACACCTCAGAACTGGTGTCCGACTGAGGGGATGGAACAGACATCATGATTGGTGGCTTCATGTTGACGAAAAACTCCACTGTCTCCTGGACAGAGAGATCAGTGATGTCCTCAACAACCCACGATCCGCTATTCATGCTCGATGGTGACACGGACGAGCTGGCAACGTCCAGGTATACAGTTGATGGATCCGGTCCGCTTATATCATGACCCATTGGTAAGGTTGTGCTTGCTAGGGACGAGGATTCACCATAGTCATAAAAAGGGGAGTTTGACCGTTCATAACTCTCTGGAGATCCGTACACATCTTGCAGTGTTGATTTGTAAGAGAAAGATGGGATTCTATATGGGCTGTACCTGCTTTGGATGGGAAATGACTGTGTCCGAGAATACTGGAACCTCTGAGGTCTTGTTAGCAAAAATGGTGGTACAGCTTGATTTGATTCTGAGTTCGACAAACCCAGGGCTTCCATTGTAGACATCAAATTCGACTGACGTCTACAGCTGTCACAAGCACAGTCTTGAGAGAATATTCTGCGGGTAGGCGCCAAGGCACGAGAAGCAAGGGGTTTCTTTGGCAAATGAAAATTGTGCTGTACCGTAGCGTCTAAACTTCCTGTGGATATGATAGATGCTGGTGAAATATTAGCAACCACTCTACGAGGCATTGACGGTCCCATACTAGATCGTGAGATATTGAGATGATCATTGTTCATAAAGCCGTTACTTTTACTGATCATGATCGATTCACTTACAGAAGGATAGCCTTTGCTCGCTGGAGCAGATTTTACTAAATGTTGACTTGGAGCTATACCTGTTGGGTCAGAGCTATACAAAAAGCTAGGATATGGCAAATGAACTGGGCTTGGATTATTCCTGGGAAAATTGCTAGTACTTATTATGTTACTATGCTCCTTCGAATTGAAGCATGCTGACCTTTTCATTGGGGCGCTGCTAAATGCGCTACCAATCACCCCACAGGGGCTTACCTTAGTGTCCTTTCCTTTGGAATTCGTACCCTTGGAAGCTATCTTTTGCTTTCTCTTTTCATTGCAATCAGGCATTCTGAAGCTATTGCGAACTTGTGCCATTTCGGCACATACACACAGGTCCTGCATGCATCTCATACACCGAAATGGACAGAAAATTCTACTTTCCTTGTTAAAATTGCTGTTATTGTTGCTGTTGCAACTAATGTTGTTGTTGTTGTTGTTGTTGTTATTGTTGTTGTTGCTGCTGCCGTTGCTATTAACGCTTTTGGTGGTATTGGCATTGCTGAAATTACTATTATAACAAGTCGATGGCACCCTTTTCAAAGAACACCTAGAATATTCTGCATCATCGCAAGGCATTGATCCCGAATGAGAACTATGTAACCCACTGGCACTTGGACCAGACGACGGTCGCACTGCTATGTGTTTTCCAAAAACACCCACTCCCCATTGCTGGCGCATCTCCTCTGGAAGCATGGCGCTAGGACTGAGGTTATACCCAAAACCTTTGCATTTACAATCCGATGGCTTTTTGCGAGAATTCTTCTTGACTGTAAAGTCAGCAATGGGATTCTCGTCAGAGAAGACAGATGGCAGAAACGGGTCTCCTCTCTTCATGGAACTAGCTTGAGGTTTACCTACAGGGTAGCTTAAAGTATTACTCTTGGTGGACTTCTTCACTTTTTGTTTTGTTGTCGAGACGAGAGGCCTTGCAGGAGCAAAATCAGTTCCTGGCGTTTTCTGCTCTCGATTGGATGACTGCATAGGTAGAGGATGCCGACCCGCTGGAGACACTTCGATATCTAGTACATCGTTGGGGCGGACGATAGGCGTTTTAGGCGAGGCATCGTCGTCCTCGGTACAAAACATAGCTTAATCACTGTTGATGCTGGGGAATATTGTAAAACCCATTATTTTCCATTTTTTGTGATACAAATAGAAGTGTCGGGGAAGATTTCAATAACAAAATGTGTGTTAATAATCAATTGGATATGTCTTGAACTCTTTGGCCACTTAAAATACATAACACCCCAATAATTGTCGGACAATCGGAAAAAAGTATGAGGAATATCCCAAAAGTAGTGCAAAACACCCGGCAACCCCTCCCCCCTTTCCTCAAAGATCTTCTGGATCTGACTCAAATTTATACAGAATAAAAGTACATCAACCTCTGAGCTAAATTACAGTTCACATGGCGATGGATGTATTTCTGTCATATTATGGTAGTAGGAAAAATGGCACCAAACGCAGCGGACCAAATTTCAAAATTTTCAACCACGTCACCGTACTACTACTACTACTACTACTACTACTACTACTACTACTACTACTACTACTACTACTACTACTACTACTACTACTACTACTACTACTACTACTACTACTACTACTACTACTACTACTACTACTACTACTACTACTACTACTACTACTACTACTACTACTACTACTACTACTACTACTACTACTACTAGCTTAGACGGGACAGCCACAAACCTAGGTCTAGCTTGAGACAAACAGACAAGACAAGTAGACAAAGACACATTTTAGACTGATGACATGGATGGGGCTCGAACCCGCACCTTCTACTCGGCACCCATTCACCTTGCCAAGGCGAAGACAGTGTGATTAACCACTCACCATTGTTGACTTAAATAGACAAAAAAAAAAACAACAACAAAAAACACCGAATGGCACGATCATATAGGCCTAAGCCTACAAGGTAGAGCAATTTTCGACCAATGTATACAGTGTACACTTGCTTTTTCCCCCAGAAAAAAACAATGGAATTTAATGTGTAAATTTTAGCTTTTTAAATTTTTTATTAGTGTGAGCATAAATTGGGCAGGTTTTCTTTTCATGCCAACGCTAAATTGAATTACTTCGAATGAAGAAAAAAATGACAATAAAGCCGACTCTCCCCAACCACAATTTATTTTCTCTGTAGTTGACTACGTGTCCTCCCTACCCACCCAACCCTCTTTTCCTTCCCCTTCTCCTTTTCCTCCCCCTTCTTCTTCTTCTTCTTCTTCTTCTTCTTCTTCTTCTTCTTCTTCTTCTTTCTTCTTCTTCTTCTTCTTCTTCTTCTTCTTCTTCTTCTTCTTCTTCTTCTTCTTCTTCTTCTTCTTCTTCTTCTTCTCACTCTCTTCCTCATTCTCCTTCGGTATATCTGCTTGAATTAAACTTTAAAAAACAACAACAAACACACAACAAAATATTGTTAGCATGTTTGATTTCATGCAGACTCGGTTCACATGCTGGCAGATATTTTGGTAAGAAAAGTAAACTTATTGTTTACTCTTTGTTTACACTTTTTTCCCAATTGTATCGCTTTGTGATATTTTGAACTCAGAGCAAAATCTATTACTAAATAACGTTTGACATACATGTCAATGAAATAACTCCATTCACTATATAAAGTTTTCTTTTTCAGCGTTAATGTAAAATCTGAATAAACCTATATCGGCATCACTTCTACAAATTTAAAATGATAACTATAAAAACACCAGAAAGCGAGTCTTGAATCGAATCGATATCTCTGCAAGCTTGACAAAAAGATGCATGTCTAATTCGAAATCTGAACAATAACATACAAGTAGCTTGCAAGCTGATTCATAGCGTTCCAATAATAATGATGAAATTGCATTTTTATATTTCTAGCTCTTTTCCTCGAAGAATCACATTGAGCCATTCTAGATCTTTATCTGTATGCCTAATGTGTACGTTTTACAATTGACCCTCACATTTTGCCCGTTGCACACGACGCCGCCTGATCTAGCACACCAATCAGAGTTACATCTCGCAGCTTTGATTGTTTTATGCTTTTATAAAAGATAAACTATTTTTAAATTTCAAAGTTATAAAATATAATGTTACCACAGAGGAGCAGCCATTTGAAAGTCAATGGTTTTCCATCGGAGAACTTCATCCATTCACTCGTTAGAAAATATTATTTTGTAAGAATAATGTGAGCTACATTTTTAGCAACCTGCACGCGCTTTCACAACTGACTTTAAATGGTGCGAGCACAGCACGTTTTGAAAAGTCCGCTGGTGTGCGGACAAAATACCCGGTAAAGAGGGTCAAAATAAACAATCAATCAACCGAAAAACATAACAACTTGGAAAAGCAGTTTCTTTTATCCCACTTGTTGTGCAAAACTGCACACACAAGTTAAAGAATATTAACTTGAAATGTTGTTAATTAATTATTAGATTTATTTTAATAGATTTTGACGATAATAATACATCACCACGATAGCTGTTGAAATGCTTAATATCCAAGATGCCTTTCCAAGTTTACTCGAATAAAAGTGATTAATCGACAACCAATATTATTGTGGACGAGCCACAAGAACTGACGTCTGACAATTTTATGTGCTGCATAATACGAGACAGGCTATGATTGTGGACGAGCCTCAAGACTGACGTTTGACAATTTTATGTGCTGCATAATACTACAGGGCAGAGATACTTTTGAGATCTTAACTGATTTCCAATCGAGCTTTTTTGTCATTACTACCCAGAAATAGAACGCCTGGTATTGTCGTTGGCTATCTTCTTTCATGTTTTCAATATTTTATTCCAGAAGCTAGGTCTTAGCATGAATAGAAACCAAACTAAGGAAATCTAACATAACACGCGAATAATGATTGTTGATTTAAAGCACTCCCGCTTCAAAATGTTTTTGATCATGTCGAGATCCTTAAAAAAACAAGTATAAAACTTATTCCGCAGGTTCTCCACGGGGTACCAGATAACTCAGTCAGTAAGGACTGAATGAGTAGGATGTTCTAAATCCGACCTCCTGCTGAAATGGAATGAAACATCCTGGTAGTTTTTATAGAAATTAGACATTTATCTCACTAAGACCCGTACTTTTTTTTATAGAGACAAAATGTGATTAAATTATTTTGATAATGTTTTTCTAGTCTGCCGGGTGCTATTTAAACGTGCATGATGGCTAATTATCGGTTGTTTTGTTTTTGAATGTTTTATAAAGAAAAATGATTGGTTTTCTAACTAACGCAATTTAACGTTTATGACATTTATTTTCGTTCTGAAATGTGTGTTGATTTACTAAATCTTTGGTTTTTTAGATTGAACGTGTATAACAGCAACTTTTTTACGTTTCTTTTTTTGTATGTTACGCAATCTAAAATTGTTTTTCTAAACTGCATAATGCACTTATTGTGCATAACAAGGCCTACTTACTGTGCCTTTAAAAATGTGATAACACAGTTATAGAACTGAATATTTAAAAAACAACAACATCGAAACAACCAATACCATACATACAAGAAAGATTTCACCCGTAAGAGAGTGCATGCATTGATTCTAATGATAATTTCAATTTTTGTGACATCGCACTTCTGCAGTTCTGCTTGGGGAGTACAATGATGTAGGCCTACAGGCTGAAAGCTGCTGTTCTCAACTAGGAATACCCTGTGCAGAACTAGATGGCTGTATGAAATGGATAGCTTTGTAATTTTTGTGAATCCTGTTGTTGGTTAGTTTGTTGGTGTGGTGAACAACTAGGCGCAAGTTTCTTAACACTAACGTCTGATTATACTACGTGCTAATACATAGAAACAGGACTTCTGTCTCAGTCTGTCAAATTGTAAATGACACCGACTCCACCAGTATGACACATTGGTGGCCCGCTCGAGGATCTTGTCTGGGACCGCCCGAATGTAAGACCCGCGCTCTATTTTTGAGCCACCTCATAACCCCATGGAGGAAATGGAAATGGGGTACAATTGCAACTGTTAGTTCCACGCACTGTGCACACATACGCATTGGTACACATTGGTATTTTTTTAAATTTTTGTCTGGCCATTAAGGTGTGTCTTACTTCACAACGCACACAATCATCCATGAATTTACTGAAGCTAATGAGTGTTTATTGTATCACAATATACTCTTATTACAGCTCTATGGATTAGAGAGAATCACTTGTTATAATCAATACATAAACTACAATGATAACGTACTTTACAGCTCTACGGATTAGAGAGTATCACTTACTATAATCAAAACATAAACTACAATGATTATCTACTTTGTCACCAAGCTCTAGATTTTTTAATGCTCAATACAGTATTTCCCCATTACACAGGCTTTGTGCTCGTTTGTGGTGATTGCGATGAGTAGGCAGCTTTGTTTGTATACTGTTGACTGAGTGCATGTTACATCACTCATTTTCTTTTTTGGTATTAATATACATTTCAAGATAATGTCACTGTACACAGATTTTGGCATAAGTCATTTTCGCTGCTTTTGAGGTAATCAATAAATAACTGTTCTACTTCCTTATATTTGTTTTAAATTGGTAGCAACTTTCTACTATATGAAAGAAAAAAAAATTATTAGCACATTTTAAATCTAAAGGTCTAGTCTCATTTTCACCCTAACAGCGATATACATGTAGTACTTTTAATTTGGTATAAGTCTTACTTATGCGAATCAAAGCACAGTGACAATAATTATGTGAGTTCCTACAAAATTTAACACATTTTTTGTATCTTATAATAACACACATAATGAGATTCCATATTGATATTTACATTTCTATGACAGGTGAGACATACACAAAAAATAATTTTTGTGGGTATTATTTCAGGTCCAGAATCTTTATTTCTTTTACAAATTAAGATACATTATTGTATAACAACTTTGAGAATCTTAAAAAAACAATATATACATTTTGGAACATAAGATAAATGGTACAAAATTAATATGATCACATTCTAAGAAAGTTTGTAAGGAGAGAAATAACAGAGAGAAATAACGAAGAGGAATAACAAGAAAATTTTAACTATTCTTACATTGAACATTATAATTGACACTGCACAACTAATAAAATGTGCTTAAGTTGTCAAAAATTTTGAGACTTTGGAGACTAATATTCAAGAGAGTATGCCTTATAAAAGCTCCAGTTTTAGTCTCTTCACATCTGCTCTTCATTCTGGTTCCCTCTTATTAAAATAAAAATAATAATACACTTGCAGACTGACCATCTACAACAATAATATTTTATTTTAAAACATATGCACCAATGATACTTCAAAAGTTTAAGAGAGACACCGCAATAAAATTAAATAGAACATATTATTGAGGTATCAATATACTGGCATATGGAAAAACATATCCCTAAGTCAATGATTTTAAACATTTAACTATTTGATAAGCATCTTTTAAAAAAAAAAGCATAGAATTGCCGTGCTTTCTTGGTTTGAGAAATGAAGCAAATAAGGTTCTTTTTTCTCAGTTCTTATTTTTTGTAAAAAAACATTTTAAAAATTTCCTTACAAAAGTTAAGAAACCCAACAAGTTTGGAAGAAGTGAAGATTTAATCATAATCATAATCTGTTGAGAATAAAAAAAAAGATAAAGAGTTGATTTGCATAGTAGTTTTGCCCTGAGTAACAATGCTTTAAAAATATGATAATTATAATGTCATATAACAGTCTCTTACTTCTTTGAAACAAACAATCCATTAAGCATGCACAGTTAAGTCTCCTGAATTGTTTACTTAATGTCACTGTACAATCGTATGACACTGCATATTAGCATACAGTCTTTCATAAGGCTAAAAAATATCTTTGCATCAATCCATTCGACATCACAACATTTCAAGACAACCCAAGCAGCATGAACTTCAAATTGCTATTTGCAGATAGTTTTCAATTATTCTTAAAATCTAGAAAGTTTGAAGGTGGCCTGGATAAGTTTTTTTGATATACAAGATCCCTTAGAAGACCCTAGGAGACATTAATCAAAGGTATTACTCACTCCAGGCCTAATCAAGAAAATTCCAGTTGAGTGGGCATAGTCATTTGGAGCGCAATATCTAGTACCTAACATTGATTGGCAGTTACTGAAAGAAGACAAGAATTTTTCACTTGTTGCAAGATATAAAGGGCTAGGATTGGTTATGGTATAGGATTATCAGAAACACAAAGCTGATGAATGCATTGTTTATTACATACTTGTTTTTTAAAAGTAAAGCAAGAAAGGAAAATTGTCACTTAATGCAACTTTTACTTTTTTGCAGTCAAAACACTTTCTCTTAAGGCATTTGTTACTGGGTGATTTGATTGTGGATTGAACCTAGAACATTTCAAATAGCTACATGTATTAGCAGATTTTAGAGTTTCCTCTTACAAAAAAAAAATCCCTTTATAGGAAACAAAATCTAACATCAGTCTCAAAGGTCAGACATAAATTATTTTAAAAATAAAAATAAACATACATACATACATACATACATACATACATACATACATACATACATACATACATACATACATACATACATACATACATACATACATACATACATACATACATAAATAAAGCCTCTCAAATCATGTTGATTTTTTCTTCTAACATTAAAAATACAATGCAGGAGCTGTCATGAGTAAAGCATTAAAATATGAGTGAAAATTAGTTATTAATAGAAGAGAAGTTCAAAAGCATGTCCCCTCATTTCTTCAACCTTGGGAAAAGAAAGAAAATTTCACATGAAAAGATGAAGAGTAAGATAGATTACATGGTTATTTTAGTGAATGCAATGGTTCCCCCATATGTATTTAAGCTTCCTCACTCATTAATTCATCTCGCACTTCAGTGATGGCATAGCCAAGAAGATTACGGCCTCTCCATGTAGACTTGTTCCATGATCTACTGTCTTTGGAAGCCAGCCCAATACCCCATTTTCTGTCCATAGGACTTGCTTCTACTAGTAGTTTGCCTTTGGTAGAAAATAGTTTTCCCTTCAAGTCAGGATTTTGAGAAAACTGAAATTGAAAAAAATAGCATGCGTTTAAATAATTGCCTTTTAATAACACAATATTTAGAAATGAAATAATATATAAAAAAAAGGACAGTTTATTTCAATAATAAAAATATCATACGAAACTGATAAAACATGTTCCTTCTTATATGTGGGGGAAAATATGCAAAAAATGTGACATGACCCATTTCTGTTTGTAGACTAACATGTAAAAAAACTATTAAATTTTCTAGATTATATGATTACATAAACAATATCACAATTATTAAAAAAAAATGCATACATTTTGCAATCAGGAAAGCAGAGGCTGCTCCAATTGAAACTTTCTGTGTGCATTAATTTTGCTCTCAAGGTAAACATTTCCACATTAAGAGCAAAAACATTTTTTAAAAAATAATCTACCTTAGATTTTTACAAAAGAAAACTGTGGTTTCGCTGATCTAAGATAGTCATCTTTTAATTATAACAGATCAAATGGTTGTAAAGTTGGGTACGTTAAGTTAATTGTGTAACTTGAGTTTACAAAAACACATGTTTACCATTAATTTTGTCCACTTCAATCACTGAAAGTGCTTTGAGAGTGGAAAATAAATAGCCTATCACCAATCTATGCACAGGGCTTTCTCTGGTTCAACAAGTTCACATGCAGCACAAATGTAATAAAAAAATAAATTTTATCTGCTAGAATGCTTTTATCTGTTAGAATGCTTGATTGATTGTAATTTTTTAACCAAATATTTTAAAATTTTCCTTCTGAAAATTTAACAAAAGTAAGCGAATCCCCACAAGAACTTCAGTTATGAATGAAAAAAAATTAATACAAGAAAAATGCAATTTAAATCCACACTCTGCGATAGATTGTTTACAGGACTGGCAACAATATCTAATAGTGCTGATATTATTATGCATTTTCTTATCGCTACCTTCGCTTGGGTTAATAATGTCATTCTTCCCATGCTCTGCTTATCATTAATAAAATAAAGAAATAAAACGCAACAGAATCCATAGTTAAGCGTTTTACTCTACAAAAATGGCAAAGTCTGTAATAATTTAGAGAAAATATAGAAAACTGCTGCCTTGCTTCTTTGGCAGTCTTAAAAGAGGGAAATGCAATATTGAAGGATTAGAAGAAGTAGGCTAATAACAAATCTTTTTTCAGTCTTTATTTAATTTTCTGTCAATAATAATAATAATAATAAATGCTGTTATAGCTTTTATAGAATACACTTTTTAAAATGTTCATCAAATGTCCCATCACTTTCTTCCTTTTTGATCTCATATAGAGAGTTAGGGAACCAAGAGTTACTGTCTTGATTGTAATACTAATAGGCAAATGGCATTTGTGAG
Source organism: Elysia chlorotica (assembly GCA_003991915.1). Taxonomy (NCBI): domain Eukaryota; kingdom Metazoa; phylum Mollusca; class Gastropoda; family Plakobranchidae; genus Elysia; species Elysia chlorotica. Next base: position 594,767 of record RQTK01000203.1, on the reverse strand, counting down.
GTATATTATCATTTCTAAGCTACCCATTTTCTACTGGGCAACACAGGGCCAACAGTAAAAAAAATGTCTGTGCCAAAGATAGATCAAAGGTGCCCCAATGCCCTTGAACCATTGTGCCTACATATTTATTTTATAAATATATGTTTCAAAAACACAAAGAAAAAATACATTTATGTGTTTGAATCCCCTACCTTGAGCATGTTTCCTTTCTTGACAACGTCGTAGCACTTAGACTCCCATATATCATCATCATAATTTTTAACTTTACGGCCCAAACTTTTCATCTGTTTGGGAATTTCAGTTTCCAAGATCTTTTGTGCAATTTCATGATCTTGAAAACAAACTATGAGATAAAAAAGAGAAACAAGTTAAAAAAAACAAACAAACAACATGATTAAAACCAAGCTAAAGCCACAGACAGTCTTAAAATGTGATAATATAAGGCTTATATAATTATGTAGGCCTACACAGACTCACAAAAATATTTCATGTATCACTATAAAATGCTCCAAATAATAATAATAATAATAATAATAATAATAATAATAATAATAATAATAATAATAATAATAATAATAATAATAATAATAATAATAATAATCACTTAGACTCCCATATATCATCATCATAATTTTTAACTTTACGGCCCAAACTTTTCATCTGTTTGGGAATTTCAGTTTCCAAGATCTTTTGTGCAATTTCATGATCTTGAAAACAAACTATGAGATAAAAAAGAGAAACAAGTTAAAAAAAACAAACAAACAACATGATTAAAACCAAGCTAAAGCCACAGACAGTCTTAAAATGTGATAATATAAGGCTTATATAATTATGTAGGCCTACACAGACTCACAAAAATATTTCATGTATCACTATAAAATGCTCCAAAGGAACTAAGTTGAAAGAAAAAAGAAATTTAAGGATGGACCTCAACATGAAAAGCTAATTATATAAATTTAAAACTATTTTCATTTTTTTCGCACAGGGAAATAATAAAGTCTGAAAAAGACAACATGACAAAGAGAAGGAGAACACCCGCTCTATCCGGACAAGGCCTCTTTAACAAGTTGGGGCAGTTTTAATTGAAATTAAAAGTTCCATAAAGAAAAAAAAGCGAGGTTTTGCTCTGGGCTCCCCATTGCCATCGAGCACAACAAGTGGACACTGCGCAGATATCCAGGGCAAGTAGTGTTAGCGCTAGGCGTACTCCGGAGTTACACTTCTAACATATGCTAGAATTGACCCTAGCCAAGTAAGACATGGCACACCTGTGTCCATGACTTACATAATTATTGACATTTTTACACATATGTTTCGAGAGGTGCCATTGTGTCCTCTTATATAGGCATATATATATATATATCATGTAAGAGATAATGCAATACCCTGTTTATGATTACCTGCTTTGTGGTACATCATATATTGCTCTGCACATTTAAAAGTAATCCCTTCTTCAGTAAATTCAGCAGGGTGAAACTGACTAAAACAAGATTCTGTTGTCCAAAAAAATTCAAAATCTTTGGCTGCCTCACTTGCAGATTTGTTTTGGTCTATTGCTGTAGCCATGTTTAATGAATTGGTGCAAACAAAAATTAAATAAATTTATGTCCAAACTCCAATCTTCTCTTTTTGTCAGCACTGTCTAAAAATCTGAAAAAGACTTAGATCTAGATACGCAGAGTATAACTATTAGGCCTACTATTTCTTGCAGTACCGGGTATGCCTGGTGTTTGTCAGATCACAACTCTGACATGTAGGCTAAATGGCTGTGTAACAAATACTAATGTGCTATTTTTAACACCCACATCTCTTTCCTTTAATTGAATAAACAATGCCAACTACAAATCCGGTAGAGAGTCTATCTCTATCTTTTAAATAACATAAAAATGATCTACATTATGAATTTGGTTGTTGCATCACGTGAAGAAACTTTACACCACAGACTGTTTACATTTTGCGACAATGAATCAAAAGGGCGTAGTTCCTTGTTGTTACTCTTTCTTATTTTTGATAAAGGCAAATTCGAGGCTCATTACCATAATTATTTCCGGAAGTTCTCAGTTCTCCTTAGGTGCCTTCTGTTTTTTTGCTCACTCTTGAAGCGTTTAGGCTCAACTGAATACTGAGAAACTGGTGAGTCAACATATTCCACTTTCTTTACTATTTCTAGACACTCAGTGCCTTTTGGTTTGTTTAAAACAAATCTGTCGAAGGCTGGATTGATCTTTAACACCTTAAAAGTTTTGAAACTACTCGAACTGGTGTGTAAATGAGTCATTTTCTAGATCTAGAATCTAGGTCTAGCACCTAGAATCTAGATCTAGATTATTAGAACTAGAGTCTAGATTTCTTATCTAAATCTAGATCTACTTTATTTTAGATCAAGATAAATCTACTCAACATTATTTCCCATTGTCGTTTCTAGATATCTAGATCTAGATGTAAGCCAGATTAAGTAATCAAACAGGTATTCTAGACTTAGCCTAATAAATAGATTCTACGGCTAAAGATCTTCGATCTTGATACAGTAGTGAGTAGAACTTGAAAAGAGTTATACGAAACCGGATTCAAGGCCAAGAACACCATACAATCAACGGACAGTTGTACAAATTATATATGTATAGCTCTAGATTTAATTTCTAGATCAAGCCTACATCTAAATTTGATCCAACGAATTAATCTGATACCCACACTCAGATGTTTAACCACTAAACCAGAAATCCTGGAAAGTTTACAAAGTTGCATACGAAGCACTCTTAATACTACCAAAGATGTGGAGGGTTTGTTAAAAACTCACCTCTCCCATTAACACTTTCAGTAACTTAAGCTGGTGTTACCTGCTCAGAACTTTAGGCCTAGTTGTGTTAGTGAACGAAATATCGGATACAAAGTTTACAAAGCCTGTCGATCAGTGATTTTAACCTATTTTCTATCTAGAACTGGGGCATGCTTTATATTTTTGTTTTAACTAACAACAAAATTCGCAATGAAACTAAATTTAATTACCTTCATCGACTTCAATTTGAATTTTTGATACACTTCAGCTTAACTACCAATGATCCAATTAGTACGTATTTAGTACATATTTGACCACCCGAGTACGTGCGTCAGTTTAATATGGTTAAAAAATACGCATTTGGCGACATTTCTCTCAAAATCGGGTGTTCCGTTGATCATTTTAGCGTCTCATAAATACCTCTGGTCCTATGCCGCACTGGGATTGACCAAGCCTTTAACACCACAGATTTCTAATAGGATCTGTGCTTGTAGCCTATTGATTGATCAATCACTTGTTGCTCTTTTCGGCATGGTAAGCTGTGTAATATGATTACGGCAATTTTGCTTCCGCCGCCAGCAATCTGTCCATCCGAGAATCCCTGGCCTTGATCAATGCTAGGCAGAAAGTGTGATTCCAAGAATCCATTTTTTAATGTGTTTTTGTTAGAGTTTAGACTGATTTAAAAACAACAGCTCTTCACTGGACACCGGAGGGGAGAAAAAAGAGGGGGCGGCCTAAAAAACACCTGGAGGCGCACGATGGAGAGCGAGCTGAAGACCATGAAGCACACGTGGAGTTCGGTGCAAAGGCTGGCCCAGAACAGACAGGAGTGGAGATCCTTTGTTGCTGCCCTACATGCCATGAGGCATAACGGGCATGAGTGATACTATTTTGATCACAGTTGGTGGTTTGGAAGCCTAGAATTTCTATACAGAGAACATCATATCTAGATTAAACCATTGTTTACCTTAGTTATATATAGTTCATGTACAGTTTGTAAAATTTGACTGTATCAGTATTAGGCCCTGATCAGGGATAAATCAGGCCTAGATCTTAAACGAGATACATAGTCTCCACTTTGATCGAAGGAAGGAAAAAAACGCATTCTCAGTTCCTGACATAGTATATTGTAAAGTCATTTATTGTGAAGCTGGGGTGTCATTATATAGGCCTTGCAAAATGGGTCCGCCTAAACTGTTGCAACCAAAGAACTCACGAGACCAAACTTTTAGTCAAAAGTACATAAAGGAATTTCTGTTTTGAGCAAACTCAAAGGTTTCTACCAAGTATTGCCTCTTGCAAAACATGTAAAAGAGATTTCATGATATTCATATCTCACGGTGGTAGAAGTGACATTACACAGCATATGAAGACAAAATTCCACCAGGAATCATTTGCGTCATCCCAGTTGTCTCAGCAATCCATTTTATCTTTTGGGTGCAAGTTGAGAGGTTCTAAGCAGATGAAGCAGTCCTTCAAGCTGAGTGCCTGTTTGCAGCATTCTATGTGGAACACAACATTCCTATAGCCATGGCAGACCATATGGGACAGCTCTTGAGCAGTGCTTTTTTTTTTTTTTTTAAAGATAAGATGAACAAAATGTCTTCGAAAACCGCTCCACTAGGAATTTACGTCCATTACCTGATCAAACTAAGGGTGGCGCTTAACTCGCTCCCATGTAATTTTTTTTCGCCCATTGACGTTGGTACTGATGAACACAAACCGGATTCCCTCAGTCAGCGATTTATATGAAGGTTTCCATAGAGAATTGGCTCTCATGTGAAATAGACACGGTGGACTGGTGTGGATGAAGGATGCACTAGGTGGGGGCCTTAACACATACTTAGAATTAATCTAATGTATTTTGAAAGTTGCAAAAGTACCTCACCTGTTACAAAGCCAGCTCCTAAAGAGATACCAAATCGTCACTCATGTGCTCTTTTTGCATGTAAACAGGCCACACTGTTAAAAACAAAATTCCAAAATTTTGCATTCATTTTTTTTTTTATGATCTTTTGTCTGAAGTTGACTGATCCAACTTCTTAGTCTTCTAAAGGAAGTTCATTTTTCACTTTTGTACACATAATTTTTGCAGTTTAAAACATTACTTCTAGTTGTTAAAAAAAACTTTATATATATTATACATAATATCCATTTTTTGCTATCACAAAAAAAAGACAATGAAAGAGAACACATTGTCAATGTCATAGAAAGTAAGAACTTTCAGATTTCCTGCAAGTTGAGCTCCTAGATTTACTTATGATGGTGTCCTTTTAACTTCAAAGCTCTCTATCATGAAAATGTTCTCCATCCTGAGTTTACAATGTTACAAAACAATAATACATCCACATTGCTAATTTCATGTAAATGGTAAAAAAAAAAATGGAGAAGTAGTTAGGGTAAACCATACCAGAATATGTATCATATTTTCATAACATGTCGTCTTAAATCTCTTCCAAATTTAGTTTCTGGAGGGTGAATTCATGTTCAGTTGAAAATTTTGTGGCATAAACAAAAACAAAAGAGAATAGACTAATTACTGCTAAGTCCAGTAACTGGCTCAGAAAAGAAGAAACGAGTTAATAAGAAATTTATATGATCACACTAAATTTTATGTTCTATGAAAAATTGTTATAAGGAGACGGCTAATTTCATATAGAGTAACATTTTTTTTTTTTAACAATATATTCAAACCAACAATCAACTCGCTTTATTTGATTCAGTATAGGCTTTTCTTGTATTGGTACTTACTGGATCGACGTGCTTATGTGCTGTGCATATAAAGAAACGAACAGTCTGTGGTCAATTATTAGTATACATTGCAAAGATCTTATTGTGTTTTGAATTGGAAAGCAAAAATTCTGATGATGGTCGCAAAAACTTTCAGTGGTGGTTGTAGTAGTAGTAGTAGTAGTATTACATGTAGTAATACTAATCATTTAAAATTCTTGTTTCTATTTTTTATCATCAGGTGGACAAAATCTTCTGCTCATGTGAGTATAGATACAAGTTTAAACAGTTATCAATATCAGTCTGTCTCTATGCTTTGGAAACAAACTTGTAACAGCTTGCTCTCCTTAAATCATCTGCGTATACTATTATTTTTTTCCATTTATAAATGCATTACATTTATTTGTTGTTTTATATTTAAGGAACACCTTTACTATCCTTACTAACTCAATTCTGACATCATCGAAGTATACATCATTACATGTATAATAACAGGTGAGACATGTATGGTGGTTCAAAACTTTCCATATAATCACAAACTTGATAACTGTATTTTTTAAAGCAAGTATATTGTTAGAATGTTATTAAATTTATTGTAAATAGAAAATAGACATAAATTCTCTATTGTTAACACAATAATGTATAATGATGTTTTATGAAAAAAGATCCAACTAATAATATTTAGACAACAAGCAATTGCTTAACAGTTTTATGATAACATCATAACTGTAAATGTATGGTCTGTAAATTGGATTTATGAAAACAAAAAAAGAAATAATTAAACTTAAGAGTACATGCTTGCAAGGAAATCCTTTGTCTTGTATGTGGTGTTAAGTGATCAGATGCAAAGTTAACATTTGAAATGTACATATTAAGAAAAAACAACTTCTTTCCATGATTTCATGATGCATTGTCCACTTATACAAAAAATAATGAGTAGCATTCAAGTAAAAGCCCTTCACCTGATAACATTCTAATTGTCATCTTTCTCTTTGTATTAAATTTAAAATGAATGTATTGTGTACGTGTGCTTATTTCATAACTGGTGTTAAGGGTAACCTTCAATTGATTATCATAATTTACTGTTTTTTTCCTGGAGCTAAAATCATACCTGAAGTTGCAGTAACCTCTAACACAACAAAATTTATGTTGCAACTCAGCCAGTTTCTCATTTTTCTGAGATCTCTTGTCTCTTGATGTGGTTTAGAAGTGTTGTCACATTTCAATTATTTATAAAACTTAAACAAGGTATTTAATCTACTACAAAATTTTTTAAAATTTAAATGCAATTTTATTACTCTACTAACATCCTTTTTCGTTTTGAAATATTGCTACACTGTACACAATGACTTAAAAAAATCAGACTTTAAAACATGTTAATGTTATATTAAATAGAACATAAATATTCCATCCTACCACCCCTGAAAAGCTTTGACAATGTGAAGGTCTTTTTACATACTTACTCGATTAAGATATAACTGTTTAAGTTTGTCTCATGTTTTTTCTAAGTCTATTTACTAATAATGACAATTGACATTAAAATAGTTTTCTCCTGGCATCCTCGTTATTTATACACGCTTAATCTACCTCTGATCCTCTTGATGTGAATTCATTTTCCCATTTCTATTTCTTTATCTTTTCTTTCCTGTTTTTTTTTTTTTTTTGAGAACTATTAAAACATAGTAAAAATTTGGTAGTTTGTTTGTCTTTCCCTTTCATGGACTACACTGTTTGGCTCTTTCTTTGTGTAACACTTGCTTGGTATCAGTCCCATCTGCACTTCCTAGTAATACAACTGTTATCTATTTCATAGTAGATTCTTCATCAGAGCTAATAATCAGTAAGACAAGTGCTTGATAAGTAAAATGAACTCTGAAGAGTTTATATTTCTCTCTAGTGATTTGCAAACAAATAAAACATTAATATTTGACATAAATTTACTGTAAAAACAGGTTTTAACCGTTTCCCATCCAGTAACACATTTGCTGTGTGCATTGATATTTGTTTGTGCTAGCACCTTTTTGTATTGATCCGCACACCTTCCATTTTTAAATAATAAATATGAAAGCTTTTACCTTTCAGAAATTTCTGAAATTCTCCCCAAATAGTGCGTACACAATAAATAGATCTTAAATCTTGCGATGTGAAAAAGTTAATGGAGAATGTAGTTGAAATATTAGGTAACTTTATTTTGGTTGAACAATACCATCTATTAAAATTTAAAGAGAACAGATGACGATTTACATTGAACTTAGATGAATTTTTAACCTGTTCTGCGCCCCTGTCTTGTCCACCCCAGCATGCCACCCTTTCGCGAGGCCGAGGCCTATCGTAAAGCCAAACAGGAACTCCACATCGTTAGAGTGTACGCCACAATGAACAGGCTCAGAGTGTCACAGGCCATTAGAGATCTAGCTGAGTACTGCGATGCGCACATGAGAACTGATCCGTTAATTTTTCCTGAAAAAATAAACCCTTTCAAACCTCAAAAGATTTGCACTATTTTGTAATGGAAGTGCAAGTGCAAATCCATTTGAAATATGATTTTTTTGAGTTTGTTATTAAAAAAACAAATTGTGTTGGTTGCATAGACAAAAGCAAAAAGATAAGGAGAGAAAAAGTAATGAGCTTAAATTTGAGACACAATTTTGTTGTATTTTGATGTAGTGATTGAAAGCAGTGCAAAAAAATGCAATGTATTATCATTTTTGTTTTGTTTTTAACTTTTTCCCATTAAAAATGAAAAACTTTTCAATTTCTTCCACCGAAAGCCCATATCTTTTATTCCTATTATTACTAATGATATATGTATGTAGGTCAATAATCATTTCATAGATCACCTAATGTTGTTATTGTTATACCCTGTGTGCTTTTTGTAATACATTGTGTGTAGTTATGTGTCGCCTGAAATGTTCCATGCTTAGTTTTTACTTTTTTTTTTTTTTACTTTGGTTTTTATTACAATTTTGAAGTTTTTTTTTTCTGCAATGGTTCTAGAATAATTATATTAACCATAACTGCCTGCTCTGTAGATCATATATCATTTCTTTTCCATTTAACAGTTTATGAGCTGAGTATTGACAGGCTTATCACTCTTTTTTCCATTAATATTCCTATGGAAAAAGACCTTGTCATGTTAAGCCAACAGTTTTTGGAACATATTTCAGATATACCAGTGTGAACGAACCAAGTCTTCCTATAAATCACTACTTTATGTTAGATTCATGTTAAAGGATTTGATAATTTTCAAAGCAAGATGACATTGACATGCTCTCATAAATTGTATTTTTTTTTTTTTTTTTTGCTAAAAATATTTATTTTGAATTTTAACACAACGATGTTGTTATCTTAAAAGTATTGATTTAAAAAGATAACCACAACTGCCATTTTTGTACAGTTTAGTTTTTTTGTCGATTGGCTGGTTTACCCTCAGTAAAATTGAAAATCGAGTAATCTGCAAATACTGTTAATCGAATGAAAAAGTGATCAGATCATTATTATTATGAAGATTGGTTTTTTTTTTTACGTAATGCTGTTGCATTCAAATAGAATTTGCTGTAGTGACATTACAATGACAATGTTGATTGTGTCGTAATTAATACATACATGTTTATAACACATTTCTATTAACTTATTGCTTCATCAATACATAAAAGAAAAAAAGTTGTTTAATAAAATTTTCTCACTCTCAGACTAACTAGCGCTCTTTGGGTGTCGCTTAAGTTTCTTAATTTATTTGGTTGTTATTTGATTTTAGCATACACCCGTGGGGAAATAATACACCGAGTTGCCTGTCTGTTTAAGAATATGTCGATTGTTTTAGATCAATTTTCATATTTTATTTTGCTTTCAAATTAAAATTTCTTCTGCACATTCACATTGCTTTGAGTGTTTGATTGGGTAAATTGAAAAACACACGTTTATCACACATGCATTTTAGTTCTTTGGAGTAAGCTAAACATGACAGTGTGGTTATGGCATGCTGAGAAAATTATGTTCTAATGCGTGCTTTATACACTTTCATTTATTATCCACGTGCTGACTGCATGTTCGTTTTTTTTGTTGTTTGTTTTTTTGGTCACCTCTCAGTCTCACCTTTGCTGTCGTTTAACACATTATTATCAGTTTGGAAACATTGAAGTCAGCTTTGTTATGGACAAGCCTATTTTTGTTTGTTTGATGAAAAAATAATTCCTTTCTAACGCTTAAACGAGACTGTGTATACCGTCTAGAATAGTATCGTTTTATCACTTTGCACGATGCATAAAAAAGACTGAATTGAATTGAAATCTCCCTATACATAAATCATAATTTCTAGTTAAAGTCAAGCAAAAACAAAGAGGAAAGAAAAAGGAAATGCAGATCAAGCTTACTAGATTACATTATTTATCGCTAGATTTAGGCTTATGATTAAAAAAAAAAAAAAAAACCTCAAATTTTAAATTTATATGAAACTCGAAATAGTAAAACACTGTTTAATACATTATGTACACATTATTTTAACAACTCATTTTGGGTTTTAAAAATATTGAAAGTTGTAAAGTCCTTGTTTCTTTGATTTGGAATAATAATACGCGTGTTGCTGTTTAATGGATACCCGTCATTCAAAGCAACCCTTTGACAAAGTGAAGAACCTTGGTGTTGAAAAAAAAATTTTTTTTAGTCATGTCCTGACAGATATTTTTTTAAAAAGATATTGCACATGTGGTAAACCTTGAACTTAAGGCAGCCTCATTTCTTTTTAAAATATTTGGCCAGATGTGTTTACATTCCAATGAACTCCCTACTTAGGCATTATTGTTTTCATTCTATTTCATTCTAATAATAACATCCAGTATAACATTAGGCAGCATTTCCTCTTACTCATTACTCCCGCAACTACCTGGCTTCACATTCTTGTCTCAATTTTGGTGCGTGCAAATAATGAAAAGAAGAGCTTCAGTGTTTCATTGCCTTTTCCCGCCATCATTTAAACATCTGTATGCCTGAAAATACAGCGCAATCATAGGCTACTTTCTCAAAGAATCATTGTTGAAAGTATCCAACCTTCAAAGTATATAGCCTCTGTATTCTGATTCATACTTATATTTAAAAATAAAAATGCAAAAATGCTTAGGAAAAATAAAAAAACAACAAAATAAAATATTTCATTTGTAAGGTCTTTCAGTATTGCCTTCTCAATTCGGAGTAAAAATTCCGACCTCTCATTCGTCAGCCTCTTAATAAGCGCGCCCTGGGTGCCTTGGTAATGCTTAAAATGCCAAGCAAAATCGATACTATGCGCCGCTCACATCGGGCGTGGTCGAATTGATATTAGTCTTCCTGTGCTGCTATCAACAGTTTTGGCTAACTGAACAATTCTAAGACTCCCACTTGCTCTGATCTATGCCTACCCCTCCCTTTTCCTAGAACAAAGGAACAATGTACTCCGTAATAATTTTATAAACAGCGTTGTTTTTTCTGTGTGCTGAAATTGGCTGAGAACCAAAACATGGCTTTAAATAACTATTATACATGCAATGCCGTGTTGTAAGCAAACGTTACTACAGGGAATTGCCATAGGCGCGTGCGATAACATTAGCATGGCAACATTGTCGCGCACGCTGACACAAGGCGACAGCGATCAATAACAGCCTCATCTGCTGCGCGAGTGATGGTGTAGCCACGGCAACACACTGTGAGTAAGGCCTTCTTCACAATCAGTATCACTGTCACTCAGTGTCAGGGTGTCTGTGAAAGCTCCTGTGTAGAATCGAATAACGCAAGCCTAGGCGGCTGCATTGCGCATTGGATGCTGCCTCTAGTTCTAGTGATTTTTTTAGGGCATTTTTTGTACAGCTTTTGGATAGAGCTGGATTGTTCTTGTCGTTTCGATTGGTTTCACAACTCTGAAATATTTTAGTGTTACACAATCCAAGAGTTACGTATTTCTTAGTATTTCTAATTCTATTCCTGTGTTGAATATTCTGGATTAAAGCTAAAGAGACACCAACTTGGCCAGGTATGATCATTATCATTTCTTAAATAATGCCCTCTTTCACCTGAAATTCTGGGGGAACTATGAACAAAATAAAACAAGGAACTCTCCTCGACCCAGAGCCATCACTCGCAAAACAAATGTATTTGTATTATATTGTAAGCCCTTCAAACATGGCGTAGATAACAACTTAATCTTTATTGGAAGGAAGTTGTCAATTACTATTCTTACAACGAATTGAGGTGAGGCACATAATTATGTCCTTACACCGTTGGAGCATGTAGTACATGTCAGAGATGTACAGGGGTCTACGTAAAGTGTACTCTGTTGTTTCTGGTGACATACACGCACAACACACGCCCATGACCACATTTTAAAAGGAAGAAGTCCGAAATGAGCTGATTAAATGCCTTTTTTGGTAACACATATTTCTATTTCACCCAGGCACCTGTTTAGTTGCATTAAACTGATAATCTCACAATACCTGCCCAGGCTATATAAAATATCAGTAGTTAAGTCCTATCCTTAATGGTTTGCTCTTATCTGCATTATGTGCACAGTCAATTCAATTTTCAGAGAGCAGCATCATTTTCTGACATTGCGATCTACTTCATAAAGGTTTTTGTTGCGTCAGTATTGTACGAAGCTACAAATTGAATACATGTATTCTGAACGATGATTATGGTCTCCTCAGGAATTCAGGAATTATTACATTATGATTTATTATTATTATTATTATTATTATTATTATTAATTTTTTTTTTTTTATTATTTTTTTTAAATTCAGGGCTTAGAATCCTCATTGTTTAGGCCGAAGTTCTCCTTTTTTTAATCTTGTTCCTCCTTTCTTATTGTCTTGTTTCCTCCTTTTTTTCATCTGTTTCAAAACCTGTTTTCCTCCTTTTATAAGAAGGTCCTTCAAGTTCTTTTGTGTTGGGGCATTCTCAACTATGGTTGTAATAATAATAATAATAATAATAATAATAATAATAATAATAATACATGTAAGAATAATAATAATAATAATAATAATAATAATAATAATAATAATAATAATAATAATGATATGTTTCATTTGCTCACTGGGCAAAGTAGGCCTGCTGTAAAATTGTTTGCAGTTGAGTTTGCTATCACTTCTTAAAAATGACACCACCTTTTTGCCATTCTTCCTTGTGTTTTTTTTGTTTTATTATTATTATTATTATTGTATTTGTTTTGATCACTACTGACGAAGCTCCCAAAACTTCTATATTTTTTTTTGTTCTTCTAAGAAGAGCCACAGGCGGTGCATCATGACATGTAATTGATCTATATGGACTTTGTTCGTTGTTTTTTTGTTCTTGTTTGTTTTTTGATTATGCTATCTTCTAAGCATAGTCGAGTCATTAGTAGGCCTTCTGCGCCTGAAAGATACAATTTTTGATTTTTTAAATTGCCTTTCAATTCCTTTTCAAAATTTATGTTGGCTAACCTAAATACTTACACATAAAAATTCAGAAAAGGAATTAAATATAAGACGTTTTCAAAGATTTTTTTTTCTTTTTTCATGTCAATGGTACTTTAATGAAACAACAAAAAGTTAAATTTGATGAATTTAAGTTTAAAAGTTCTATCCTTAAGTAGCTTAGAAATTTAATCTGATAATAATGTTTATTGGGATTATCATGTAAAGGGCTGCAATTATTTAAAGTGAAACAGAAATAAACTTGAATCTAGCGGCTCACAATTTTGGACATAAAAGGTTTTGCTATCATATTTTCAATCCTCTTTGCACCCACAGAAGCAACAATGAATAAGTTCCAGGAAGGCTTACAGCAGCAGCGGCGCCTGATTGAGCAGCTTCGCTGCGAAGCCCAGATCACAAGGTTCCGCGTATCCCAGTGCATTGATGACCTTCAGAAATACTGCGACTCCCATATCGAGGAGGACTACCTGATCCGGGGGTTTAGCAAGCCAAGCGAGAACCCCTTCAAGGAGAAGGGTAGCTGTGCTATATTGTAAAACTTTGAAAGCCAACAAAAATGCAGAGCATTTCCAAAAAAGTGTTGGCCGGGTGGGCGGAACAATGGACGCACGCATGCATGACTCGTTACATTTTAAATGATGGGAAGGGGGGCGGACATTTCTGTGAATAGGACCAATTTTTTTTTCTGGTGGAATTTTAAGTAATGGTAGTTCGTGAGAATGCCCGGGTGTAGCCATGACTGAACACCTTAGATTTGGATAATTGAATTTTTAATGTAGTAATTTTTTATAACCTATTTGGAAAAAAAGAAACAGATCAGTCTTTCCTTCTATGGAAGATAAGATCTTCATTAAAATGTATAATGAAATACTTTTAAAGTTCTAGTTGCAATATGTATTACATATTTTAATGTATCTATTTATGTGATCTTCTTTTTTTAACATTTCTTTGTGCTCATGTTTATATTTAATTTTATAAATAAATACTTGGCATTCAGTACAGCCCAGTGTGTGGAAAAATCATTTTTAAAAGTTTACATTGTACGGTAGCAAATTAAAAAAAAAAAGATCTTTCGGAATTTTATTTATATGTGATATTGTACATCTGTGGGCTTTATTTCTGTTTGCTACTAGAGAGCTAGACATAAATTGATTGTATCAAACATTAACAATTTAAATTTTGAATGCCTTTACCAGTTAAGTGCCGTTGGGCTTGGTGTTGTGTTAGTGTACATGTTTGTCTGAGTATCCATCTTTTTTTTAAAGAAATAAAGACTGAATTCATTATGATTTTTTTGACTGAATTCATTATGATTTTTTTTTTTTGGTCAATTCTAAATAAATAAGAAAATATGGTACCTTTGATGTATATATATGTATTCAATATTTTTTGTGCTCTCAATATCAACTCGCCCAGGTTTATAGCAAAAATTATGTCGGTTAACAAATCACAAATGAACTGTTGTGAAGCTGTCTTTTGTAAATACTCACATTACAACATATTTTCTAGCTGTAGACTGTGTACTTTGTAACATAGTTATTATCAGAGATGTGTAGTTGCCACAGCATTCATTGATTTCACCCTAAATTCAGCATGTACTGAGTAATACTAGGCATACATTTTACTGCTCTCAGTTGAGTGTCTACATTTGCCTTGAATAAAGTTATAAGGTTATTGGACTCATTGGTTAGCTATACCAAATGCAAACAAAGGGCAAGGTAGAGTAAAGTGATTATTTAGTAATACGACCATAGGCATGAATGTGTACAGCTACTCCACTGTACATGTAATGATGTAGGCCTCCCTTGCTAAGACACATCTTAACCATACCTTTATACTAACTTTATGAACCTGCTTTCAATTTAAATACATGCATCTCAATCTGTTATTGAGCATTAAAAGTTCATGTGCTGTTGTTTCCATAGGAAATATGGCAACTTACATAACATATCTTATACTTGAAAGTTTACAGATCTTCCAAAGCAAATAAAGTGTTGCTAGTGTCACTTTGCTCCTTTATTGAAACCGCAATTATTTTGTGTTTTTGCACAGCTTTTCCAGATCCTATTTAGTCAAAACAACCAAAATTGCTCTCTGACAAGGGGTTAGTAGTTGCACACAAGATTGATTAAAACCAAGTTAAAGTACTTGTACAACTCAACCTTAGTCAAGAATTTCAAAAAAGTGATAGCATTAAAATTAATGTATTCAAATGATTATCTACAAAATTTGCTTTACCAATAATAATCCTGAGTATTTCATCATTTTTAAATTTCACAAGAAAAGATTAATTATAATGATTAGAAAACGTGATAAGATGACGGATTTTTTTCAATAAATAAAAGATCCATTTTAAAATTTCATGAAATCATTAATTTGTTAAGTAACGTGTATACATTTTTTTAATATAGTTTCGTCATTCATGATGTATGATGAGAAAATAGTTCCTAAATTTATGGTTTTGCACAGTATACATGTTGCCCAATAGCAAATATTTATATACCTTATTAATTCTAAAGTTTATTGAGATAGCAATAAAAAGATCTATTATTGACGTTATAAATAATGTCATCAGTTTATATCAGTTTCAGAACTGAAACCATCAAACTCTAAAGCAAGATGCATTTTGTCGCTCAAATATTGAAAAACACATTGTTACATAGTTAACCAAACGCTTCATCGAATCAGTACTCTTCTTGGAACAATGAATGAAACTAGTAAGTAGTATCTGCAGTTTTAAGAAAAGTAGGCCTACATTAATTCAGTTCACACATTTACAAGTCATCATTTAATGGGGAGTTAAAACGGGGACACGAGGTACATGTTATGGTAGTAAAACTAGTATAGGTGCACACCAAATTACACGTCTGTAAAATTTAATGATAGTGATTGATAATTAATTATTTAATACATTAAACTTAGAAAAGAAAGAAATCTAACGTTTCGACTGAAGGCGAGGAAAAGGGCAATTGGGGGTGTGATTTTAGTATTTTTTACAGGTTAAAGGCACCTTGCATATAATAAATTATATACTCGAGACAGAAGTTCAGGTTTCCTCGCCATGTTTCGTGTACATAAAATTGTCAGACGACAGTCTTGGAGCCCGTCCATACTATATCCTATATAGTGCTGACGTGAGACGTTAACCAACTCAACTGCAACTTCCTTGGACACTGGAAACAACTGGAACTGGAAGCATTGTTGAGCTGGCAGCTTTCCTAGACAAAACCCCTCCAGAATTATATAGAGAACTGGAACAAAATCATTCAGATCATTATCTACTTCTCACTAGTGGGTCTGAAGATAAATCGGCGTCGCAGCTGCCGGCCACTCAACAGATAAATTTTAATGCTGCGGGGTGAGCGCGAGGGCGTCAATATTAATTTACTGCGGAGGCAGTGGCCTCTGCATGACACTCGACACTGTCTCCTTTTCAAGATAATTAAGAAACATTTAAATTTTAACCTTCTATGACTCTCTTTCTGTGGTGAAAGCGGTCGGAGGAGGGAACTTGAGAAATCTAAATACATGTATTCTGTACATGTTGAGACAAATCGATGGACTACACCAAAAAAAAAAATGAAAAAAAAATGCTCCCTGCTGGATCTCCAGCCATGTTGTAATGTAATTGAGGGAAATGAAATGGCTGATGGGCTCATTTTGGTCGGGCTCAAACTGGAACCTACTCAGTACTCAAATTTTGCATCTGATGCGAAGCCAATCATACATAAGTAAACTGGAAAGCATGATGGAACAATATGACAAACAACAAATTACACCGTGTCCAATCACAATGAATATGACTGGGATGGAGTGTCTCGGGCTAGAAGACGAGACCAGATGGTACATTGTACATTGTACTCGATCGAGTCCGACTTGAACATTCTCATCTTACTCACGCCTTCCTATTGAAAGATGAAGCGTGTCCTTAGTGTCAAACCTGCAACTGTCAATTATCCATGTCATATTCTGTTTGACTGTCCGCTTTTTTTTAAACCGGAAAAAAAATATGCACCTGGCTTCCAAACCATTAGAGAGCATACGAACTTAGTTATATTAGCCCTCAACGCCTACAATTTACAAAGGTATCTTAACGACATTGGTTTATATAGTACAATTTAAACGTGATAATCCTGCACATAGATCTTTTAAATTGCTGTATATACCCTTTACTTTTAACCAAATGTTTTATGCACATTTTTAATGCTTTAAGTTTACCACTATCGATCGAGTCCGACTTGAACATTCTCATCTTACTCACGCCTTCCTATTGAAAGATGAAGCGTGTCCTTAGTGTCAAACCTGCAACTGTCAATTATCCATGTCATATTCTGTTTGACTGTCCGCTTTTTTTTAAATCGGAAAAGAAATATGCACCTGGCTTCCAAACCATTAGAGAGCATACGTACTTAGTTATATTAGCCCTCAACGCCTACAATGTACAGCGGTATCTTAACGACATTGGTGTATAATATACTGTAGTACAATTTAAACGTGATAATCATGCACATAGATCTTTTAAATTGCTGTATATACCCTTTACTTTTAACCAAACGTTTTATGCAAATTTTTAATGCTTTAAGTTTACCACTAAGAGATATGAAGGTGTCACCGTTGCTTCTACCAGTTCTAGTATTTACTGTTTTAGGACATCATGGGCACTATATAGCCGTTACTGTACTCACTCAGGTAATTTATACAAAAAAAAAAAAAGGCTGCACGTGGAATTATTACAGATTTGTAGTATGTACAATGAAGATACAGGATGGTTATCGTTACAATCGGAGGTGGTAGTCCATAATCATAATTATGGAAATCAATACTGTAATTAATTTTTTTTTTTTTTTTTTTTTTTTTTTTTTTTTTTTAAGAAATGGCTTTAGGCCATTAACGCCGCAGTGCCGTACACTAATTTACTTGTGTCCTCTGTGCAAGAGAAACAAATCTTAAGTAATTTGTGGAATTGTTTCTCAGCCCCTGTTTTGTTTCACTTGCCTAACTTAATTGAAATCCCGTTTCATGTACCTGATTCATGGAATCTACTTATTGTAAGTATTCGAATAATACTTTAAATAGCGTTCAAAATCAAACATTTAAATATTCACTAGAAGTAGAAACATAGTCACTACTCAGTAGAGCGCATGGATTTTAGCTCCATTCTAAATGTGCCGATTTCTATTCTTTAACTTTTTTTTTTTTTCGTTTTGCCATTTGAAACTCCAAAATTTACCTGGGAGTAATTCAGGTTAAAAATTGCCTCTAAATTATTTTAAAAAAAAAACAAACAAAAAAAAAAACCACTTGAGAAACGTGTGTCTGTGAGAATAAAAAATTAGGAATTAACCCTTTTTTTACCCGGCAAATTTTTGTCATTTGTTAATAAATCTTGCACATGATTGTACCCGGTACATTACTTTGAATAGCAATATTGACTGAAAAGAGTAATTTTTATAATCATATTCCTTTAAAAAGAGGAGATAAAGAAAGAAAAAGAAGTCAGACACAGAGAGTTTGGGAGGACGATTGAAAGAACACAAGAATTAGATAGCTGGGAGAGTGAGAGGGAGAGTAGAAATTGGAGAGAGGGGAAAAAAAGCTCAAGAAAGCGGCAGAAAGGGTGGAAGAAAATCAAATTGGGCGACAGAAAGGAAGGAAGGAGATGAAGAGACCCTGATGAGAGAATGCGAAATAAGCCTGCGTTAGAGGCGACATTTATGACTTTTTTTTGTCACCGAAATGTAGGCTAAGAGTTCAGTTCAGTTGGTTTTAACGTCCAACACCAGCACTATATAGACTATATTGTGGACGGGCCCCAAGACGGACGTCTGACAATTGTATGTGCTGTCACACACGTGACAGGGCGGGGATACCATGACTCCTGTCTCAGCCGAAATGTAGGCAACTTAAGTTATAGGAATCAGTCTATGTAATTTTTGCAAACATTCAGACGGCTTAGTCTCTGCGCCGATAAGTACTCTAGGAATAAGTTTTATTCCTACTCGCCGATTTCGGCGGGAACGTGGCCCGTCTTTGTTGAGTGAGAGAACTCATTATGTCTGGACTGGTCAAATTTTCAATGACTATTTTTCTCATCAAGGAGGCATCGTAGAAAAAATCTGATTTGGTTTTTAAATCAGCGATCAAAATTTAAGGGGACCATCAAGCAGAATTTAATTTTCTGAAATATTTTTTGTTCTTTTCGTGGTTTATGAAATTGAGGAATGTTCTATCTCCTTTCTAGTGTACACGTGTTTGAGAAGAACCAGTTATTTTGTTTTGCCATCAAACACCACATGATAAATGCGCGGCTCTGTGTACATCATTCGATATGTTTGTCGACAGAAGAATAATGTCAATGGCGCTTGATTCCATTGCAGGGAGACATCAAGGCACCAAAAGAACAAAAGATAAGGTGAAAAGTAACTTATATTGTCCTGGCGTAGAATGATATGTTACACGATACTGTCGATCTTGTGATCTATGTAACAAGACAGTGCGCAAGGGTTCTACACCACGGGTGCCATTACAAAATGGGGAAGGACATCGATACATGTTGACATTTAGTGGATTATGCGACTAGATAATCCAGAAGTTGTGCCGTTGAAGATGATCGATGCCGAAACGGTGGCAGAGGCACTCTTCTTTCTATACTCTCGTCTGTGTGTTCCAGAATAAATTCTAAGTGACCAAGGCTTGAAGTTTATGTCTGAATGCATGAAAGAAGTAAAACGACTGCTTGGGGCCAAACAGTTGGCAACGTCACCTTGTCATTCTATGTGAGACGGATAAGCTGAAAAGTACAACGGGACTTTGAAGAAAGCTGAAGGTTGCGACGGAATAACCAAGGCAGTGGCATCGATCCATCAACCCTTTCTTATTTGCTTACCGTGAAGTGCCGTAAGAATCAACAGTTTTCTCATTTTGAGCTTCTTTATGGTCGAAGTGTTAGAGGACGGAAGCATATTCTGAGCTGAGGCAACTTTGTACCATACTAAAGACGTCGGAGATGTAGATGGACGTTCATGTTATCGGTATGTTTTGGACCTGAGAGAGAGAGAGAGAGAGAGAGAGAGAGAGAGAGAGAGAGAGAGAGAGAGAGAGAGAGAGAGAGAGAGAGAGAGAGAGAGACTGGAGGAGACTTGAATATGGGTCCAGCAAGAACTCGGGAAAGCTTATGTGAAACACAATCGCTTGTATAATCGAGGAAAAAAGCTCAACATGGAGTGAAATGACCTTATAGTTATAGAAAGACATTAGTGGTTGGGATGATGAACGGCCCTGAGGAAAGATCTAGGAAAATAGAAAGACTCTGCACATGAATCTTCTTAAGCGGTACATCAGCCACGAGGAGGAAGTTCAGCGGGAACAACAAGCGACGAAACCCTACGTGCCCAGCCCATGGCCATGCGCCGAGACAGTTGTCGACCATAAAGTTTCACCAGATTTTATGTCTTTGTCTTTTATCAATCTTTTTTTTCTAAATAAACGCAGAGTTCATTCCGGTTAGTAAAAAATGTTTGATGCGAAATAAGAAAGGGACAACTGCTATAAAACTAGGCATACTATTGAAAATTCGATACCAGTTGAACTGTGTAGGCAGACGTAGAAAGGGTCACTTGATGTTAACTATCAATATCAAGAGTAGCCCAGCTTTTCAATCTTTGTTCACATTCGAGGCTATCATTGTCAGATCATGTTGACAAGAACGATTTTATTGGCTAAGAATGCTCCAGATACATACATTCAACCAACCAAAGTACAGTCTCTAATTGACATTTGAAAACATACCAAATACCCGGATTTTACGGGAAATGTTTGGCTGGGTCGGAACCAAAACTGTCATTTTCGTAGATCTGAGTCTAAAATTAGCGTGATAATTTATTTACATAATTTATTGGACAGACTAAAACGCTTCAAAACACCAGTTATAGGGACAGCGAACTTGATATACTCCCTTTTGTTTTATTGGTAGTAAATTATGCTTTACTTTCATATTTTGAAAACAAGATTTTTTTCGATATTTTTGCCCGATGAATTTTCTCGATTAGTCTCTTTTTAATACCCTGAATATTTTCAATTGATAAGTTCTATTGACAATTTCAGGTGACAAGTAACACATTATTTTAGTCACTACTGTGTCGGGTAAAAAAATCACACTAAAAAAAATCTTCTGCCTAGGTAAACAGACCAGTTTTCTTTTAAATAGTACCAGGTAATAGGAAACTACAACTTGATTTTAAAAGGTCTGTGGTGTGGAAAAATAAAACAAAGCACAAAAGAACACAAAAACAAAAAACAAAAACAAAAAACAAAAAACAAAAAACAAATTGCGTACTTTACTCATAATCATATAAAAGCCACAAGCAACCACAAAAGGAAAACTGATTATATGATATAAGTCAATAAAGTCTTTGGATACAAATCTGTTTATGTTCATTTGAAATACACATTTGAACAAATATTACACATTTCTCTAGGGCCTACACTTTTTTCTACAGATCTGTATAGACATCTCTTAAAACTCGATATGGTACTTTATCAGATGAAAATGGACACATAAAAAAATCTTAACATCTGTATCCTTTTGTTTTTTAATGAGAAAACGAGACCACAAGTCTTTCTGATTTCAAGATCTAAAGATTAATATGCGTATGTGGATTATGTTGTGTCGAAAAAGAGCAAAGACTAAGCCAGGTGAACACAAACGTTTAAAGCAACATGCCTATCATGACTCACTACTGCCTATTTCTTTCACACAGTTGCTCCCACTATTGTACACAGACTAAACATACACAATTACTTACCTACAAAAAGTAACATAATAATAACTAAGAATAATTATGTCTAAAAACTACATTGCTATGTTAAATTTTTTTCCCAGAATAAATGATAAAATTTATGTGTTCATAATTCTGTCGGCTTAATTAAAAAAAAACACTAATGAGAACTGTGTCTTCTACCTAATGGAGCCATATTTGATGTCACTGAGAAATTATTAATTATTCCATTGCTCAAATCCAGGCAAGTACCAGATTGTGGGCGCCTTGTAGCTCAGTTATTAATGCCCTAGACTTACGAATAAGCGGTCAGAAGTGGGAAGTCGTGCAGGTTCTCATGTCTTCATTCTTATAATTTTGTTTTAATATTATAACTGGAAACCTAAAGAACATAAAGTGAATTAAAGGTTATTTTCAGGCTGTTCTATAAGAATACAAAATATTTTTTAAGCGTTTTGGTTTGTATCAAACAGATACAGAAACAGTCTTTATGCATGTGGCGTATTAGTTTCAAAATAAATCCACATTTTTTTTACTTAATTAAAAAAATCCTAATGTACTTTGACTCTTGCTCTCTCTCTCTCTCTCTCTCTCTCTCTCTCTCTCTCACTCTCTCTCTATCTATCTCTCGCTTTCTTTACCTCTCTAGCTCTCTAGCTTTGTCTGTTGCTGCCTCTGTACGCCTGTGATTCTCTGTTTGTCCTCTTATCTCTCTATTGTCCCTCTTTCTCTACCTCTGTCTTTCCCTGCTTCAGAAAAATATCTGCGTAGTTCCAGCTAGTAGTGATAGCTATCAAATATTGTTGAAAAGAATTTTCGTCGACTGAAAATGCGTTGAATTGTACGTGCAACTACTCATATATACATATTTTCAAAGTGATGAGACTTAAATCCTGTTAGATGTATCTAATTCACAATATGAAAAAAAAAAAACGTTATAATAATTATGACTGTTACTGGACAATAAGTCTTCAAATTCCCATGAGTGACTGTAATAACAACTCCATCGTGTTTCGTCTCCTAACATCTATACAAATGCCAACATGATTCTCAGTCTTAATGCATCGGTAACTTTATTGTCGGCCTCGGGGGAAGTCCATGGAAAGCCCGATTCAGCGCATGCCCAGAGTAATAGATTCCGGTGCAGCCGAACACAACTCCGATCACTACGATAGCAATGTCTAGAGTCCGTGACACATACGACATGGCATACCAGCGAAGGCGCAGGTGGAAGTAACACGGCCAAACAAAAGAGAGCATCGTCCCCGTGAAGCTGCCGATCAGACCCATGAGTAGAGCGAAGTGAGGGACGCAGATGGCCATAGCAGCGGTAAACAGAACCAGGGCCAGACGAAGGCTCAATCCCCACCAGGTCAAGTGGCGTCGGGAATTCCCGGAACTTGAATAAAACATCGACGAGGAAGATGAGCTGTCCGAGTCAGGTTTCTCAAAGCAGGTTGGGAAGCAGGTTTTGGGCCGACCCTGGAAAAATGCCGTCTCTAGCAGCTCGACAGAGGCGTAGTAGGGCAAGGGGTAGGAAAGCATGGCCTTGCACACCAAGATGAAGTTGACCACGAGCTTGAGTCCTGTGGATGGGAGGTTGTTGGTGACCACCTCCATTGTGTCCAGCCCCCAGGTTAGGAAACCGATATAGCTGGAGTATGAGTAAGAAAAAGATACACAATTTTCACGTTAGAAGAGAAAAAGCTCATGTAAATATCTACACGTTTCAAGAGCCTTTGACGATCTTTACTCAGTCGGTTTCCGATTTCCTCCCACCATATCCTGCCTTTCACTTTTTCAGAGATTAAAAAATTATTTTCAATTGTTCAAAAAGCATTTTCATATAATTAACGTGCGTGCTTATTCTACGATTCATAATTAATGTATGAACGCTATCTGAACTCTAAAAAATAAAAGATATCACCTTATTGATGCATTAACGTGACGTTTTAAAGTATTT
Organism: Elysia chlorotica; assembly: GCA_003991915.1. Taxonomy (NCBI): domain Eukaryota; kingdom Metazoa; phylum Mollusca; class Gastropoda; family Plakobranchidae; genus Elysia; species Elysia chlorotica. Next base: position 571,076 of record RQTK01000203.1, on the reverse strand, counting down.
TTTTTTAGATTTTTAGCTACAGTGTCTTTTACGTTTTATCAACTTCATTAGGTTATTTGAAAAAAGTAAATGTTATTCTTCACTGAGATCGTAGTATACTAGAAGCGCTCTCATCCCCTATAAAGAAAACACACAAAAAGAGGACACTAGTCGAACCTTAAGAGAACTGTCTATCTCCATTGAGATATATTCTTAAAAGCTGTACTGTGGAGTACAAATGTTTTGTACACGCTGTGTATCTCGAGCTTGTAACGAGACATATGATGCATGCACATGCATTCCAACTAATAACTATTATATTTATTGAAATGCCATAAAAAGGTGTTTCTAGTTAACTGTATGCGTTTTTTCTCTCTATACCATTAATCTTCTTTTCAATCCGAAAAAAAATGAAAATAAAACTTTTTAGTCAGTCATGTTCCTATTGCTCAAAGCCTTAGTTACAAGGAAGCTGGTTGCTGTCCGGTTTCAAATACCTGAACAAGGCTTTGAAGATGGCCGCTGCGATGTGGGTCCACGTCATCATGCAGCGGAACCTGGTCCTGTCGCGCAGCTTGCCCTCCAGAGAGGGCAGGAAGATCTGAGACGTGTAGGAGAACACGATGATGCCCAACGAGATCGGGAAAGTCCAGATATCTATGCGTATCTGTACATCTCTCCAGCGCCACTCAGCTGCCTGGAAAAAAATATTGAAACGTAAAGAGAGAGGATCGTAATATTAACGAGAAATAAGCAAATGCAGGCAAAATCGAATAGTTTTAATGACAAAAGAGGAAGGTCATAGAAAACAAGTGTATACTATGTCATTTTGGAAGGTCATAAAAACTTTTATTGATTTGTATTTACAGATAGGTGTACAATAAAGTTTAGCACAAAATGTGTGGGGGTGATAAAATAAGACTAGTTTGAGGTTTGTAGGACTGAACGTCGATAGATGGCATTTTTTTTTTTTTTTATTGATGCATGATTTTTATAACTAAGGTATTGTTACGCTATATCAGTATCTACTTGTAGCTTGTGTGGCTCCGGTTGGTGAGCAGAAGACACAATTACACTATCGAAACAATTTAATTTTAATATATTAATATATTGATAGTAGTAATGCTAATATATTATATTATTTAATTTATTATTTAATTTATTCAAATATCACCGAGAGGGCCACATAAATAAAAAAAATTAAATCAATAAAAATGGAAGATTTTTAGAGAGATATTGGAGACGTGAATAGAAGTCTGCGAGGTGTCCAATGCTATAGTGACTTAAAGAGGAGCCAGTACTAGACGCAGCCTTTAGTGTGCCATATAAAGTCCTCGCTAATTAATGACTTAACGCTATATTAGCAGCGTTATTATTAATCTCCTGCCTTTGTCGCCGAGTGAGGGAATGGAACTGTAATTTACACAAGAACGTGTCAGTCGGCTAGTCCAGATAGGAGGTTCGAAGTTCGATTATCAACACGCGCTTCGTTCTCCGAATAAGGTTATGAAGAATACTTGTTTGACCTTCTGTGCAGGAATGGTTAAGTATCTGTGACAGTCTCGTGACCATGTATTGTCAGAACTCCATCACAAATGGCAGATGTATTTTTCACATACAACCATATTCTTCGATTTTTGATGTATTATTACTACTTCATAAACCTCCTCATAAAGACTCTCTACGGACTCTTGTTGGTTATGCGACTGCACCATCAACAAAAACTACATTTTTCACTCATCGTTATAACTTATAGCCCGTAATAATAACTATTTCTTTTCTCACTGAAACTAAAAGCCCCACAATAGTACTGTTTTTTTAATATAAGGTCTATGTCGATTGTAATTCGCGATTTACTGGAGACGCCATACTTCTACTCTGCTATGGTTAGTATTATACCTCTTGCTGATAAGTGCAATACAAAGAGAATTCATTTGTTTTCTTTTCACTGTTAGCCTTTCGCGCATATCTATATTTCCAAATCACGGTTCCTGCTACAAATCAGTAAACGCATATCGACAAAGTAACGTTTCATTCTATGGGGCACGATTTAGATAATTTATTTGTCCATAATGCTAAATAGCTATGATTTGACATTAAATGTAATTATATAAGCCAATCTTCAGCTTTTGTAGTAAATAACTAGACCGTATGTAAAGAAGGTCGAGCCGACCTTGGTGAAGCAGTAGACCAGGACTATGGTGTTGATGAGCATGTGCGCCACCGTGCACCACATGCTGAGCGTGCTCACGCGGCGCAGCGAGGTGAGGAAGGCGCAGGCCAGCAGAGGCGCCGTGCACACCAGGATCCAGCAGGTGAGCGAGAAGCCGCCCAGACCCGACCCGACCCCGCCGGCCACGCTGCTGGGGATGCTGCCCTGGATAAGGTCTCCGCATAGCAGCACATAAAGGATGCAGGTCATCAGCAGCTCTATCAGCTGGGACGCACAGCACGAGGGTTTTCACAAGGTGGAATAAATGTGAATAACATTGATCACTAGGTTATTTTAAAGACCAAAGTTTGACAAGTGTAATTATTTTAATTTTATACAGGGTATCGAATAAATCTTAGGATGAATTAGTAATTTTTATTAACCAACTTCAAACAAAAAATTTAGATTTGTTGTAAAATAAAATGTTTCTTTATGAATCATTTGTGTTTTTTGCTTGGTTATCAGTTTGGTTACAATTTAATTGCCTTAAAATTTAAGGTATGGTCGCATGACAAAACCAAGAATAAAGCAAAATACAAGTACGAGATCTGAGATGCTAACGTATTGTAGTTATCATTTTGTTTGTTAGGACTGAACATCGATAGATGGCATTTTTTTTTTTTATTGATGCATGATTTTTATAACTAAGGTATTGTTACGCTATATCAGTATCTACTTGTAGCTTGTGTGGCTCCGGTTGGTGAGCAGAAGACACAATTACACTATCGAAACAATTTAATTTTAATATATTAATATATTAATAGTATTAATGCTAATATATTATATTATTTAATTTATTATTTAATTTATTCGAATATCACCGAGAGGGCCACATAAATAAAAAAAAAATTAAATAAATAAAAATGGAAGATTCTTAGTGAGATATTGGAGACGTGAATAGAAGTCTGCGAGGTGTCCAATGCTATAGTGACTTAAAGAGGAGCCAGTACTAGACGCAGCCTTTAGTGTGCCATATAAAGTCCTCGCTAATTAATGACTTAACGCTATATTAGCAGCGTTATTATTAATCTCCTGCCTTTGTCGCCGAGTGAGGGAATGGAACTGTAATTTACACAAGAACGTGTCAGTCGGCTAGTCCAGATAGGAGGTTCGAAGTTCGATTATCAACACGCGCTTCGTTCTCCGAATAAGGTTATGAAGAATACTTGTTTGACCTTCTGTGCAGGAATGGTTAAGTATCTGTGACAGTCTCGTGACCATGTATTGTCAGAACTCCATCATAAATGGCAGATGTATTTTTCACATACAACCATATTCTTCGATTTTTGATGTATTATTACTACTTCATAAACCTCCTCATAAAGACTCTCTACGGACTCTTGTTGGTTATGCGACTGCATCATCAACAAAAACTACATTTTCACTCATCGTTATAACTTATAGCCCGTAATAATAACTATTTCTTTTCTCACTGAATATCTATATTTCCAAATCACGGTCCCCTGCTACAAATCAGTAAACGCATATCGACAAAGTAATGTTTCATTCTATGGGGCACGATTTAGATAATTTATTTGTCCATAATGCTAAATAGCTATGATTTGACATTAAATGTAATTATATAAGCCAATCTTCAGCTTTTGTAGTAAATAACTAGACCGTATGTAAAGAAGGTCGAGCCGACCTTGGTGAAGCAGTAGACCAGGACTATGGTGTTGATGAGCATGTGCGCCACCGTGCACCACATGCTGAGCGTGCTCACGCGGCGCAGCGAGGTGAGGAAGGCGCAGGCCAGCAGAGGCGCCGTGCACACCAGGATCCAGCAGGTGAGCGAGAAGCCGCCCAGACCCGACCCGACCCCGCCGGCCACGCTGCTGGGGATGCTGCCCTGGATAAGGTCTCCGCATAGCAGCACATAAAGGATGCAGGTCATCAGCAGCTCTATCAGCTGGGACGCACAGCACGAGGGTTTTCACAAGGTGGAATAAATGTGAATAACATTGATCACTAGGTTATTTTAAAGACCAAAGTTTGACAAGTGTAATTATTTTAATTTTATACAGGGTATCGAATAAATCTTAGGATGAATTAGTAATTTTTATTAACCAACTTCAAACAAAAAATTTAGATTTGTTGTAAAATAAAATGTTTCTTTATGAATCATTTGTGTTTTTTGCTTGGTTATCAGTTTGGTTACAATTTAATTGCCTTAAAATTTAAGGTATGGTCGCATGACAAAACCAAGAATAAAGCAAAATACAAGTACGAGATCTGAGATGCTAACGTATTGTAGTTATCATTTGATACACATCATCATTTGATGTTTTTGAAATTCGTTTTAGATGACCAAAACAAACAGTTTTCTTTTAATTATTGATAAAGCAGCAAAATATCTTTGGAAGACGAGAAGGGGTCGTGATAATAAAATGTTTTACCGCTTTTATGTGTCTTATTAGGTTTTATTTATGTTTTTATATTTTCAACTGTAGTCACACGCATGCTGTGTTAAATTTCCAGACATCCTTTAAACACTATTTACTGAAGTGTCGTTACCAAAGGGCATAAGCATGTGATCCCATGGAACACATTGCGTTTTCTTTAAGTTCTCTCCCAATCGTTATACCCGTATGAGGTGACATGAAACATTTAAAGTCCTATATTATGAATTGGAGAACTTTTAAATACAACCGATTCTCGTTCTTCAATAGCCAAACCAGTAACAGAACAACACTAATAGGATCAGGCGATATACATGTATATTTTTTTGAACGCGTGAGGTTTTCGGAGTTATGCACTTATACGAACCTGTGCACAGTGTACGATCCTGGCTCCAAACCGAGGCCCCCACACAGCGGCAGCAATGTCCACATAGCTTGACCTGACCCTGACTTTGTGCCCAAGGGGGTCAAGGTCGTAAAGACAGTCAACCAAGATGTTTCCGGTGTGGCAGCAGATGTAAGCGACCAGGACCATGGCGAAAACTGCCCAGTATCCACCTTGCAGCACAGTGTAGGGGAAGCTCACGATGAACATACCCTTTTTGGATTACACATTAATTTGGAGGTTATTAAAAAGCAGAAAAATAATTGATCAGAAAGGAATTGCTTAAGTATAACTGTGTTGGCCCAATCAGTCTCGAGACCTACATATTTTTTTTGCTACTTCAGGTTGTTGATAAGCGGTTCATTTTACTAGTTCTCCAATACCCCATCAGTGGTGTCGCTGCTGTATCGTCTTCGGGTGCCCACCAGAGAGAGAACTATTAAGGATGAATGGAAGGGTTATGAAGGGGGCATGAAAGTCTTCGATAACAAATCAACTGCTACTTAGTGATAATCAGCTATAGATCTTAGACCCACAATGCCTCTAGCCTTTCTGGGATGCCCCCTTAGAGTATAAAAAGCAACCTTGTTGTTCGGTCTCACAATACTTCTATAAGATGGGGATCACTTTTTATAATGTAAATTGTAGCTTCGTGGCACTTTAAGATATTCTGCAATGGTCACAACATAATTTGGGTTGTGCTGCGACCAACCAATATATTCATCTCACCTGATCGAATGTTTACAAGCCTATTTGCAGTTATTAAGAAACTTTTTATAGCAAAAAGAGACACGAAGCGATAAATGACGATATACACTAGTAAGACAGGATGAGATAAGTTAAGAGGTATAATATATACTCAAGATTATGGAATACATGTATATGTCGTTGATCCAAACAAAAATTGATCTGAACCTATGGGCATTTGAAAAGAGATATAAAAACAACCTCTTATATATAATTACAAACAATAATGAAAATGTGGATCTTTTTGAACCGGAAAGGGAAGGGGGTGTTTGTATCATTTGCTTATATCAATCAGTAGATTTGAATTTGAATCCAAAATATCCGTATCAACTTTTTTTTTCTCCACGATATTCGCTCCCACGCTCCCTCAAAAACCAAACAAAATTCTGTGATTGCCATTCGATTTTTTGGCGCCGTCAAATCCCCAAATGGGGGCTCACGGGTCGATGGACCCCGGTGGTAATCACGAGGGAAACTTGGGAATTTGAGACTTAGTACAAATCCAGTCCTTTTGTGATGATCGATTGAGACAAGGCTTAGTAGGAACCTCCTTTCTTTTCTAGTTTCTTTACAATCGGCTTATTATAGTGTTAAGCACAGACGTCGGTGATTGATTTCACTGAAGAAAACAAAAACAAAGAACGATTTCAATACCAAAGTTTGCTAATTTTCGGCTCAATACACGAAAACAAAACGCACGAAATATGTAATCAAAGATGAAAGGACATTCCTTATAAATAAAGACCAGATCACACAATGTTCATTGATGAAAAATAAATCAAACGAATTTTTAGGTAGTCGTTTGCTTAACGAATCTTTTATGTAAAAACCCCCCCCCCCTTTTTTTTTTTAAAGAAGGAAAAGGCGTTAACGCACGAAGTTTTCTATGCTTTGACATTAAGGTACAACTAGTTTTGTGTGCGTGTGTTTTAATTCTGGTTATATTATATATATTGTATATACTATAAAGACTTTTCAGAAGTACCGAGGATACCATACTTCTAAAGCCCTTCAAAGCATACTGGACCTCATTTTGCAAAGAAACAAACATAAAAATGCATCGTACAATTTTGGCCTTTCACCATAATTTTCAGTCTTTTAAGTATTTTAAACGCCTTTAATGTGAAAAAATAACCGACACTGAATCAAGAAAGATGTTATTGTTTTACCACACGGGATTGCAACATCAATACTTTACCAGAAAGAAAATTCAGTGTAAACTTCATTACATAACGAACAAGAATAATTATTGAGTGTTCGGCGCTACATATCATTGAAATACATTATGCAGAAAGAAAAAAGTCAACACATGTACGCTACTCTCCATCCATAGTTGCAACATGATTTGTAATTGAGGCCGAAATTGAAAAAAAATCAATGATAACTTCTAAGCACTAATATTAGGGCTACTAAGTGACCAAAAACCAGAGTAGCAAAGTGAGTAATACTACAGCGTTTAAACATTGTATCATATTGACTTCCTAATGCATCTATGCTTTTGCTAATGCAAAATCAATCTGTACAATCACCACCACCATAATAACAAAATAATTCGTGCGATGAAATTATGACAGCACAAAATAATCACCAAGGATTTTTAAAAGCACAAAAAAGGTCATAAGAAGAAGACATATATAGTAAAAAGAGAAAAAGAAAGACAGAGGGGGAGTGAGAGAGAGAGAGAGAGAGAGAGAGAGAGAGAGAGAGAGAGAGAGAGAGAAAGAGAGAGAGAGAGAGAGAGAGAGAGAAAGAAAAAGAGAGAGAGAGAGAGAGAGAGAGAGAGAGAGAGAGAGAGAGAGAGAGAGAGAGAGAGAGAGAGAGAGAGAGAGAGAGAGAGGAGGAAGATGCCACATAAGATTGAAGCGAAACATTAACTGTAACTGTCTCTTAAAGCAAAAGTGCGAGGATGGTACACTGTCTCTCAGACTCTGTGGCTGGGTAAGAGCAACATGGCCCTCTGTCTGTGTCAGGGTGTAAAGTTTCTGGTACCACCAAGTCAGTTCCCACGAACAAGTGTCAAGCATTGCGACAGGACGACCACTTATCTCACCCTTAAGAGACTCGCTGGAAAAAAGGACACAACTCTAGACAAACATTCCTTCCTTTTACCGTTATTTCCAAATTTGTACAAAGAATTCTTTTTGCGTGGACTAATAATAACTTCCGTGAGTCACTGACATTGGGTTTTAAAAATGTGTATTGTGTTCAAATTTTAAAACTCCTGCTTGTTTTAGGAAATAGAGCAGCTAAACGGTTTTTGGTACACAACACACACTGAAACGGGTTTCAAAATCAGTGACTTGAGTGAATGAGTTAATTCCAACGTCATCAGCAACGCTATATTCTGGGCAGGTCTCAAGATTAACATCTGACAATTTTACTTGCTGCCACACAAAAACAATTCGGAGATACCATGACTGCTGTCTCAGACGATCACACTATACTGACACCGACCTAACTAATGGAATACGAAATCGTAGTTTCGAACCAGAGACCAGACCTCAACCACTTTTGACAGTTCATCTTCCCCTTAAAGAGGGCGTGTAGATAGTATTAATTGAAAGGGGTGAAAAGTACTGAGTATTCAGTTAGTCATAATATTCCATAATACACAATACGCGAAAAACCAGAACATTGATGTAAAATAAAATGAAGTGAAGACGCAATTAGTATGACATGTACATTTATGGTTATTACAGACCATAACTCTGCTCAATTCACATTTGGAAATTTTGCTACGTAGTTTTATGTTCATGAAAATGAAATCCTTGACTATGAACTCGAAAAATCGAGTTGATCAGATTACTGTCGAAATAAACCGGATACGCCGTGCAACAGGCGATCTAGATAGATTGAACTGATTGAAAAGATGATAAATTGTCATTAATTAATGGTTAGAGAGTGATGAAACAAATAATGGTTTTGTTGTTGTTATGGACGGTGATGGTGGAAATAATGTTCGTCTTGTCTCTAAAAAATACTATCCTACTGTTCTCTCCCACCGGTAACTTAACGTTTAAGCCTTTTTAGTGAACAGCTCAGTATGGCGACATGTCTCATTTCCAGGTCATTTCAATTTATGATGAATAAAGATTTACCCAAATGGACTCTCATCATAATCTCCTGTTAAATTCATCAATTCGATCTACTATGATATACATGCGATAAATACAATCCCTCGTTCACCATTTCATGAGTTTCAATCGAAAGGGATACTGTTTTATCATATCATTATCATGTATCTAGTAATTTATTTAAATATAATATACCGACCTTATGTAAAGGTGCTGGGGCGGCCGGTTGAGGTAGAGTGCGCTGCGATCACGCCACCCAGTTAGTTACCTACGGATTGGTTTAGTGTCGTCTGAGACAAAAAAAAATCTGCCATCTCTTCTATGTCTCTGTTTGGCAGCACATTTGGTCTCGAGACCCATCCGCGAGATAGCCTAGTTTCTGTAGATAGACTAAAGTAAAAACTCAAGCAAACCTGGATTGCGTTGGTAACATTCCAGCCGGCCTGCCACTCTGTGATCTTGTCTCTCGGGTCTCCGCCAACATCCGCCTCCTCCAGAGATATGTCATCCTGCTGGTTATGTACAAAACAACCGTTTAGTTATTGCTGGCCACAACAAATTAAAATGATTTTCTTTTCTTTTTTAAATTATACTCTACATTGAAATATATACGTATTTGTCAAGCCATTTAAAGTATATTCTAAACGCTAACTAAATTCCCCACAGAAGAGTTCACTCGCTTGTCCTCTCTGTTGATAGTTTCTGTGTTGGTAAACCATTGTTAATTATTCTATTCTTCTCGTTATTATTTTTTAGTTGTTCTCACAATACAAATTACAAAAGACATGTTGATAATAATAAGTAGGCACAGGCAATTTAAACTATGAAAATCTAAGATAAGGGTATCTTTAGAGAATAATGCTTTCAGAAGGCAATTTATTCACGTGTTAGCTTTATTCTAATACATGTAAAATAATTAATAATTAGAACATACACTTTATCTGGGATGCAATGTCTTACTTGGTAATCCATACTGCCGCCATTTTCACGACACATTTTAGTTGTGTCTTCTGCCTTGACCCCACCGTTGCTGTGTTGGGCGAAATCTGCATATGATTTGGTAAAAGTCGACCCATTCTTCATGGGGTGACATTCTGAGCTCTGATCCTGAATGTTGTCAAAGGGGTTTCATAAGTAGTGGATCCTAAGAAAATTGTTTATTGAAACTTACACCCCTAATCTTTCTAAGACACCGATACACGAGTTTTCTGCTGACTCACTGTTTCCCTTGCCTCTTTAGATTTTTCAACGATTACTATTCTTCCATATGTTACTCTTCTGCATATACAACAACTATAATTTTAACAAGTGCTATCACTTTTGCCACACCATCACTATAACAACAACAACAACAACAACAACAACAACAACAACAACAACAACAACAACAACACCAACGACAACAATTACTACTACTACTACTACTACTACTACTACTACTACTACTACCACTACTACTACTACTACTACTACTACTACTACTACTATAACAATTACCACTGGTGCTGCTGCTGTTACTACTATATTAAGACTATTATAAATTATAAAATGATGTTTTCTTCTATTAAGGTTACTCCCACATTAACCAATGTTTTCGTATCTTTTCATTTTTTTTAAATGTTCTCTTAAAACAAAAATAAAGATTTCTGGATATCATCACGCATTTTTGGTAAATCGATTAGGCTGATGAATTTTCATCATTAATCAATGTTATGTTAAAATTTTTCACATGCATTTTAACTATATTCATAACTTACTTGGGATGGATATCGTGCGAAACCGATTTTCTCCTCGTCTTGTTTTGAGGATCGCAGCTGCCATGCTAGTTTTGCATTGATGGTAAGGAGAGAAAGTCTATCTCTCCAGCTCATTTTCCTCCCAGAGATGCGATAACTTCTAAAGATATCAGGTTAAACAGACACACCTCTCATTTAAAATGTAGATTCTGCTCTTTAAAACACCTCAAAGATCTAGGTTGATAAATCCGTTATTTACTACTTATATTCTAAAAAATCCAAAAGAATTGTATAAAAATACCGCCTAAAATAAGTATTTGGTTTTGATAAGATGTTTGCTTCAAATTAGCTATTTTGTTTCTAAGACTTTTCGTGGAAGAGAAGAAAAATAGAAACGTGGTTAAATCATTGTCATATTGGCGTAAATATAATAATAATAATTATCTAAGCCTTAAAATGAATCTCTAGATGACTTTTATAATAAATATGAGTTAGCAATAACGATTGGAATTGTTTCTATTTGACTAAGTCTTGGAATACGACCACATTGATAATTGTATAACCAGAAAAAAAAACAGAACAAACTTTTCGCACACTGCACTGTGTTACTTTAAGTCAGGCTTATTGATCCAATTTCCAACGCAACGTTAATTCAAGTGGAAATGTGAAGACAGTAAAAAATGGACGCTTTTTCCTACTTATGCTATTTTATTTCCTTCGCAAAAAGCGGAAAAGTTGTACTTTAATCCTGAAAACATTTTCATTTTAGTAAAGAGGAAAGGGTTCTATATTTAAAGCTTTACTTGACAACGCTTCAAGAAAAACATATCTTTCAAAACTATATAATATTATGTTGGCTTATGAAATGTTAAAGATCTTAGAACTCCTGAACTATTAATTTATCCACTCTCTAACGACCACGAGAAAAAATATAGGTAAAAAGGTATAAAAAGAACAACAACAACAAAACAACAAACAAACACCTATACATCTTTAGTGCACTTTACTGTTTTTTCTTTTCAGTTTTAATATGTCGATTCCAATAAAATGTATATCAAATTTTCACGATTTCTTCGCACTCGTGACTATTTAACCAAGGTACCATAAGAGAACTATAAATTATTGTAAAAGGATCACAGAAAATATTGGCAATAATAGGAAAATATATTTAAAGCAAAGGATTGACAGAAAAGATTCAACTTTTAATGCAAAAAAAATAATAAAATGAAGATGCGCATAATTTAAGTGGTAAACCAGAACAAATTGAATTTTAAAATAAGATTGAGCGTCATGAATCTCAATAAGTATAGATGTTCCTGAACAAAAGTGGACTAATAACCGTCTGAAAAAAAAACACCAAACAACAACAACAAAAACCCAGATGAAATAAAAGAGAAAGAAATCTACCTTTAGCCTCAAAGTACAAAAGACTTTTTTTTAATCCACTGACTTGGCAGTTTTATTTAGATAAAAGCGGAGGATGTGCCATGAAAATGGCCGCGGCCTCAACTTCCGGTGTAGAGTGGCTCTCGAGGAGAAGCAGTCATAAAAAAATGTCTGTCCTCTCCAGCAACAAGTGCGTAGATACCTTGTGTTACTGCGACTGTGCTGTACATCTCTCTACACACGCAAGGTCTTTGGTGTCAATTTATGTCATGTAATCCTATTGCTCATTTTCCTAAAGCTTCTACTTTTTTCTACAAATAATCATTTAGCGCTTTCAATTTCAAAACATCAGTATTGTTTATTAATCAAAGAATGAAAATGTTGATTTTGAATTTACCTATAAATTTGTGTTTCAATTAGTTGAATACACATTTTGAACAGGTTTTTTTTGTGTGTATTTTTGTATGTCCAAAATAGAATTATCTAATGCATCCATCACAGCTTAATTTTTATTGCCAGGAAATAGACGATAAACATATATCTATGTGGGGACATCGTATTTTTTATATAAGTAAATCGATGTACCTATTAAACTTACAAAAAAGCTCATGCCATAGAGTACCAATTATTCGTATTTATCTAAAACTTTAGAATATTTATAAATAACACGTAGAGCCACAATTTCTTTTCTTTTCATAAAAAAATTAACTTGAAGTGTTATTGTTGAAATAGACATTGTGCTTTTTTTATTACAAGGCTTTCTTTACTTTACAAGATGCAATATTTTCACAAGTATCATTTATTTTTAAATGTTGACATTATTTAACTGCTCTTTTAAATATAAAAGACAAAAGAGAACAAAAAAGGATAGATAAAATAGTACATGCATATTGAAAACAAAAACAACGCAGACTAGCGAGTGTCTGGCGCGATGACGCTGATCAGATGACAGCGCTCTCTGCAGTCTCGGTTATTTACGACTCACAGTTCGAATTGCGCGACGCGGTTATGAGGAGGTACCGGTGACGGATTGCTCAGGCCATAGAGAGTCTTGTCTAGGACATAGAGAGTCTCGCTTGAAAAAAAAATCACTTATGGTACTGCTCTGCCATAAATCTCGAAAACTAATTTTGTCTAGAGATGGTGCAAATAGCCGATTTAGATCTTTTTAGTTTCTTTTCATATTAAATTATTGATAAGGTTTTAAATTTTAAAAATGCATATATTCCGTATAGATAATGCTTTATGTATTATACCAAAGACAAAAAGGATTTTGTTCCTTTTTAAAATTTCTAATTCCTTATGCTTTTTAACTTTTTAGATCCGACCCGCTTATTCCCTGTGTTTTTTGTTTGTTTTGTTTTTATTTTCACGAAAAGTTCGATTTCTACCTTGTCATGCTTAAAAATTATCATCTAATGTTTGGCATCGTGATATTCTTACTACATTTTTGTTAACAAATTCTTTCGAATCTAAAAACCTTTTCTGTAATATATAATATTATTATTTTGTTCGTATCAAACAAATTAGTTTCTGTTATTTTCGTCTTCTGTTACATCATCTTAACCAAACTAGTGAGAAATAGAAGTTAGAAAATAGAGACGGCGGAAAAGGAGAGTGTTAAGTAGAATCTGAAGAGACGACTAAGAAGAGTTGAAGAGTGAAAATTGGAGCGATAATTAATGGTGAAAAGTGAGTGAGTGAGAGAGAGAGAGAGAGAGAGAGAGAGAGAGAGAGAGAGAAAGAGAGAGAGAACCTACCTATCTATCTATCTCTCTATCTATCT